>JAACJM010000070.1:0-372726 GCA_013368315.1 Tetrapyrgos nigripes
TGCAAACCTTTACAAAAATCCCCCAAAAGATCTCCAGGCTGTGGACTAAATTGAAGAGTATTCTACTTACTAGATACGCTCGTAAAACAAATCGTATAAGTTTTTCTGGTTGTGTTCTGTGTGTTAAGAGCACTTACTAGAGAAACAGCCTATTAGCGTAACCATGCAAACTGTTTTATAAAAGCTGTGGTTCAACCATAGGCACTTTTATAAAACTTACCGCCAAAATAACCAGAGCTATCCATAGTACACAATGCTCAGGCCTCAAGGTCTCAAGGAGAATTAGGTCATGTACCAGTGAGGTCCACGACTCTGGACCAAGGTCCATGTGTTGCGTTCTTACTCCAAAATTGCAATCCACAATACGTTGCGCGTTCTTACTTAAATTACAGTACATTATCGTCTTGTAACTACACTGTAAGCTGTACAAATGCAAATGTCTTATCTTCTAATTTAATAGTGCTTTCACCAGCAAGGAAATTGGCAGGCAGCTTCTCACACCTAGTCCTACATGTACAATTGTCCATCATCCTCAGTCTCACATGCACATCATGTTGATACTCAGCGTACACTTTACGCTCCTCTGCACACTCTGCAAACAAACTAAGACCTTCAACATCACCACTAGACCAAAGTTTCACCTCATATTCCAAACCGGGATGTGGGCCGCTGCGTATTTTTTTGTAAATTGTCAGAGAATGAGAGTGGAGTCATGTGCCAGGGCTGACCGCAGAGCTGGGTGTGGAACACTCTTGACCCTTGAGTAAGGAGTCCGAGTCTGGCAGAAAGATTGAGAGAAGGGAAAGGTGGAGAGCAGAGAGTAGAGGAAGGAGCAGTGTTGACAGGAAACTGACGGGGAACCATGACGTGTCCACACCATGCGTCAGCATCACGTGAATGTTGGGCGCGCGCGAAGTTCGAACGCGTTACGCGTCTGCTATATGGTCCGTCTTGTTTTCTACTACATGATTTTTTAGAGGAGATTTACTTGGGCTAAGGTCATTGTAAGGTCCTACTTCCCCAATAATCTGAACCACAGCGGGCACCATGACGAAATTTTGTATGATCAAAATTCGGGTGTCCTCTTTACAGATTCCCCCGGTTGAGCCATACATCTCCAGAAATTTCTTTCATGAAAAAGACTGTCCCTGTTGTGTGTGAAAGTAATTACAGCAATAGTAGATACATACCTCAGGAGAATTCTGATTGTGTATGATCAAAAATCAGTTGTATGACTAAAATTCAATTTCTGACCAAAATTCCCCACCTTTGCACACTCAGAGCATGGTTATGCTCTTCTATGGTGTATCAGTATTTCATGAGACCTCAACATGTAGTGTAGGGATCATAGAGGCATCATGATTCTACATAGTAAATCAGTACTAAATACTTAGAGGCACAGTGTGGTACAGGCCATATTCTGGTCCCATTTGCACATAATGAGCTGTCCAAATGAAAGCATTTCCAAATATTAATCAAACAGAAACCTTGCTGAAGTAGATCTCATGAGATCTTGCAGGTTGTATTCAGAATTTTCTGTCCCTTTACTCATGCTGTCCCTATCATTTCGTTATGAATCATGTAACAACTGTGTGGTGTTTCGACTTTTTGCGTGGCGTATACTCCCTTCGTGTTTTGTCTGGTAAGACGACTGGACAGTATTCAATCCTTGGTATGTACAGTGACTTGAGGCCTCGACATAATCAACCACGTGTACTGTACGAACAGCGCTAGAGTCCTAGAATTAGAATTTTGCTCATACAGGGTCTATTTTGATCATACACCAGCTCGTACTGGACCTTAAATGCACTGTTTCTTGCTCTCAGCATTGGAAATGAATGAAGCATTATAAAATAATCACCATACCGTACGCAAATGGTACCGATATTTCAATTCTGAACGAATTTCGACCATACAACAGTAATTTTGGTCATACACAGTCATACAACATTGATTGCACTGGACCTTGAGTGCACGATGTCTTCTCTCGGAATTGCAAATTTATGAAGCATATCCTCATTATGCACGGAAATAGCATCGGCATAGGCATTTTGAAGGAATTTCAGTCATACAACGGGAATTCCGGTCATACAACATAAATTGCACTGGATCTTGAATGCACAATTTCTTACCCTCGGAGTTGCGAATCAGCGGAGCATAGTATAATAATCATTATTTCCCAGAGAAATAGGATCAGTACTAGGATTTAGAAGGAATTTTGGTCATACAACGGGAATTTTGGTCATACACGGGAATTGATAAGTATTGTAAATCAAATATCAAGGTGGCAGTACCCAGCCAAAAGCCCCACGTTAAAATATCAGAGAAAAAGAGGAGTACGCCAGCAATATAGAGCGCAAACGACGAAATCCCCAACTGAAAAGCGACGAGGCGAGCTGATGACAGGAGGAGATGCTGTGCTGCCCTGTGGCATTTGCCGCGGAACAAGCGGATATTGGCGTTGCCGCTTTCTGAAATGGGAAATGGGCGATGGACCAGTGACGCTGGGGTCGTGAGAAGAGGTCCAGGAGATGCTGGGTTTTTTAAAAAATCGCGCGCGAGCGGAGTGCTTTATAAAAGTGCCTATGGTTGATCCATTGGTTTTATAAAACGTCTTGCATGGTTAGCCCAGGCAATTTTTATATACTTTTATAAAAAATGTGTGTTATGGCCTGATACATAGACATGAAGTTTACAATTAGTAAGGAGATATTTTCAAAAGTTGAACCTTGGGTTCATATTACCGATCACGATAAGATTGTACCCCGTGATTTTTTTTGCTTTATATAGTCATATTTGTTGACTTATATGGTTTATCAGCTTTCACTTACCTGAAATCGCCAAATCCATTAAAAATACGACCCGTATCGAATATGGTCGTACCCCCAAACGGGAAGGTTGAGATCCCACCCGAGATGGCAATACTCGGAAAATTCCGAGGATGACGTCAGACCTGAAAAATAGTTCTTGGGCTCGACTACGACTACAACTTGCCCATCGTCCCCACTCATCGCCATAGTCAAGTTTGCACAGGAATGGCTCTGCAACTATCACTATTCAACGCAGTCTGGACAGGAGTATCATGTAATCTATTTATACTTCCGTGTAATTTGGAGGAACCTCTTCCGTCTCATCCGAATGATCCGAAGTCAAATCATCTTGTCCCATCCTCCATCCGCTATCCGTATGAATCCTACGTTCTCGTGTACGCCGATTTTCCGGAGTCGAAGGCTGCAAGGAAGACTGGCTCCGCCCAAGAAGAATCGCCACTCTCTGCTGCAACTTCAAATTTCCCCAGCGTAACCGGTTCAGCATATCATCCGATTCGTGGTGATCACGGCTACCTGCGTAGTGTAAATGTTTTGATGACGGTATTCCATGAGAACCTCGATTTTCGTATTGGTTGAAATCAGGTCCAGCAACCACAACAAATGGTGTAGGCTCCAACATCTTTTCTTTCCGAGTCTTTTTCCAATTCAGGCATATCCACGACGACAACAGGGCGAGGATCAGAAATGCACTCAAACCACCAGCAATTCCACCAATTTCTCCACCCCTCGAATGATGATCGGAAGAAGTGGGGGCGATTGGATCAGATGTTTCCGAAGTGTGAGGTACCGGAGTGGAGGTACCGGAGTGAGAGGAATCGACGTTGGAAGTAAGGGTATTGGTAAAAAATTGGACTTCAAACCAAGGGTCTGAACAAAGAACATATCCACGATCATGGGCATTCCATTCGTTCCATTATGCTGTATGACCAAGGTATGTTCACCTGGGAAAAGAGATGTACACTTGAGTAAGAACTTATCAGGATTTATCAGGGTTTCATTCCCTGAGCCTGGATTAGGAGAAGTTGAACGCAGTCCAACTGGCGGCTGGTCATCCAATTGGTATGTAACGGCGTTTGAAGAATTAAGTGCGCCAAAAGAGTCCGCCAGCATACCGACTTCTGTTCCTAAAGAAAACGCAAGTTCTTCCACAGTTTTGCTGTATGTACTAGATGTAACCACGTACCATTGAACGTCAACGTGAGGGTTGATCCCGGAAATTTCGTCCCAAGTGTACCATTCTGAAACGCTTCCCATCCAGGACTCGATTCAAGGCGTGCCGAGTCTCCCAACGGCGACATAGGAGTCGGAGAAGGGGTGGTTGGGGCAGAAGTCGAGGTAATAATTTCAGGACATATTATGTCACAACTCGAAGGTGAGACTGGAGGAGGACTCGTTGCTCCTTCCAAGTTTCCAACCAGAACGTACTCTCCATCAACAGGTGCATCAGAAAGTGGCGTATATGCGATGTAATCCAGGTAAAATACATCTACTCCCGTTGACAACGCACCCTTGCTAACGTCAAACACCCTGATTGACAGCTGGTGAGTTCCAGATGGTTTTAACCCAGGGGGAGATGCGCATATCAGCACGTTGTTGATTATCGAGTTGGGAAGAAGGCTTTGATTGCCCCCCCATTCGCTAGGATGTCCGCGCAAGTCATCCAAAGAACACTCAATTTTAAACTGAGCGTCATTGGCGATGGATCCGTAGACTTTGGGAGAAGGGGAGGTTCCTATTATCTTGTAAATAATTTGCATTGGAGATGTTGTGGAATAAATTTAAATCTGGGACATACCGTTGAAGTTGAAGGTAAAAGATGCATTGTTGCTACTCGTTCCATGGAGAGTATTGTTGAGGGCAAAGAAACTCCTTCCTGCAGACAAATTTACACTGGCATCGAGTAGAGTTTGAGGAGAAGATGAGCTCCATTGGCCGGTATAGTTGACACGACTGTCATCATCGTCGGCGACAGCCCAAATTATGGACATGGGTAGTAAGAAAGTACCTCAGGTAGGGTGGCAGAGATGAAATGCTTGAAGACGAGTAGCTCCTCTAATAATGTTCCCAGAATAAATGATCGAATCAGTCGTGTTATAATAAGCGTCTCGAAACGAACAGGAAAAATGACACTTAGCAAACCATCAATGAAACTGCCATGAAGGCTCATCAAGGCTAGGCCTATGTGAAAACCGGACGATATAACGGCTCAGGCGTGGCTCAGACCTTACAAATACATACTCATACTTCCGTATGTGCGATTCTGAGGACAAGAATGAAAGAAAAAGTAGAGTGATGACACTGTGACACGGTGAATGGAGGGTACTAGCTAATACACCAGGGCAATATACTCAACGAGGCGACACACCATCAAGATCATCTGTCAAAACCTCAACGAGTTACCAGGTCTCAGTAACTGAAAGAAATCACTGGAGAAAGTTGCCACTGCAAATTACAAGGCCCCCTTGAATGATAATAATGTTAGAATTTTGTATTGAATGAACATCTGTTTATCTATCTATCTTTTATTCTTACTGATTCATTCCCTACCTACTGTCTTGATTTGTTCAGTTAGTGCACTGCACGGGTATACCGCAGCTAACTTTGAGCCCACCCATACCCGTACCCATCAAAACCCTGTTGGAATATCTATCTATCATTTGTTCGTTACTTGTTTACCATCTTTGATTGAACAGCTTTCACTAGGATACATGACATATCTTTGTTACATCTTTTGACTCACTTGGACGCCAGTATTTAGTTAACAGCCTTGTTACAGCTTCGTTACAGCTTTACTTTGATACCGCAGTACATAGCTATACATTCACAGCAGTTACACACAGGTTACTTTATTTATGGACTCACTCAGTCACAGTAGCTAAAAGTATAAGTACTATGTAGTTCACTGTCTATACCTTAGAGCCCCAATCGTATTCATCACCTCACTTGTTTGACAAGTGCCTTTATATTCGCTTATTCTCATAAACCCATACCCTTCTAGTGGGTACAGGTTTTTGATGGGTTTGGCAGGTAAGGGTATGGGTCTGTACCCTTTGCGGATAGCTGGTCTGTTCTCAAGTTTGTATATTTATTCTACACACCTATAGCTTTGAACTTGCCATGAAATCAGATTTTTTTCAATGTATCTACATATTTCACATGATTGTGTAGCTAGTACCACCCAACCATCTCCCTCTGACTCCATCTCATCTCCTTGACCAGCGTCTGGCAGAACCTTGGCTTCAGATGTAGCACCTTTTCCATCGTGGATATTGTCACATTGAGTTGCATGAATGGAGATTCACCATAATGGCAGATAGGCATAGGGTACATTAACCTCCTGTAAGCACAATTAGATTGCAAAATATGTTTTTGCCATTCGGAAAGTAGTAATTCAGCAATTACCTCGCAACCACTAATCCAGCATTGACTTCGAGTATCAATGTAGCATTTATGGGTGTTCAATCTCGGCACAAGTCAGCATTTTACTTAGTCTTATGTAGCATTCATTGGTGTTCAGTCTTGGCACAACTCAGCATTTTACTTAGTCTTATGTAGCATTCATTGGTGTTCAGTCTTGGCACAACTCAGCAATTTACTTAGTCTTATGTAGCATTTATCAGTGTTCAATCTTGGCACAAGTCAGCATTTTTACTTAGTCTTATGTAGCATTCATTGGTGGTGAATCTTGGCATAAGTCAGCATTTTACCTAGTCTTAAGTAACATTTTTGGTCTCGTGTGCAAACACATCATTCTCTGGAGTGAGCACCAAGTTGGAATTTAGCATTTTTCGAAAACGTGATCATTTTTTCATTCACATAGCGTTTTCTAATTGCTCCGTCTTCGTACACGAGTCGGCGGGCATGAAGAAGAAAAATGAATAGGTCAAACGCGGCGACTCCAAAATGAGGCTGCGGGAAAGATAATTATTGGATTTCGTTCGCAAATACGCTGAATCCAAACGATGGTAAAGGCTCCACTCGTGAGTTGCAGTCTCCTCCAGTCCGAATGATAAAGTCCTAAAAAGATTTCATAAGGTCCAAACTGGCCGGAGTACATAGGTAATCGGCAGGTAAGTATATGATATCGTTCTACTGTGAGCTCCAAACCACTTACTATTCGAATAATACTACTACTAGGAAATGATGCAACTAAACGGCCACAACACGACTACTATCAAAATGATTTCCGCAAGAGACAAATCGCCCTTTTTAACCGAGATCCAGCAGTTTTTTGCGCATTAAAAGGAGAGGGGCAACATTATGCATATCGAATGAGATCGGTGTCAAATAATATGATGTACGATAGCCAGATGAAAGTAAAATCGTCACGGCACCTCGACAACTTGTGACATATAATATTACAACACTCTCACGTCGTCAGAGTCATCGGTAGGTTCGTCAGTCAGTACTGTCCGGTACTGTCTCATTTTGGAGTGTATTGTAAGATGTGATAGATAGTTAGAAAATAAAAATTAGGTTGCTTCTAGATCATGGGAGAGAAAAAGAGACTGTTATGCAGGGAGACCCCCGCAGACATTCCATCCCCATCTACCAATGATGGTGAGGTATGGCCGCTAGCGGCATGCAAGTCTGTATGGGATCAACTTTTTACATAGACAAAATGCTGAATCATTCAACAATAGAATTTATGGAATGCCGGATCAGACTGGCTCCTACATGTCTAAAATGTTGAATCCATGGGACAGTAGAATTTTTGAAATGCTGAATTAGACAAGAGCCAGGATGGTCAAAATGCTGAATCAGTGAAAAGTAAAATTTACGGAATGCTGAATCAGTCAAAGGTGTATATTGAATGCTAACTTGGTGCTATTCCGAGTAGGTCAAAAATGCTACATTACACCTTGCGGTCTCATTATCTGGATGCTGACTTGGTGGTTGCTGGAACTTCAGATTCAAAATGCTGGATATGTAGTTTCCGAATGGCAAAAACATATCCTGCGATTAGATTAGAAGGGCAATCGTTCAGATGGAGTATCGCATTGATTTTCTTCGCTCAACGAGTTCAGCCACAATTCTGAAGGCTGCTGGACCGATCACGGCGGGGATGAGTGCATTTTTGAACCGGAGTAAATCTCGAATATTTCAACAATGGCCGGACTACTCCATATGGGACTGCTCGTAGGCCGAACTTCTATATGGAGTAGTTCTGGCGCCGGGAAAACCCCGAAATTCATTCTCATCCAAAATTCCGTCTAAATATGCACTCATCCCTGTCATGGATTGCACATTTATTCAGACCCGTTTTCCAACCGTTTTGGTCCACCCGCTTTGAAACAAGTGTATAGTACCTGTTTTCAATGTAATATAGTAAATCTAATCTAGTCCAAATCTAGTAAGATAAGCCAAATTTAGTGGTTCTCACTCAAAGTCTCATGACTCCGAAACAACCTAACCTTGTGACTTCCCATCACCTGATTCTCCAACCGCGTGGCGTGCGTGATGTGGCTATTATATGTGTCAACCTCGGGATGTACTTGTTATTCCCGAAAGCCTATAGCTTCAATCTTTTGGCAAAGAAACCAGCTTATAATTATCATTGAGAATTTGAATTTTGGAGAAATACATCCCTACTCTTTTACTCATCTTGTGAAGGTCCTTAGACCATTTCTGACTTGAGATTATTTTACCAAGTTGCTATCTTTAATTACCATTTCTCTCAGACAGTCACTTTCATGGTGGTTTGCTGTACCATCCACTGTCTTCTTACCTTAGTGAGTGATTCAAAATACTTTACAAAGATAGATAAGCCCAAAGTAGTATAAAAGGCCTGTAAAAGTATGTAGAAAATCAGAATTCCTGTGCTGTTAATCCTCTGATAAGAATACAGCTCAACGCTGTTTATTCTTCAGCCAGTACATTCTTGTTGACACATGCTTCACTGCCTGTCCTGTCTTAATGCCTGAAGATCTGGAGGCTCACATATTATTTGAAACACTGGTTGTTCGGCTACCACTCATGCTACTGGCTAACTTCATGGCAGCTTGCATTTGATCAAATAAGTATGTGATATTACCATTACAACAGCATTACCATATTGTTCAGTCTGCGCAGAAGGGGATTCGAAGCACTTATAGGCTCTCAAGAAATGATGTGGCTGATACGCAGACATTTTTCCACAAGACCTGTTTCTGCTGCAGCTGAATGCATTTTTTAAAAAGTTTGCTACACTCATTTGAGATACTCTACGAGGCCGAATGAAATGAGGATGAGTTCTTTACACTCACTTTCTGCTTGTGGCTATACGAAATGTTCCCTGTTTTCCCGAGCCATTGTTTCCGATTTTTTCCTTGCCAGTGACTCCTATATGCCTAATTGGCCCACTACACCCATAACGTTGCGTCTTTTCCTATCCGCGACGCTCGCCAAGTCATCTAAAGCTCCTCCTCCTCCTCATACTACATACCTATACCATCATTATAATAACTGATCTTCCCGCTTTTTACCACCACCACGGCCCATTATTGCAAGCTCATTGAGAACGACAGTCCGCAGACAACATGTCTATTTGCACAACGTTGGTCTCTGTGTACTGTTTATGATCTGGTCCGGACTTTGGAAGTGTAACGTGATCGGGAGTTGGAGTAGATTTTTGATCTGGATGCGGGTACCAATAAGCGCGAAGGGAGACATTTGTCGCTGGTGGTAATGGTCGTATTGGTTTGCTGGGTATGTGTGGTCCCTATGCTGTATGTACTTGCGCTGATTCTTCTTTACGTATGTCCTGTTTCATCACTCAGCAGTTTTTGCCAATTGCATCCGAGGGCTGTAGAGCAAGAGGTGTGCAGACGGTTATGGCCAGAACAGATGTTCCTTTTGGGTTTTAAGGTCAGCCAGACCTCCCCCCCTCCTTCCTAAAAAGGAAAGAGATAAGATAAATTTTCGCTTACAAATCATCAAATCAAGTCACCTAAAGACACAACAAAGGAGTGATAAATGCTGATGTGGGATCCATTTTCTTGAGGTAGCAAATATTTTTCAAAGAAAAGTTCATGATGTCAGCCCACTGACAACATCACTTTCATGAGAACTATATACCATTTCAGTGGGATTCCACCTAAATAAGGCATATCAGGTATGTCTTCTACCTGTTTTTACCCTCCAAGTGTATTTCTGATACTTTGAAGCAGAGATGACTCCAGAAATTTGGTCTGTACACTCTCTAGAGCATGATGTACTTTTGGGTCATTAGCCCTCTCTAGACCCCCTCCCCCCCCAAGGTCCAGTCTCAGGTAGACCAGCTGCACACCTCTTGCTGTAGAGTTTGCGTGATGTTCATCGGCAGGTGTAGGGTCGTCTGCGTTGCGCTCACTTTGTCCCTCCTTTCATACCATCATGTACTCTCTTAACACATATGACGTGTTTTGTGCTACCTTGCCTACACTGTTCTTGTCTGTACTTGGCTATGCTTACTTTGACCATGGTTTTTACTCTGTTTCCAATGAGGTGAGTTTCCTTTTTGGTTTCATGCACGGTTACATTTTCGCTTTTCATTTTTGCTTGTGGGCATTGTCGGCGTCGTATTTGCCTCTTCTTTCTTCTTTTCTTCCTTTTCTTTCTTTCTTTTTTCTTTTCTGTTGTCTTGTTGTTCGTCCTCAAGGCGCTTACTCTTATACAGAGCCTACATCAACGCCTCAAGATAAATGAAGATGGATGATGATTGAATGATGATCCATTGCCACTGTCTTCCCTAACTACCATGTAATTCATTATGCATTGCAACCCATACCTTCCCCATACTTCGTTGAAGGCTCATCATGAGGGCTAGTTTTCAAAAATTTGGTTCAAGCCTACATTCTTTGACCCAGTGCTCTCAAAAAACACAAAGCAATATATACTCTGCACTGTCCTTTATAGTAGTTGAAAATTTCTTTATACCACCCCTATCACTCCAGGTGAGTACCTCACATTTTTCTGCATACATATTTCATATTTACCCTTGAGGATGTGCACAGATACTATCAACCACACCCATGGGCCACATCCACCCGCATCCTCCCTTGATCCTCCCACTCACACCTCCAAATCAAGTTACCACATCAAAAATATGTGCAACTTTTCTGTGCTTCCAGAACCAATGCCAAACTGAAGGCCAATGACAGTACTATGGGTGGTGGCGTAGTGATTTGTGATTGAATTTGCCATTGCTTGACCACTTGGACTCTCCATAAGCTCCTGGAATTGAATATCAATGGCATGTGTACCTGTGAGGCAGGTGGCAGTTTTAGGCAGCTGAGATGATAAGCTGTACCCACCAAACCCATCCTCATGACCTTGTGGAATACCCATGAGATAGAATACATATGAAATGGGAAACCCAGGACCCCAATCAGTTAGTATTTTTATTGCCCATTATACATTGAAGAATACAGCAGTGAAGTGACTTCAGTTTCTCCCTTTATTCACTTGGGGGAAAGAGGCCAGGCTATGCTGGCAAGACCGATTACTATCTTTTATACCTTACATTTACTTCATAATACATAACTGGGTCCAAAAACATCTTGGTAACTGGTAACAAGCTAATTGCTGGGTGCTGAAATGTAAATGCTACCAGAATGGGCCCACAACAAAAATACATCCATAGCAAACTCCCCTGCACTCACATACCTCCCCTCACCCCTCACAAACTTGTATCTTCACATCCAGAGCACCTATCATTATGGGGCTTCTCTCCCTATCATTCTGGAGTTAACTGAGGCCAGAATGAGCCCACAACAAAAATATATCTGGTATAAACTCCTTACACTCACATACCCTCCCCCTCACCCCTCACAAACTCATATCTTCACATCCAGAGCACCTATCATTGTGGATTTCTCTCCCTATTATTCTGGAGTTAAATGAGGCCAAAATGATCCCACAATAAAAATATATCCATTATAAACTCCCCTACACTCACATACCCTCCCCCTCACCCCCCCCACAAACTTGTATCTTCACATCCAGAGCACCTATCATTGTGGGGTTCTCTCCCCATTATTCTGGAGTTAAATGAGAGCAGGATGTGCCCACAACACAAAAACATCCATGGTAAACTCCCTTGCACTCACACCTCCCCCTCAACCCCCCACAAACTCATATCTTCACATCCAGAGCACCTATCATTATGGAGTTTCTTTTCCTGATATTGTTGGAGTTAAATGAGGCCAGAATGAGCCCACAACAGAGGTATATCCATCATTTACCCTCCCCCTCACCTCCCTACAAACCCATATCTCCACATCCAGTCAACCTATTATTGTGGGTTTCTTTGGTTTCTTTCCTTCTAATTTTGAAGTTAAATGAGGCCATATTTGGCCCAAAACAAAAATATATTCATCATAAACTTCCCCATCACCCCCCCACAAACTCATATCTCCACATCCAGTCCACCTATCATTGTGGGGTTTCATTCCCCACTGTTCTGGAGTTAAATGAGGCCAGAATTAGCCTTGAGCAAAAATATATTGATGATAAACTTCCTTGCACTCACATACCCTGCCCTTCACCCACCCAAAAAACCCATATCTCCACACCAAGAGTACCTATCATTATGGAGTTTTCTTCCCCTTTTCCTAGAGTTAAATGAGGCCAGGATTAGCCCTGGGCAAATATATATGGATAATAAACTTCCCTGCACTCACATACCCTCTCCCTCACCCCCACAAACTTTTATCTCCACATCTAGAGTACCTATCATTATGGGGTTTCTTTCACTCTTTTTTTGGAGTTAAATGAGGCCACAATGAGCCCGAGAAGAAATATATTGATGATAAATGTCTCTGCACTCACCTACCCTCCTCCTCAGGACCTCACCCACACACAAACTCTTATCTCCACATCCAGACCATGTATCATTTGGGTTTCTTTCCTTCTAATTATGGATTTAAATGAGGCCTGAATTTAATGGAAGTAATGTATTGGGAAGTGATATCTACCATGTAAGCTGTACTTGGTGTATCTATTTCCTTCGTAACCTCAGCATGCTTCAAACTCATTCATTCTTGTTGCAACATTTGGTTTACTCTGACATTGTGCAGGTGAGATGGAGAGAGCTTGAGGGTATACTTGGGCTGGTAGGAGATGAAGAGGGAACTGGTAGCGCAGTTGGCCTATAGGGGATGAGGTGTTTATATTTAATGTGGTTGCTGTTCAAAGTAAGAATTAATGGTGTAGTGGTCAATATCATTAGTGTTTTTTGAAAAGTCTAGGTCCCGAGTTCAATCCCACCTGGGAGTACCTCATAAATATATGATCATATGACTTTTAATACCTTTACAGTTATAAATTCCCACAGCTCAAGGATTCAAGTCAGCCTCACGGATGGCAGATTTCGTCGCAAAAAAAAACCGATTACTATAAATAGTAATCAGAACATCAATTCAAAGTGTGCATCACTGGCCATAAATAAGTCATGCTGTAACCCATTCCAGTGGTTGCTCTCCACATAACCGGCTGAATTACGAGGCTGAAGAATGAGGCTGAGTTCTTTACACTCACCTTCTGCTTGAGGCTATGCCTATTCTGTACCCCAGTTATTCCTGTTCTTTCTCCTATTTCATTCCATTTTCACCCATTCATATTTCCTTTTCATCAGCAATCAGCATCCTAGACTCGTCACACCACCATGAAGTCCTTCAATGCTTGTATTGTCTGTTTTACTTGATGCTCTTTTTTCCCTGTTTACTTTGACAGCCATCATGTTTTGTTTTCGGTCCTCAGTCCTCTTTCTGCATCTGCCCCTTCCTTACTGCATTGACTCTTAAAGTTTGTGGTGAGCCCTGTGGTCTTGTACTCGCCACGCAGAGCACTGGCCCACATCCTTTTGACAGTAAATAGGGAGGGATATTGTATCATAATTTTAAAATATAGGTACTGAGTAAGATTTACTAAGATAGGCAAGTCAGTAATGTTAGTTAATATGCAGTGAATAGGAGGCAACTACAAAGGGAAAAGCGGCATAGGTGTCTTTTGCATAAGTGTAGAACAAACACAAACTTAAAGACTTTTATACAAATTGTAAAGTGTGAGTGTTCCAAGTAGTCAGAATACCCAACAGTTCACTTGTACTATAAGGAATTTTGGGGGTTTTGGTAGGGTTTTTGCATGAATGCACACAAGTTCAACACACAAAGGTATAACCAACAGTTTCAAATCACAATTTGTAGGCTCAAATGCCTTATAACCAATGTTCACAAGTCTGAGGACACACAAAAGGTAACACAAAAACCAACAATTTTAATTCAACACTATTGATTCCACACACACTATGTTTATACTCAATGCAAGTGAGGTAGATTTGGTAGAAGCATAGTCCATGTTTCGCTAGTAAGATGACTGATACTCTACAGTCTGTGGCTTGGGTAACTACAAGAAATACCTAGTCCTTTATACTATACTCACAGCTACTACTATACAGTTCTACATTTCTTTTGAAGGTCCAATAAAAGATACACAATAAAACTGAAATATTAGTCTGACTGCCAGTCCATGCTCATCAGTACTACTAGATTAAGTAGGTACCTTCTAATTAGGGTATCTAAGAAATATAGAATATTATCTAAAATTCATAGGGCTTTCTATGTTCCCTTCGCTCGCTTAGTGAAGGGCAATCTGTGCTCAATCACGTGATATGAAAATTGAACCTTGGCCATCCAAATTCATTGCAGTACTTACAACTCTTCTTGCTATCTGCTCCTTATATCTTTCCTTGTGGACAACTCAGCACAGATGCTTAGTGGTCAGATTGTTTTGTGGGACACCACTATCATTGCTGCAGTCTGCGTCCAGCTCAATGAATCAATTGGAGTCAGCCTTTACTCATAACCTCAGATCTACACCTGCCTGACTGTCAGAACTGAGCTGAAGGCATTTAGGCAAGGTGACAATGACATTAGGGAATGAGTAGAATAAGGCAAGGTCCATATGATAAGACCAGACTAGAGTAGAGATACAGGATGAGTATCCTATTCTATATATACTACTTTATAAATAATGTCCGTGTTTCTAGAGAATTAATCAAATAGATATCAGTATGATAAATTAAGGTCCTATGATGATACACTCGCAAACTAAGGGGATCCACAGACAACTATGGAGCAATAAATGACCCAGCTTGGAAGAAGTCAATCTCATTAGGGGAAAGTGGGTAGTGGCAATCAGAGAGATAAAGAAGGATCAAGAATCCTTCTAAGGGTTTTTGGAATGAGGAATGAGAGATCATGACATTACCCCCCTCTTAAGGGTCTTTGCCCTGAAGACACTTGAGAGATTCCATAGACCCATGCTTGGGATTTCTTTGGCCCTGAAGTGTAAAACTCGCAAGGAACGAAAGAAAAGATTGCCTTGATATTCTGAGGTGCAGCTGGATTCTTTGTGTGGAACTTGGTTATTAATTCCCGACATTTCTTTTCCAACTCTACTGCTGGTTCCCAAGTATTCTCCACTGTTGAATACCCAAACCACTTTACCAAATACTCCAAAAATGATCTCTTTTTCTTCTGGTTATAACACATACAGGAATCTAGGATTTCTCCAACATTGTAGACTGGTGAGCCATCTTTGATAGTAGCAGGTTCTCGACTAACATTGTCTTGTTGATGTTTCGCAACTGAAGAATAGTGAGGACAAAGATATGATGTGTGGAAGACAGGGTGAATACTCTTCCAGGTTTTTGGAATATCCACTTGGTATGAGGAGCTCCCTACCTTTTCCTTGATAGGAAAAGGTCTGTATCATTTGTCTGCAAGTTTTGCACTTGGTCGTTCCATAGTGATATTCTTTCCTTCAATATACACCTTGTATCCCTTCTTGTACTCCAGATCCTCATTTCTTCCCTTGTCACAGTATTTCTTCATCAACCCCATGCTCCTCATAAGACACGCTTTAGCATCTGTTCTGGCTTCTTCAATCTGATCAAAGAAATCTGTCACGCTTCATTGGTGATGTCAATGAGAGGTTCAGTAGCTTTTTGGGGATGAAAGCCACTAGTCATATAGAAGGGGGTATAGCCTGTAGAACTATGTTCTTGATCGTTATAGTAGAATTCTGCCAGTTGTCTTGTCACCAATTGCAGAAAATGCACCAGTATCATTCGATTTCTTGGTTGACACATTCTGTTTGTCCATCGGTTTGAGGGTGATACGCTATTGAAACATTCATTTTGATGCCCCAAATCTCATAGAGGGATTTTAGACATTTGCTAATGAAGACTGATCCTCCATTACTAATAACCCATTCAGGTAATCCAAATCCCTCCAGACACGATCCAGAAATAACCCTGCTATGCCTTCGCTAGTGACTTCATCATAAGTTGCTAATGCTCTCATCCTTTTACTGAGTCAGTCTACAATGATGAGGATAGCGGTATAGCCATGTGATGGAGGAAGATGCATGATTAAATCACAAGAGATAATCTGCCAAATCTGTTCCAGGATCTTGTTAGGACTTAGTAGTCCTCTTGGTTTCCCTGGAAAGGTTTTTGTTCGTTGACATGTGGGACATTGTCAGACCTTTGGCACATGCTGTACCTATGCACTCCTTCATATTTCTATATCTGTCATTCTTACATCATTCACTGCCTAAGCCCAGAAACCCTCAGAGGGTTTTTTCGATTATACCTATGTGCGCCCCACCCTATTCTATTTCTGTTTCATTCATTATGTCAATCATTCATTCTGTTCATCGCTCCACATCTATATTTGTTGTTTAACATTTGATTTGTTTATTCCATTTACCGTTTGGGACTCATGATTGTTTAAGTATATTAGTTATAGGAGCATCATAGTTAATTGCAGAGCCTTGATACAGGAGTTGGTTTCACTACTCTTATATAGGTAGCATTCTCCTGTACTCAAGCCTCAGAATTGATCTTGTTGTTGTTTCCTCTCATTCTTCTTTGCTTGTCCTGCATTGCAAATCAAGGGATATGTGCACTACACTTGTGCACAGTGAATCTAGTCGGACGACTCTCTCAGGAGTCACAGTTGTCTCATATCCTTTACAGGGATTCTTGTTCTACATTCACCATCCATTGTTGTTCTCCTTGATCTAGTTCCTTGCTGTCATCTTGGTTGCCATACAGGCATGTAGATTGATCTGCCAGCAGCTCAGATTGTTGGTCTCGTAGGCTTATGGTCAGTGGATGAGTAGTGTCACTCCCTCTCGCTGAAGCCACCCCTAGGTGCCAGAATCCTCCTGGGGCATTCTCCCCTCACTGACAAGCCCATTCAGCATCGAGAGGTTAGCCTGGCTCAAGGGTTTGTGACACCTTGACACAAATCTTATCTATAATTTGATCTCTTCAGATTCACTCCAATGCATTCATATTCTTTGGAGTTCTGGAAAGAGTTAGACTCTTTTCTGTGTGTCATTTCAGTGTAGGGATGTGTATGGATATGGGCTAAGGTCAGAGAGACCTTGGCCCCTGACAAGAACTTCTCTGGCATATCCATGATTGGCTGCAATACCCATATCAGGAAGGAGTGAGCGACGCATTCAGCTAATAGTGGATACCCAGTGTGGAAGGAGCTCGTCAAAGGTAGAACATGCAAAAGTAATGCTAGTGTCAAGTTGGTGTGATTAATGTGGGCAACAAGTGGGCAATATGGGTCATGTCAAGGTCAGCTATGTTAAGTGAGGTTGTAAGGTGGTGTGTCAGGCATCTTCCATTGATGTGGGTAGTGCCAAGTGTGCAACACATTGAGCAAAGGTTGGTAGAAATAGTACTCATATGGCAGTTGATGGGAGATCTTTGGATTACACAAGTATTATGGATATGATGTTGAGTGAACCATGTTGCCAGTATGTGTAGAGATGCTCAAGTATCACCTTAGGCTGTGAGTATCAATTAAGTGGACAAATGGAAAGGACAAAGGGGTAGTGCACTGTAGTGCTGGGACTATCCAGCAGAATAAGTTCATGGGGAAAATGAGAACAAGGAGAGAGGTTGAGAGTTCTTTGTTGTAATTTGTATGGCGACTCAGATGCGTACAGCCATGACAGCAGCCATGGAGCATCTATGAAATCAAGGGGTGTATTATGTCAATGGTGTGTAACTCAAGAGTTGAGAGGAGAAAAGGTGGGCTGAACTCCTGTGTCATGAAGGAACAAGGATCCTGACAATGAGACAAGTCAAGTATGTGGTACAGATGGTTATAGTCATGTGGATAAAGATTTCATGTTGAGGCATGTTTAATGTAGGACAAGGGTAAGTAGGTATATCATATGTGTAGATGCCTCAATATTTGGCTGAGAATGTGGGGACCTGAGGGTGCCATGTTGTAGCATTAGAGCATGGGCACACTCAAACGGTAGTGCAAGAGAAGTGTCCAAGGGTGGCGTGGGATATGAGGTAGGTGAAAGGTGCTCAATACATAGGAGACACAGTGAAAATTAGCGCAAGTAGATATTGATAATTGCATAGCTGGTAGAAAACTGCTAAAGGGAGAGATGACAATAAGGGGTAGCAACGAGATGGGGGGGGGGGGCAAGAAGCGAGGTGATGAAGAAAAGGAGAGTCAAAGTGAAGAGGCTAAAGGGAGGGGCAAAGAAGGGGAAGAGGAGGAAGTAAAGAGGTGGGGCAAGAGTGATTGAAGGAAAGCAATAAGCAGTTGTTAAGGGAAGAAAGAACAGGAGAGGAGGGGGAGGGGAAATGTGGTACATAGTTGCACTTTATGATGTGTCAATGGAGGTAGCATGCTGTGTAGATCATATGTAGTTGACATGATGTAGATGCTGTGCCAGGTCCTCCATTTGTTGAAGTATTTGCTGTTTCTGCAATGATAGTGACAATGACCACGGCGACAACATGCGGCGACTGGCGGATCACTGGCAGCAGATGCATAATCTGCACACCAACAATGAGAGTGGCAATACTGCAGTAGGAAGCATGCAAATGCATATGGGTTCATTGGCGCAGTGGTAATAGAGTAATGAAAGACAGAAATTATTAGATAGAAACAGACAAAGAAGGAAAGGGGTGGATGATGTTGATGTGCATGAACACATTAATGCTCAGGGCAGATGCATGCATAGAAGAGTTGGTAGGAGTGGGCAGATTTCAGATGGGCATGTATACATTGGCAGTGAGGGTTGTAGAATGAGGAGTAGAATGGTAGATGTGTGGGTAGGAGTCAGGGTGATTATTGTCCTCTTCATAGTGGTCAAAAGAGGAGTAGATGTTCATGAACATGTAGATACACCAGCATGAGAAAGGGCAGTGTACATATGCCCACAGCGAGATGTGCTGGTAGTGGTGGGAGAGTGGTGAGTGCTTGTGGACATGTAGATGCACAAGTAGTAGGTAGGGCAGTGTATGCCCAAGACACGGAGATATGTTGGTAGAGGTGGAGAGAGAGCAGTAGATGATCGTGGACATGTAGATGGGCGGTGGATGCCCAAAACGAGTAGAGTTGACAGTAGTGGTAGAAAGAGCAGTATATGCTCATGGACGTGTAGATGTGCATGTAGTGGGGAGGGTGGTGGATGCCCAGGATGTGGAGATATGTTGGTGAAGGTGGAAAGAGTGGTAGATGTTGGTGGAGGTATAGATGGGCAGTGGATGCCCAAAATGAGTAGAGATGATGGTAGTGGTAGAAAGAGCAGTAGATGCTCATGGACATGTAGATGCACAAGTAGTAGGAAGGGCAGTGGACACCCAGGATGTGGAGATATGTTGGTAGAGGTAGAAAGAGCAGTTGATGGTTGTGGACGTATAGATGGGTAGTGGATGCCCAAAATGAGTAGAGTTGATGATAGTGGTAGAAAAGGCAGTAGATGCTTGTGGACATGTGGATGTGTATGTAGCAGGAATGGCAGTGTATGCCCAAGATGCGGAGATAGGTTGGTAGAGGTAGAAGGAGCAGTAGATGCTTGTGGACATGTAGATGGGTGGTGAATGCCCAGAACAAGGAGAGTTGATGGTAATGGTAGAAAGAGCAGTAGATGCTCTTGGACATGTAGATGCAGTAGTAGGTAAAGAGGGTGGTGGATGCCTAAAACAAGGAGATATGTCTGCCCTAGTAGAAGGAGCAGTCGATGCTCATTGACACATTGATTAGATGTGTGGATGGTAGGAACAGTAGATGCTCATTGACACGTTGATTAGATGTGTGGATGGTAGGAACAGTAGATGCTCGTGACGTGTAGATGCACCAGGAGCAGAAAAGGCAGTTGATGTCTATGATGTGAAGAGCAGTAGATGCTTGTGGACGCATAGGTATGCCTGTTGTAGAAAAGGGCGGTAGATGCCAAAACACGAGAACATCAGAAGTGATGGAGGAAATGATGGGCGCTCATGGGCATATAGAAGCACTGGTAGTGGGAAGCAGTAGATGTGGCAGTAGGGAAAAGCTGATACCAAGTCAATGCCCAGTCAATGTGGAGTTGACACCAAATCAACGGAGGGGTGAGACAACACCAAGTCAACCCAGAGAGATAGTGGCATAAAACTGACACAGAGAAGTATCAATGTGAAGTCAACACAGTGGTGGAGGGAGCAGCAAATGGCCATGCATGGATTGATGATTAAAGTGTGGGTGTATAGGTGGGGTTCCAGGGAAAAGAAGGGTGTCCATGTTTGCATAGCTGTGTGTATGAGTGTTGTGCAGCAGATGTGACATGACACTGGTAGCAGTGTTTGGTTTTGGATTGGCAGATTGCAGTGAAGAGCGCTGCCAAGAGTGCCATTGGCTATCTATCCATGTGAGTGGGGATGGAGAAAGCCAGGAGAGATGGCGAAGATGGTGAAGGAACAACCAGGTGTTCGAGGGAGTATTTGCAGAGGAAGCTTGGGAGTACATGCGGTCTTGTGGCTTGGTGCTCCATCAGCGGTGAGAGATGCATGCAGATCACATTAATTTGGAGGTGGATTGATGGAACCATAGGTGAAAAGTCAGATGTGAGTTGGTGATTTTCAAGTTGTAGGTGCAGTTGCATCAGTGCATTGAAAACAACATACGAGATGTAAATACATACAGAAATCCTTAATCACCAACCTCTCGTCTTCCTGCAGATTTTCCTTTGAGAATTTCCTGGTAGTCGGTTGGGCTTGTTGCACTCTGTAAATTTCCCTGTTGATGAGGTGTTTGACTTCTGGGGTGTGGATTGGGGGCCAGCATAAATTTAGAACGTTGACGTGGTGATTTGGAGTCTGTGTGAATTCGTGGAATGCTCAGATATGCTCTAGGAGGGATTCTGAATCCTCAGTTGTAAGTCCGATGTTGATGGATATGCTGATGTGAATTTCGAGAAATATGCCTAGTGGACAGCCCATAATCAAAGAATGCTTTAAAGCAAAGCACAAGGAGGTAGTGAAGGGGCACGAGGACTCTGAGGCAGCTGGGCACTCAGAGTGTCTTTGGACTCGGCGACATGCTGGAAGGTACTGCATCGCGTGAGCCAAAGACCTCTATCTGCCTCATCCTCTTCAAGAACACAGCAGATCAACAATTATCTATGACTAAAGTATGAAAAAGGTTACCTTATTTGGAAGGCATGATTTAGGGTCATGGCTTATGCTATGATCTTGGATCGACTATATAAGGCAGGAAGGGGGGTCCAGCAAAGTCACTAAATTTTTTTCTGACTGGATGTAAAAAAAAATTTAACTGTCACCCCCTTGGCCACCAATTACTCTGGGTGCATGGTGCACCTTGATATTGGTCCTTGACCTAGTATAGAATACAGAAGTCAGTAACTCTCCTCAAACCCAGACACTGAAGAGTGTATAGGAATCATATATAAATACCTAGTATGGAATACAGAAGTCGGTAACTTTAGTAGGTAGTCAGGAACTTATGATACATGGGTACAAGATAAAGGCTTACCTCCTCAAACCCAGACACTAAAGAGTGTAAAAGGATGAGGAGGTAGGTGTGAAATTGATGTATAAAAGACAACACCACATGTGTGTTATAGAAACTGGGCAGCAGATAAGGGCTGGTCAGGCCTAAGCAAGGCACTCTGTGGTACGACAAATCTAAGGAAGGGTATCGAAGGACTAACTGAATAACATGCAAGAAGATTGGGAGAAACTTGGGTTACAATCGCGTAGCGTACTGAATACAAATGCGCAGTATATATCATATGATTCAGAACCGGTAAATATAGCCCATGATCCGGCGGAGTTTGATCTGATAATTCTGATAACAGTGTGGGTGTTGTAGCACAGTTAGTGATTGGGCTCAAAGCCCTAGGCTGGCCTTTGAGGTGGGCTTGAGGGTTTGAGGGCTCAGGCTTGATTTCTGAAAGCCCTGAGCCTGAAGCTCAGGCCCGGGCTTTCAACAACACTTAGTGACCTGTTACTGATCAGTAAAAATTGTCAACAAATAGTTGAAATAGTTCTCACACAATTTTACAGTTGCTTGACGTATAACCATCTTCCTGGGTCATCCCCAGCTGTTATCCACTACTTGTTGGCACCAATGATGTTGGGTTTGGGTCAGTAAATGCTTAATGTAGGTCAGTAGTTCACTTTATCTATCATACAAACTTAACTTCAACACTTCGATTGTGACTTTTTGAAGAATGACATCATCCTTGTCTGAGCCCAGCCCTACTGAGGACTTAGGGCCGGGCTTGGTGAGCCCGAGCCCTACAAAGCCCAAGCCCGGCCCGCACATCACTAAGCACAATAAAAACACAACCAAAATAGGAAAGTGATAAGATGAGAATATACCTTACAGCACACCTGTATTACATATGCGAGTATGAAGGGGCTGTGGGCCAACGCTAACGCGTGGCGAGAATGAGGCCATCTGCATCACCTCTGATCGATGGTCATTACACTGTATTATCATTTTCTGTACAGACATATAGAACAACCACTGCTTTTTTATGATTGAAACTCTCCAGCCCAGTAACTTCTGCTTGAAATTCTGGTGATAATTTTGTTGGTACACCAGTCCCAATCCCATCATATAACCATTCATGTCCCCCATCAAACATTCTGGTGACGAAGTGATTACCTCCAAAATAAATGATACCATTTATGTGATACTGTTGAGACTCAGGTCGTTGAGTTACATGTATAATATTATTAATTGCCATATTACCTTCGTAAGGTATTGACATCAATAGAAATCTGGGAAGTCTTTGAAATATGTATTTTCGGAACATGTCTGAATGACAAGAGTGACATTTATCACCCCAAGGCTCCACAAAGTGGGACACCCAATGCTGAGTGGATTCATACATACCAGTTGTCCGAGTTAGCATGAAATTATGCTGAGTCCTGTCTTGAAAGTTGGAGTGATTATTGACACAAAAAACAGTTCTTTTAGTTGTTGGGTTCACTGAATGCAATAGCTCATGCAATACGTCTGAAGTATCTGCATGTCCCCTGTAAGGAAACGTATCAGAGTCGATATTAAACAGTTGCTCACGTATTTTTTCTCTGATATCAGTGAAGTTTGTCAAATTTCTTTGAAAAACTGTCTGAGAGCTCATTCATCAAGACAGAGGAGAAATTCATTCTTTCATCACTAAATGCTGCATGTTGAGATTGAAACAGGTGATAAAGAAGCATAATAGCAGAATCATATGCGCAGCTATTTGCAGACCACTTAAGTGTGGGGTAACTAGAGTTATGTGTCACATCTTGAATACTAGAAGTTGAGTCACCCTTCATTTCATTGTAATCTTGATTGATTATCTGAATAGGCATAAAATTACCTGATTGCTTTTTTTTTGCTGGAGGTTTTGTTTTTTCTTTTTCTCCTAGAATTTTCCAAGAAATCTCTTTGTCCAATGTAGACTCAAATTTCTCATCTGCATCCCATACTAAATTGTCATGAAGCTCTTCAGGTGTATGTCTATTTCCAAAATGTGATCTATATTGTTGTATGAGTGATTCCCTCAAGTCCCCAATAATTGAATGAGGCAATTTATGATCTGCACGTAACTTAGTGATGTCATTTAAAATTTCCATCTCCCTTAGTTCTTGACGATATCCACCTTTATTGCCTATTCCACCTGTAATATGATTAACATTAAAACCCTGTAAGATCATAGTCTCATCTGCACTGGAGCTCCTTGACAAAGCAGTATAAATGGCCCGAAAATCACGACTATTGTATATATCTGCAACATTGGGGTCGCGTGTTTTTCCTTGTGAAGCAAAGTCAGTCATTGCAAAATTAGGCAGGACCTCTACTTGAGTTCTAGAGATCTGAATGATCCTGTCGTCAGGCAGTTTACAGTTAATACGCCTTGTATTTGGGATAATAGGAACAACATTGAGGGGGAGGTCTTTGAAATGGACATCTGTAGGAGGCTTTTCCAGTTTGACATACAGCACATCCAGCACTAGTTGACCATGCTTTCCTTTCCTAGCTTGCCATCCATGTACTGTGCCTTCTTGACCTTTTGTTATACAAAGCTCAGTTGCACCATTGAAGCGAATCATCACAGGCAGACCTTTACACAGGGACAGAGTTGCAGGAATTTGCATAGTGTTAGTTGAAGGGGATTGCTTCCAAAGTTGCTGCTGTACTTGATCATCAATTTGGTGTTTTGTAGCCTTTCTCCGTTTGCGTTTGCGATCATGAGTTTTAGAAGGAGGTTCATCAAAAACAACCTGCTCATCATCAGAGAAAAAGTGCGTGAGCACTTGTCCTGTCTCTGCAGCAAATCGTTTACTGCCCAGTTCATTAGCCACGTCCTTGTGTTTGTTGTAAGTTAAAATTATTGAAGTATTGCGGAAATGAGGGTTATCAATAGAACGAGATTCATTTGAAGGGTCTGATATCAATGACCGTAAGAAAGTAATATCCTCTGTAGTGCATTTCTTATATCTCATGTGCTCCAATGCTTGACGAAATTTTATATCTCTATCTGAATCCCCAGTTTGCCGACAGTTTTTCCTCAAGAGTACTACAGTGTTGACCTGATGCCATAAATATTTTCCAATACTAGCTTGTTGGTCTGAAGAACTGGAACCTATGGTATGGCTATATAATGAGACACTTTCACCACCCATTGCTGGTGGCAATTGTGCAAAATCACCAGCAAATATCATACTAACCCCACCAAATGGAAGGAGAGGCTGATTCAAAGCAGTGGCCATCTTAGCACTGATTTTATACAGGTCTTTACATGAAAGCATTGAAACTTCATCTAAAAAAACATAATCTACACCACTTAGTCTGGAACAAATTTGTGATATAGACATTTTCCAAAACTCACCCTCCTCTGATGAATTGATCCCAAACACTGAGTGATAAGTGGAGCCTTGAAGTAAAGCTGCTGCAGTTCCAGTTGGTGCAACTACTATCATGCGATGACTTTGATCTCTTTGTTTAAAGAACTCTCTGAGAGTTTTCAGCACTTGAGTTTTACCTGTACCTGCCATACCACCAATATACATCTTCAACTGGTCTGAAATTGAACTGACTGCATGGTTTGCAATAATACAAAAAGCCTGTTCTTGCTCTAGATTCAAGTTAAATTTGATACATAAATCGTCTATGAGTTTTTTTTGTCTGATTGCTCTTGAATTTCTCCTCAAATATATGTTGATCGATGATTTCTACTTGATCAGGAAATTTATTAGGAAAGGTATTTGGCTTGTTTTTGTTCTGTTTTAATCTATCTGTTATCACATTTCCTTTCATTTTTGCAATTTCCAATCTCCATGCATTTGAACTTTTGAAGGGATAGTCAAAAGAGGCTGGTATACGGCTTTTCAAGTCACATTTTGCATTTGTCCATCCCATATTGACCAGTAAATCTGTCATCTCTTGCATGTCTAATTGCCTGCACTGTTCACATACACCTATATGGTCATCTGAACATTTAAATGGATCAAAATGGACTCCATCATCAAATTCAGGCTCTAAACTTGAAGGATCAATTCCCAGACTCTGAGCCTTTCTTTGAGCATGGTAATCATCTCTTGAATCCAAACACTCAAACCGAAGTTCAAAATTTTCCATCAGGAACTCTTGCTGGGTAGAAAATTGATAGTCCAGGAATGCTCTATCCCAACTCTCACCCTTGATCTTAAGATCTTCTCCAGTTCTCCATGGTTTGAAAAGGGTCAACATAACCGAACAGTAGTACTCTCTGTCTCCCTTATTTTTTCTTGGTAATGAAGGTCCAATGAAATTGGGCACAATATTTTTCTTATTGTGCATGCGCAGGTAATGTGTACTAGCCAAGGGATGGTCATGTACAAAAGGGTGTCCATTTTTAGGTAGCACATTCTTTTCCAAAGGCTTGGGATGGTTTTTAGCACTGGGCCACTCAGTTTCCAAAGTTTTTTGATGTGCATAAGTATCTTCTTCATCAGATGAATAGCCACTATCATAGTATTCTGAACTCTCATCATCAGAGCAATTGACCTCTGTTTTCTCTGCTGTGAGTTTGACACGTTCACATTGGCAGACCCATTCATATAAAGTCATATCATTTAAATCATCTGGACGGTATATATAATCAAATATTGAGGAAAACCCTACAATCCTGCCCTTGTGTTGAATGACAACTACTTTTTCTTCTTTATTGCTTTGCACCTCATCAGGTTCCAGCCAAAACTTACGTGCTTCACTGACAAAGTCTTTCCAGTAAAATGATTTGAACTCATGGCTTGTGTAATGATCAGGTTTATCTAAAAGATACATAGCAATCATTGGTGCACCCAGCTCCATCTTAACTGAGAGTAAGTTAACAATTTGGGTAATAATTTTTCTTGCCTTCTCATGACGAGGTAATGTACCTGTTAGCATTTCTGTATTCCTTTGTAAGATGGTACGAATAACTTCAAAAATCACATGAGTGTTCAGATTCCATTTTGTAATATACTCAGTCACATACAACACAACAGCCTTGATTGTTGTTCCTGATAGCAATGAAGAGACATCAGAGTTACATCTAAGTAAATAGGTGGCAGTTTGGTTATAGGTGTTAATCCAAGCTTCTGTCTTTTTCATTCTGAGGGCACCAGTCTCAGTGTCAACCTGAGTTGATGGAAAAGTTTCTCGTGGAAATCTGGCTTTACAAGTGCCAAATTTATTGTCAAGACAACCCAGATAATCTTTGCCCACCTTTCTTGTTCCTTGCCTGGTCAAAGTAGACTTGCATTTGTGTATATGAGTTCGACTTAAAATATCATCCACTTCTTGTTGATAATTGTCATTCCAGGCTTTACATGTCTCACAATCCTCTGTGCTGGTACATAAACAGTTTGGAGGACTTTGTGGTAATGAGTATAAAGGATTAGTGTAATCTCCATTTTCTGAGACAGCCTGAACATTTTGTTGAACTTCTTCTTGAGAACCAGTCATAAAATCCCCACAATGTACAGATTCTAAGTACTCAACAATTCTTCTCTGGAAATCATCTTCATTTTTTAGTATGGCATCTCTTATCTGTTGTGGAGACATGCTGTTTGCAATCCAAAGAAGCATATGAAGATGGAGTGTCAATCTTCCTTGTTGTTCTATGGTGCCAAAATAACCAGACGTTTTCCCAAAAATGCCATCATGATCAGTGTTAACTCCTAATATGTGCTTAATAAACATTTGAACCATGAAATCAAAGAACTTTGCACCAGCAACAGGATTATTGATAATTTTACGAGTTCTTTCATCATTAGGAAGATTAAGATTAATGTCAAAATTCTCATCAGTAATTGAATAATATAAACACAATGGATGAGTTTGATCAGATGGTGCAAAAGTAATATACCAAGATGGGGCCCCAAGGTATGAGATTAGAGACCACAGTTTAGTTCGCAAGAATTTTTTACTGGACATAGAACCTTTAACTGTACCACCTACATGGTCCAGATCTTGAATTATGTCGTAGCACAATTTTTCTTCTTCTGTTTCTGGTTGTACCCTTTTGCCTTGGCTGAGTTTATCTATTAAACTGTTCAGAACATGTGGATTCAAATTCAAAATGCGGTCTGCAATAGTTGAGAAGCTTTTCTTCTGTGTTAGCGCAAATCCATTAGTCGTTGTCTGTTTTACTTGTTCATGACTGAAAGCTACAAAATTAAACAAAGGGTCAGTCTGAAATCTTTTATCATGATAGTTCATGAAGTATTTTTTGTGACTTTTCTCTGAAAATGATTTGAGGGTGGTCATGCCAATACTTCCCATACCATAGGGAAAAAGCCAGGGAAAAATAGAAGGGTACAACAATGGGTTATTGAACATAGAGGAGCTTTTCTCACTGTGTCCCACGGCAAGAAATTTACCTTGTGATTTCAGATAAGCTAAGGCTTTAGCTTTTTGAAGCTCAACTGAAGTATTCTGTAGCTGTTCACCTGTTATACCATGCACTACAAATGGAATGCTGCCTGTTTCAGTGCCAATTTCTAGTTCATTATCATAAGTACTTGTGCCCTCAGGTATTCTATTACCTTCTGACTCCATCTCTTTAAAAGCTACAGTAACTGGTGGTATATCCTCAGGGTATTTATTGAGATTGTCTGTAGAAATTTTTATATCTTGATATGCAGGATGATTTAGTCGAAGCCAAGTTAAAGCTTTAAACACTTCTTTTCGTCTAACAAGCATAGGGGTACGTTTATAATCCTTTTCTGTAGGCTTGCATGGTCCAGTAAACATGATGGCCAATACCTCATCCAGATCTTCTGGAGGAGGAGGTAGGACATCGTAAACTTTCATGATTGGTGATTCAAAGGCTATTACATGTGAAATCATCTTTCTCATACCTGATGATACACGCACAAAGCAACAATTGGTGCGGATTTTCTGAACTAGTAGTTTTTCCACAAAATTTAAGCATTGTAATTGATGCGGGACATGTCCAAGCCAAAATCCATTTGCCAATGAAATCCGAGGAATTTTGCCATTTCGAAGACAGACTCTACAATCAATGCAGACTTTGGTACATGAGTCATCAATAATAGGTCCAGACAAGCCAGTTATTCTCTCAGACATGGTTCTTCGCTCTTTGCGGGTAACTCCACTGGCAATAAGAACATTAAGCATATTTTTCACTTGTTGGATTGGAGTCAGAGTAGACATTGGCTTAAGCTGACCACAAACTCCACATCCACCTTCTTCAATCGCTGATACAGAAAAATCATCACACCAATCTGATATGATTTTTTTCAACAGAAGTTTAGAAGCAGGTGGGGGAGGAAAGGCTTGCTGACTTATGATCTGAACTGGATCAATAGGTTCAAAGATGGTGATAGGCTCTCTACATGTTGACTGACATTGATGGTTTTCAAACAATGTCTGCATTTTGGATTTAACGTTGCGTCCCAAATTAAGGTGATGAAATCTCGCTAACTCTCTTAATGACTGCTGTGTTAAAGACGGATACAATTCAGACACAGGTATTGAGGCGTATAATAGCATGGGATTATGGATAAATTGAGAATCAGGTTGCACTAATGTGCGAAATCGATACAGTGTAGAACCTGGATTAAGTATCAAACAAGGAGAGATAAGATGGCTTTCCAATTGAGGAAATAAATATGTATAAGAGTCCCCTCTGCCTCCTCCCCGCAAGGAGGGATATGATGAGTTATCATTTGGAATTTGTAGCCAAATTGGAAGACAGTGCGCAAGCAAATCGACAATATGACGATGTGAGTAATAATGAACAATATTAGATATAAATATTACAGCACATGGGCACAACAAGGACACAATATTAGCAGTGATATCAAAATTGGTATTAAACAAAAAAGAGCTTTCAGGAGATAAACTGGTAAAATCCAGAAGAGTCAATCCACCATGAAAACCGTGTATGAAATGCTGCATATCACAATATGGACTCACTGTTTTGAGGAGAACAACAAAATCATGCCTATAGAAGACAGATCTGAAAGCAAACATTTTCACGAATTGACATTTTGCTTTTACTCTTTCATAAAAAGGTACAAAAACAAATGGCTGCTCAGATGGAAACATTGTATAGTTGACTAATTGATGAAATTGATAGGAACATAAAATAAAAGCAATACCATCATTAGATGAAGCCAGTAGTTGCTCAAATATACCGCGGTTATTTGGAAAAGAGCTGAGGGAGATTGATAGGAAGATAAACTGTCCCGATACAACAAATTTCCTCCTGATCCGAAATGCTGAATGATACTGTTGCAAAGGATTGGGTCGAGAATAATTGGCATTAAAGTAATGCATATGTGCAGGGGGGGTACGATTGTCATAATCATTGAGCGGCTTTAGGCTGTGTACATTCAAAGTTGAGTCAGAGTACTCCTTAAAACTAAATGACATTGGGCCGTGGACATGGGACATTGATTCATCGTAGTAATTCACTGGCATTGAGCCATGGCATGACATTGTGTCCGGTATATACGACATTGAGCCGGAATAGTGAAATGGCATTGAGCCATAATAGTGAGATGGCATTGGGCCATACAGTGTTGAGCCGTCATATTGTATTGGCGTGGTGTCGTTGGCAGTAGACGTATGAGTTGAGCTCGAGGCAGAAGAAAGATCATAGGTGGTACACCAGCAGTCAAAGTTCCAGTAGCCAGGAGCACAAAAGAGCAAGGTAGCGAGAAACACAACAGATGCGTTGAGAGAGTTCATGATGGTTCAAAAGAAGAGATGCTTGGCGAGCACAACTCTAACCGTCGGATCTTAACCGACCGGCTTGAAAAATTGCCGAGCAGTGAAACACTACCCCTAAAAACTTTGGCTTCGTCAAATCAAAAGTATCAGCTATGGAGAGTCAAATTTGTAGATATATACTCGAGACATTGCTTCTACGGTAATCTTAACACTCTTCTCATTCCCGAAATCGTCGTGTCACATAAGCTTACGCAACTGTTTGCTGGCTCGTATAGCATCGTCGATGGTCATTGGCTTCATTCAACGCAAGGCGAGACGCATCAATGCAGTAGAGAGGTGCCCTTATGTACTACCGAAACAGCACAGTATTAGAAAAATGGACAACTGCTCGAGTAGAAACTTCTTTTGGGATTTTCTCACGCATCTTCTAATTACCCGCCCAACATTCTTCGCTGACCAGCTTAGTGGTTGAGGAGTATAGTGAGAACAACTCATACTGCGCAAGGTGCGGGAATATCACTTTGGAAAGAGCACGCTGAGACACGTCAATAACGTTCAATATCAATACCAAAGTTCCGTTCCCGTTGCCGTCAAATCTTTCCAACTCCCCACTAGCGACAATTTCTTCTAGCAACTTTTCTCGCAATTTAAACCTCTCTTACTAGTCGCATTTCCGCCAAGCTAAAACAGTGAGTTATCGAATTTCGTGAGCACAAGGCTTCAATCATTGTCAGGATCAGGTGATGATATTACACGTCTGAATACCGACTTTGCTGGACATAGAAAGACGTGCTGGGAAATCCGGTTTGCTTACCACGAAGAAAAGGGTCTATGAAAGGAGTATGGGAGGATAAGTCCGGCTTTTGAGGTCGAAGTAGAACGACAGCAATATTGTATTGATTACCCTCCAGATGAAGTTGAGATTCTAATCGATTTAATTCCGAACCATTGGCATTTGGCATCTGGATTCTGCATATGATCTGGGTGGTTCACCGACGCCGACCGCCGACCCTGAGCGTTGAGCGCTGACTGCACGGACACCGAGTGCGAGTGCGAGAAATTACAATCAATAAACCATTAGTTGATTGTCAAAGAATTTGGTAGAGAAGTCGAACCATTTTCGCGATGTGAATGAACTTGAAGAAGAGAATATCCAAGACGTGTATCAGTATCATCACCCGAGCAGCTGTGAGGTCGTTACAGGGTGGGCAGCTGCGAAGATACATCCATAGCCAATCGGAAACTTTGAAATTAGAAGCGAAAAAGAACAAAAGGATCAATTGGTATCCGCGGGTATGAATGACAGATGACCAAAAAAAAAAAATGGAAGTGAGACGAGTCAAGACGCACCCTGAGACTCCCTTTTTGGGTGATACCTTGGGTACAGTACCAATTCCTAGAGCATAGACTATCTGAAGAGAAAAGCAAGAAAGAAAGAAAGAAAGGAGAAATAAATAAAGACTGTTTGTAGAGAGATATAGAATACCGAAACTTACCATCGATGACCATCCCGTATGTTTAGACGCCAATTAGCGACTCAACGCATCAACTTGAAGTCAACGTCCGTTTTACCAAGGCAAAGTGTCACCGTCATCGTAGCCGTAGCCGTGGCCGTACAGTAAACACTGTGGGCTATGACCGTCAGATGCTACAGTCCGCCTTGATGTATGTAAGTACTCTGCATATGCGCAGAGACGAAGTATGTGTGTATGTACTCACCAACTCCTAGACGAATTCAAACTTAGACATGAGACAATCACCGTCCGAGGACACCGACTTCTGTGAATGAAATAAGTAAGTGAACGTGGCAGACCGTGGTGTACATCGCGAGGCGGCGCTTATACATAGTCACATTTTCAATTCGCCTGTAAGGTGAAGAACAAAAAAAAAAGTCGACTCTTTTGACTCATAGCACTGCCACTAAAGTCAATACAGTCTGTCCCTTTCTTTCTTGATCTTCAAACTTTGTGACTTCCAAATCATACTTAGTCTGGCCCCATAGGCTCTGGAGCCAATAAACCAATAGCAGCAGTGGCGAATGCAAGAGGAAGAGTGATACTAGAGTTTCGGCATATAACATTGATTGGGGAATCTAGAAACGAGCGAGAACGTTGAAGTAAATTGATATAATAACGACAAATCTGAACGAACACTTACTCTTTTTTTCTTTCTTTCTTTCTTTTTCTTTCTTCCTTTCTTCCTTTCTTTTTCTGAAACAGTACCTTCACTGTCTGCGTTCCGAGATTCTCTCTTATTGGTAATATCATTAAACCTTGTAAACGTACCAGTAAACACGGGGAGCGTCGGAGTAATTGTCAGGTCAATGAGGAATATTAGGATGATGTCCGTAGTGGTGTATTAGGGAATATTTGCATTGTGAGTCTTTTTTTTCTGTCTTGGGCCTGGATCGTGATTTCTGATATAACAATTCTGAGATGCCCTTTCTTCCCGGCATAACCAATGAACGGATATGTTGAACCATTGTTTGGATGTGGAAAAAGCGTCTCAGTCACTCACGAAAGGTAAACATGTGTTGGTATCAGAAATCACGATCCAGGCCCAAGACAGAAAAAAAAAGACTCACAATGCAAATATTCCCTAATACACCACTACGGACGTCATCCTAATATTCCTCATCGACCTGACAATTGCTCCGACGCTCCCCGTGTTTACTGGTACGTTTACAAGGTTTAATGATATTACCAATAAGAGAGAATCTCGGAACGCAGACAGTGAAGGTACTGTTTCAGAAAAAGAAAGGAAGAAAGGAAGAAAGAAAAAGAAAGAAAGAAAGAAAAAAAGAGTAAGTGTTCGTTCAGATTTGTCGTTATTATATCAATTTACTTCAACGTTCTCGCTCGTTTCTAGATTCCCCAATCAATGTTATATGCCGAAACTCTAGTATCACTCTTCCTCTTGCATTCGCCACTGCTGCTATTGGTTTATTGGCTCCAGAGCCTATGGGGCCAGACTAAGTATGATTTGGAAGTCACAAAGTTTGAAGATCAAGAAAGAAAGGGACAGACTGTATTGACTTTAGTGGCAGCAGTAGTGTCGGGCAGTACAAACGAGGATCAGTGAGTATTTCGTGTTTTTTTTTTTGATTTATTTATTTTGCCTTTCTCCCTTCAATATTTCCTCCAGTGCATAGGAACGTAACGGCAAGACATATGGTTTTAGCTTGGCGTTCCATGGCCAATTAGTGCAAAATAGAATCTGTTGGAGTTTTCGTAGGCAGTCGGGTGCATGTCTTTAGCTTTAGTGCTAACGCTGTCTTCCAGTTTCTGTTTTTCTGTATTTAAAATAGATTATATGCCCTTTTCACTTATTACCTCTTCCGAAAATAAAACACCACCATTACTGACAATGATACTCACCCTTAACGTCTCCGGAAGATGACAAAATTAGGTGACGTAATGTACGGTAACGGCAATCTTTCCGCGGAAGACGGTAAATACACCGAATAGACATAGCCACACGCGGAAATGGAGTGTAATGAACTCGTCCTTCATTTCATTTCGGCCTCGTAATATATAAGTGGTATCAGGGCTGCTGTAAATCCAAGTAAAATACTCTGAAAATTTCTGATTTGACTAAGAAGGCCACTTTCAGTTGGAATCAGGGCACAGATCTTGTTTTGATATCAAAGACTTGGAGTCATTGGGATCACTCTTTCAAACTTCAACTGATGCATCCCTCTCGCTCTGGTGCTGATTTGCTGGGCTTTCCTGGCAGCTCAGTTCTGATCTGGTCACTTAACCAAACTTCCTATTGATCTTGATAATAGCATTGAACTTTCCAATCGCGTTCCATCAATCGCGTTCCATCACTTTGCTTATTACGATACCATTGCTATTTCTGCTGTCTTCGTATATCCGTGCATTTCCCTATTCTACCCGTTGTTCTACGTATCCTCTCCTTCCTGACCTTTACCGATCGCGGCAACTTCCGCTCCTGCTAGTCTTCAGTATTCTCTGATGACACCAGTAACAACTTTGTTAATCAAATCCCAGTACTGTGTACATAGCACTCGCATTCGCATTGACATTTACAACGTACATGTGTACAAATTTGCTTTCGCTTTGATCACGCTAAAGTGACAGTAGCAGCACCATTCTGGAATGACACCACAAACGCGCCTGCATCTACGCTTAAACTCGTAGACGGTTTCACTGAGCCCATTCCAACGACTAATCGCGCATTTGGCGCAGCAGCTCCACCTCCAACCTGGCTAACGATACTCACTTGGATTGAGCGCGACTGGGGATTGACCGTAACGGTATCAAACGCTCCAGCATCCAACCTCAACTCCACACCCAAAGGTGCGATGAAGACCTTCCTTCTAACCGAGTCTCGAACCTGCACTTGTACGGAAGTAGTCGAAGATGAGAGAACATTGCCACCGAAAGCTTGCCAACCAAAGTCTGGGTGATTGACGATGAAGGTCCCCATGCCCATGGTATGGCCAGAGAAGTTGGGACCGTAGTCGCCGGAATAGCCGTCCCACTTGAGTGTGTCAGCGAAGGAGTGGAAGAAAGCAGATGCGAAGCCGCCTTGGTCGATGTTGGAAAGAGGCCCACTAAGACCTCCGAATGCGACACGCAAAAGGTAATAATCGGGGTTGGTTGTAGGAGTTGTGGTTTCAAAGGCACTAATTAGAGGAAGTGCATTCAAACCCGAGCCGTAGTGATGAATTTGACGTTCAATGCGTTGTAGTTTTCCTCCGACGATGTTGTCCCTTCAATTAAAGTTAGTCATAGGATTCCAGAAAAGGAATAAATCACCAGTATCGCCTAGCGTTCCCATTGTAACCCCAGTGTGGAATGAGTGGTTGATAGGCCAAGATAGAGTTCAATGTGTTTGTCGCGGTGGTGGTGTCGTTGAAATATTTGGACCATGCGTAAACACCCTCTTGACCAGTCTGCGTTAGTCAATGTTACGTGAGTTCATGAATGCCAGGTCAAGGAATCGAAAGTACTTACACTATCCCATGCCATCTCGGACCCGAACCTGTTGTATGGGGGACGTCACTTCTTTACATGGAATCGACGTCGCACAATCACTCACGGGTATCTCGTCTGAGACCAAGCAGTCCACCTTTCTTTCATTCTACCCTCTACAAAGGTAGCATTCGTGGTCAAGCCTTCCCTCTTAAGATCGTCCAACAGCAGTCGAATCACTGTTTCCCCCATAAGCCCATCATTAGCAAAACCGACACTTGCGTTCATCATAGATTGCACAGTGAAGATTTGGTTGATATACCAATGCCAGTCCTGGGTGTGCACCAATGATGGGTAGTTTCGTGCAACGCGATACATAGCCCAGTAGCCTGCGATGACGTGAACATAGTTGTAGGCACGGTTAGTTTCAAAAGAGGTGGCTTGGTCGAAGGAGTTGTCCCAATTGATGTTGGAGGGGTAGTTGTAGTTAGGAACGAGGTCAGGTTGGTAGAAGAAGACCGACTATCAAAGCTGGTGTTGATTGAGCAAGTACGAAGAATAAGGCTGATCTCTTACCCTCTTAACAGAACCTATTCAAATGAAGTCAGTCTCGCAGGAAAAGCGAGTGGCCGAGAGCGACGCACCATCTGAATTTTGAATTGATCCCCAGAGTGTCTGAGCAAAGAATTGCTCCATCTTGGCCATCTCTTCAGCATTAGGCTGGGCAAATTGCTTCATAGAGGCTGCCAACCAAGATCCTGCACCAGACTCATCTGAGAGACCAGGAATCCATACTCTGAACATAAACACATCAGAAGTGCACGGTGTACACGGACAAGTCTGACTCACCGATTATCGTTAAGCACTGGTGCATTAACTTCACGATCATAACTGATGACTGACGGAGACCTCTTGAACGGATCGGTGGAGTTATTGAACCACTGTGAAGTGGTCAAAAAGTTCCCTAGGTTGCTAATCTGCGTAACAGCAGCGGATGTCACAAAGTAATGCACTGTCTGGACAGTTCCATCTGCGTAAGTGACTGACAACCGTGCACGACCGAAAGTGTGTCCAGTCACGCTGTACCCCACCCAGCCAGAAGTACGAGCGTCGGTGTTTGTCGTCCAGGTCAGAGCGCCAGCTGGACTGACAGTGATACCCTGGACAACGGAACCGTAATGCAAGAAGAGTTTGCCTGTTTGATCTGTGGGAAGGATGGTCCCTGGAAGTGGCACGGCAACAGGACGACCAGCAGACGTCATAGAACTCTCTATTTGTCGGATGGAGGGAGCCAATGCGAATTGCAACCCGTACGTTCTGGTCTGCCCAGGCTGAAGCGTGGCCGACGTTGGTGCATTCCAAGGTGTGACGGATGCCCACTCATTCTGAGCGTAGGCAAGGGTATGGAATTGCCATTCATACAGACCCTCGAAAGTTTGGGATTGGTAGGGGAGGGAGGATCTGGACTCGGGAAGGAATCGCCAGCCTTCAAGCGGAGATTTTCCAACAGGAAGAACCAGGAGTGGCTGTTGAGTCCCAAGTAGAGGTGTAACTTGCACGTAGCTACATGACGCATTGTCAATACCAGAGATACTGAGAAACAACACCAAACCTACCCAGCATCTTGACCGATATAAGGGTCGAAGAGACTGCAGAGCTCGTTCGTTTGAGCAGCAGGTCGACCCGTGAAAATCTAAGCAAATGGGTGTCAGCAAGTAGTACTGTTGAAGGACAAACAACCAGCGTGTTACGGACATTGTTAAATTCCAAAGGAGCACCCAAAGCACCAATTTCCACAGTAAAGTTTTGCGAGTTGGTCACATCAAAAAGAAGTTGCAATTGAGTGCCGTTTGCAACCCATCGACGAGTGACGCTCAAGAGCGAGTTGGTAGGAAGGGTAGGTGCCAGATTAGCAGCTGCCAACGTCGTGCCCAAAGCTGCTTGGGCAGTCACCACTTTACGAGCAGTAGAGGTATCTCCACTAACCCAGGCAGTATTTCCTACCTTTTCCAAAAAAACAAGAGAAAAGAGGTACACTGAACGGTGGGTACACTAGAAAGTAGGAGCCGAATCGTACCTGGCGAACTCTGAACGTCAGGTCACCCAAGTGATATTGCTGATTGTTGGAGCGCTGAGACATCTTGTCCGAGGGTATGAAGTTGAAATCTGCTCCTGCACCACTGCGAGGAGAAAGTGAATACAGGGTCTGGAAATCATTGACAAGCGAGACGTTGAAATCTGTCGTGGTAAAGTTGATGAAGCCATGGTTGAGCCCTAACGTCCCCTGGCCGAGAACTGAGCGTGAAGCTGAGAGACAAAACGCTATGAACGCGGCTCCAAATACGGCGCGCATGATGTTGTGGGCCCTTGAGATGACGTCCTGCTGGAAGTTGGACGATACAAGCAAGTATGGATAGTGAACCGAGCCTTGATATCCTGCGAGGTGAACAGAACGACTTTCAGGGACATCTTTATGTTGTCTCGAGCAGTTTTTCTGTCCCCCGGGCTCCAAGCTTCGCAGAATGACGCATGGTTGGCGAACAGGCAAGGAGCCACTCACATTCAAAGGATACATGAGGATTTCTGTCCTGGTGATGAACTCTTCTTGACGGTCCGCGACTGCTCCGTCGACCGCTCCTCTACCGCAGGCCAAGTGATACAGAACGTCATGTAGGATCTATGAGGGCTGAATGCCACTGTTTAAGGTGTACAGTCGAGTCAGATTGGGACAGTTAGGTATGAAGGTCGAGGTAGGAACAGTTCTGGAGCTTTCCAGAATTGGACATAGTGGCGTCGTGAGAAAGTGTGGATAGGGTTTCGTCTTTTCCTCCATCTCCCTTTTACGACTTGATATGGCTACAACACTCACAACACTGTTACCGTCCAACTCTTTTCTTCTTGCCTATTCTCTTCCTCTTTTCTTTTCTTCTCTAGTCCTTACATTTGCTGGAGCTTTCCTGACTTTGGACCGCACTCGTTCCTTTGCTCCTCGATACGATGCTATTCCCGGTTCTTTTCCGACTACAACTAAACGCAAATTCCAGTTTGTCCTCGAAGGTGGCATTGGAGGGCTACTGATTGGCTACTCCTTTGGTCTACACTTATCTACCTTCCTCGCTCTACTCATTCCTAACAAAAACCCCAACCTCTCCGGTCTCTCCGAAAGATCGTTTCTGGCAACCTGGCTCCTCTCATCTCTACTAACCACTTTTCTCGGAGGTCGATATAAATATGCCGCACTCGCACTCGCAGGGATTACAGGCGGAGTAGCCGTCTCCCTGTCGCTCTGTGTCATCATCCATCCTTCCCTGCTCACTCGTATCATTTTCACATGTATTATCACGCCTATCCTTACCATCCTTACTCTCCTCCCTCTCGGACGTTTTCAACATCCTTCCCTGCGGATGGCTGCTTCCAGTATAGGGGCATTTGGGCTGGTAGTGTCTATAGCGCTATTAGCGAAGATTCCTTCTTGGGCGGATGTTTGGTCGAGATATTGGTTGAGAGCAAGTGAAGAATGGGGAAGTGCGAAGGAGAAGGGGTTGAGTGCAGGGTTCTGTCTGTTTTTGTTGGCTGGGGTAGGGATTGATTGGTTATTGAGTAGGTTTGTTGGGGAGTGCCCTGATGAGGTGAGCCTTATCTTCTTATCTCCTTTCTTTCTCTTTCATGTGTCTCATGTCTGTTGTCAACAGAAATGGGACACCTACCTCGCCAACTATACTTCCAACCTCCCAAACCGAGCTGGGACCTTTAAGCCCTTCGAGTCTTTCTGGGACCGGTGGTTCCGCTCTACCTCCGAGAATGATAAGGAGAACATCCTCTTCCCCGAAGACACCGATAAACCCAAACGTCCTGGCTTCCCTGGCTCTCGTTCGTCCGTTTCTTTCAAGCCATGGTCCTCACCACGTCCTTTGGGCGCTTTTTCCGCAACGTCTACTATCGTTGGAGACGACCATGGTACCGACTTTGACAAACTCAAACCCAAGGACGGAGAGCGCTCGAGCGATATATTGGATGACGTTCCTTCCCTGGGTTATCCTTATTCCTCACCTCGTTCTCCCCGAGCACCTCCAGCATTCCTCAGTAAATCTGGGCCGCAGAAGGCGAAGGCGAAAGCCAAGTCGTCGAAGAAGTCGAAGAAGTCTGGAAAAAGGGAAGCAGTGAAATTCGGAGGCGACTACACCTCCTCTGAAGAAGACGAGGACGACAATGTACCCCTCGGGCGACCCACCTTCCACCAAAGTTCGAGTATGGCTAGTATGACTACGCTAGTCGCTCCACCATCTCCTGGCCTGGGTAAAGCATTGGGCAAGAAAACTTCTATGGGGTTCCATCCTCGACCTCGAGACGACGCTAATCTGAAGGAAGAGATGGGGGAGATTGATTATGAGGAAGAAGTAGAGAAGTTGAGGGGGTATAAGAAGAGGTCTGAGGCGGGGTCGGTGCCGAGGTCGTCTTCACGAGAGGGCAGGGAGGCACCGGAGTATTCAGATTACGAGTCAGATAGGGAGAAGCATCGGAAGGATAACATGGACGAGAAAGACTCTCAAAGCGGTCCCTGGACACCTGGTTTCTTGAAGGCACCGAGACGGCAGTCCGCTTCAGGCACCTCTGGAGCATCGGGCTCGGGCTCGGGTTCGGGTTCGCAAGCTTCAGGGTCTACACTTGTTGGTAGTTCACCTCGTCTAGGATTAGGAACGGGAGTAGGCACAGTACCTGCAACGCCGTCCCTAATACGCGCTCTGGATAGGGTAGCGCTGGCGCAGAAGGATGCGTATCCATATCCTGCTTCACCTACTGCCCAAGGGTTAGCGAGGGTTGAAGAAGCTCAAGAACAGCCGAAGGGACAGGGGTCACCAGTGCCACTGTCGTTGCCGAGGGTTGAGGAGGAGGGCAAGGAGCAGACAAAGGAACAAACGAAGGGCCCACGCCGTAACGATAGATGGGAAAATTTCTGGAGGGATGTTAGGGATAAAGCGGAAGCTGAGGGATCGTAGGACGAGGACGGCAGCTGAGCTTTGTCGTCTCTTCCATTAGTGACCATGGCTGTCTTCATTGTTCGTTTTCGTTCTCTCGACCTAGTGGCCGTAGCCATGGTTCTGGCTATGGTCTTTCTTCTATCTTCTCGTTTATACATAAACGTGTTCTGGACTTTTCACTTTCCCCTCGTTTCTCCCCCGTGTTTTCATCAGCGTCTTTTCCCCAGTAGCCGTGTCTTTCAGTGTTGTTTAGCATACCCCCATCCACAATATTTCATACCCCCTCTCCACCCTCTTCTTTCGCCGATATCTTATCGTTATTATGACTTGTACTGTTGTATTATTGTAATGAGTGTTGTACTACTTTTCTTGCGAGTCCTTACGAGATATGATTACGATTACGATTAGTTTACGATGTCGACTACGACTACGGATTACGATTACGATTTATGATGTTGAGAATGGATGGTGTCGCTTTTTCAGGATCATTGGCTCTGAGAGTATTCTAGTCTTTGCGTACACGGATACGTTTACGGACCCAGTGTCTAATGCTAAGTTAAACACTGCACCCGTGAACAGCCTGGGCAGGCAGCCCAACTAGGCTAAATGGCAGTTTAGCTTCTGTTCGAATTCATCAGCATCACGACCGTACGTGTACGTAGTCCCAGCGTCAGCATCCTCCTTTGTCGACATCCTCTTTCCACTGGCAACTCAAGGAAATTGCTTGACTTGTGCTTGACCTAGTTGGCTTGGCAATTGGTTGAAAATGGTGCATTATTTGACGATGTCTGCCTTCGTCGTGGGGAAGAATTGAGAGTGGATTAGCCATTGATTAGCGGACTACGTTATATAACCCAGCTTGAACCCAGCAATGGTGAAACGCGTCATGTCATGCATCGTGCGCGTTTACCACGTGAATTCCACGTGCAGGATCCCCTATTCGCCATTCTATGATTCGGCTTACGTCTCTCAGATAGTTTAGCAGTACGACTTTATTATCATATTGAACATAGGCTACTTGGGTATATGATGAACGGGTGAAAGTTTCATATTGTAAACCTTCCGGACGTAGTGCCATGAGCCTGTGAGAGGAATCAAAGTGAGCGAGAATCCCATATATTAGGAGTCTTACGACGTGTCTCGGCGAGGCTGAGATTCCCTGATATACTAGGAGAAAGACTCACAAATTTGGTTATCAGACTCTAGGCATTACAATCCTGAGCACATCTCTATGGAGGTGTGGGTGAGCTTGCATGTAAGGAGCCATCACCTGCACATGTTTCCGCAGGTATAGTAAAAAGGCATCGCTTGTCCAACGCCCTTTTACACGCACAACTTCCAACGGTAAACCCCGTAGAAGGTATTCTAGTGTGCCTCCGATGTGTAGACCATGAAGTAGCAGAGGGCTTAGCTTGGCGTCTTTGAAGACCTTCTTCAGTCGGTCTTGAAAAATGCTTCTGGTTAAAGGTTGGTGACCGTTCCCATGTCGATATGCAAAGAGGTGCGCAGTGGGCGGAGGATCATTAACTGAGAAGTGGATCTGTTTTGCTTGTTCAGGGTCTGCATCACCATTTTGTCGTGCAAAGTATAAGTGTTTGCCATGTACCAAGCATTTCGTGCGGGGAATGAAGACGTCTGTCTGTTTAAGACCATTACAGTCTTCCACTTCTGAGAGATCTGAACGTTTGGCATGGATTGTAGGGTCGAAGGCGTTGAGATTCTTGACTGTACATTCACCTGTTCTGCCTGTCCCCCAAAAGAGTGTGTTAACGCAAAACCAAATGGAAGTGTCCAAAGGAACTGAGAGGTCGAGATGCCGTTTTATTGTTCCCATGATCAACACTGTATAAGGATCTCATTGGCCTCTGCTGCTAGATGGAGGGGACAACTTTTTGGAGGCTCTGAGGAGGACATTGACTTTGGCTTGGTTGATATTCCAATCCACACCATGTAGAATGTGCCAAGCTTTGATCGCTGCTACATAGTTGTGATTGTAGAACTGGAGTATAGGCCTGCCATTGTTGAAATGAAGGCGCTGAGGACCAATGAATTGATTGGTACCCTGTGCAATTCAGGAATGGATTTTGAGTTGCAGAAGACGTGGAATGCTAGTAGGCCTGAACTGTAAGTTTCCAGGGTTTTCAGGGCCCAACCACATGAGAGTATGTCGAAGATTCTGTCTAAGTCGCTGTCCTGCAAAGGCAATTCCTGCCCATCCTCGTCTGTTGTTGAACACTTTGATATAGGTCTCTATAGTCACATACGATCTCCTGTCTTGCAGTGAGGACGTAAAGGCGATTCCATGAGATTGGGGTGAGATGAGTAGGGATGATATTGGGTTCTTGTTCTAATGTTTCTATTCCCACCAATTGCTGATTTCTTCAATGAGTGATTGTTCGTCTGTGGTGAAAGAACCCTGTGGCTCCTTCCTGTCTGATTGTTGGGGTTTTGGCTGGGGTTGTTGGGTGGGAAAGGAAAGGGCAATCTCTGAGTCGAAATCGGTGATGAAAGCTGTGAGGGATGGAGGAATGGGGATCAGAGGGAGAAGGTGTCTGGAAGGGTATATGCCTCTTGATGGTTCATCAAGGGGTCTGCAGATAGTTATGGCTGAACCAGACGTTCCTTTTTGGTCATAAGGTCAATCAAGACACCCCCCCTCCCCCCTTCCTTCCTAAAAAGGAAGCAGATAAGATAAAAGTTTGCTTACTAATCACAAGATCGAGGTTCTCTTCTGCTCAACCACACGCAGATGTGTCTGACTGGCCCAGAAATGCAGTAAAATTTAAATAAATATTGTAAACTCACAACTTTGGAGGCCTTTTTGGTCAATTTTCAGTGCACTTGCTGATGACCAATATTAATACTCGTGGGAATTTTATACTATTTGAGGGCGGGTGTTACTATTTCTGGCCAGGCAAGCATTTTCTCAGTGTTTTTCCATGTCCTGAATGTGTTTTGGATCCATTCAGACCCAAATGGCTTGCTCAAATGTTGCTATATACCCTCAGAACCATGATGTACTTTTGGGTCATAAGGTCTCTCCAGACCCCCCTCCCCCCCAAGGTCCAGTCTCGGGTAGACCATCTGCAGACCCCTTGTGGTTCATCTGTGGGGTTTGATTTGGAAGGGACATATCTGCATAGTGGGAGGATAGTTGAAGTATAAGTTAGTATAGAATATGTACTTTACTTAATTGTTGGACATGCCTTGTGTGCACTGTGGAATATTCCGATCTTTGGGTAATGAAATGGTGAATTCTGCGGAAGCATTGGTTGACATGGAAGTTGCGACTGCGGAAGTTCCACCAACCCTCAACCATGCCTTTGTTATCCCCGAAGACACTGATGTGGTTTGGGGCATTGGGCATTGAAAAGATTGAGTAAACCAGGAGTTCAAAACCGATGGCTTTGGCCCATCTGATGTCACGCCCGTCTGCCTTCCAACCAGGGAGTAGCTTCCATGCTCTCCAGTGGTCAGCAATAACAATGGCGATACCCACTCCAGAACTGGTGTCCGAGAAGGCTCCGACGTTGGTGATGAGGATGGGACCAGGTATTGGCCAGCTGATTGGTCCTGATGATAGGGTGTTGATCCACCAATCGATGTCTGTTGAAGTGTGTTTGGGAGGTGTACACAGCACATGAGGACAGTCATGAAAGTTTCCAAACATGGTTTCCAGGTTGGTGAGGTAGGCTCTACCTTCAGGAACGATGAGAGAAGTGTGTAGAAGTCATCCATATGTTGTGTGGAGTTCTTGGAAAGCGGGGTGTAAGACTTGACCCACTCTTGTAGACCTGCGAGATACTTTGCCTGTTTCGACTGTTGTAATGAAACCGTCTTCATCTCCAGGTTCCAGACAAAACCTGTGAAAGGCCCTTCTGGTGAGAACAGGATGTCCTTTTCCAGTTCCCATGGCAGCCCAAGTTCTCTGGAAATCTCATCAACATCTGAGAGATTGTGTGTGAATAGAGAGTCGTGGGCAGAACAAGGGGAGGATTGGGAGAGATCTTTGATGGGGAATTGCATATCTTCAACGAATTCTTCAGTTCTTCCATCTGGCAAGGTGTCACCTCTAAACCAGTATTGTCCACCACTTTGTTGTCTTCCCCCGTTTGTGATGATACAACTGTGGATATGGGCTCGCATTTCATTGAAAGCCTTGAGATATATACATAGGATCTGGGTGAGTAAGTGGTCATCCACCCATTTGATGATGAGGCCGACACCTTTGAATCTGAAAATATCGGCTGCGCAATCCCCGAGGGAACCATAAACTCCGGCTCCAGGCCCCAACCCGAAAGCCAAGCAGAAGTCGATAAATAGCTCCAATGGGGAAGTTCGTACCACTGTTCCTGCCCATTGTGACTCATGTAGTGGGCAGTGTCTGTATGCTTCAGAGATGTCTCTAACAGCCAACTCTGAACCTGGAGGAAGCATGCTGCAGAAAATTGCAACAGCTGTGAATGTACCCCACATGCAAGGCCAGTCGTCACTGTGGAGATGGGAATTAATGGATTGGATGTTGTCTGAGGGTTTGCGAGGGTACAAGAAGTTTTGTATGAGACGAAGTTTGAGTGGGTTATGTGGTTTGGGAAGGGCATATGGTTTTTCAAGCAACAGGTCAAGCAACTGTTGCTTGACTGTTGCTTGACGTTGCTTGACGTTGCTTGACGTTGCTTGACGTTGCTTGACCATTGCTTGACTGTTGCTTCACCCTGCTGGAAGATTACTTGGAAGTTGCTTGAGTACAATCCACTTGAGAGTAGTCTGAGGATGGCTTGACTTTCTACTTTGGATGTGGCTGTGCTTATCCTAGTGTAGTGTTTACAGCAAGTTACTCACATTGAAAGGCTCATTCATTGAGGAGATATCATTTATACATACCCCATTCTCCATTTCAAATTGCTTTAACCTTCACTCAGTCAAGTACATGATTTCAAAATTGAAGAGATAGAAAAAAAAGTTTGAGAAAAATAAATTTATTGTCACATTCATCCAGCTAATTTCACAACTATGTGGATGCTAAGTATGTCTGAGCATTATGTGCCTCTTTAATAGGTAATAGCTAACTTGGAGTAGTAGGCTGGTAGCTTGAATTGCTGGTGGCCCATATTTTATTCATACTGTTGCTTAACTTACCCTTAAGTGTTGCTTGACTGTTGCTTGACCTATGAGAAGTGTTGTTGGATGTTGCTTGACTGTTGCTTGATGTTGCTTGAGTGTTGCTTGAGTGTTGCTTGACGTTGCTTGACTGTTGCTTGACTGTTGCTTGACGTTGCTTGAGTGTTGCTTGAGTGTTGCTTGATGTTGCTTGAGTGTTGCTTGAGTGTTGCTTGAGTGTTACTTGATGTTGCTTGAGTGTTGCTTGATGTTGCTTGATCCATTGCTTGACCGTTGCTTGAGTGTTGCTTGAGTGTTGCTTGATGTTGCTTGACCCAGTGCTTGACCATTGCTTGACTGTGACTTGACTGTTGCCTGTGCCACTACAATTGAAGCTATCACTCAAGCCATATTCAGGCCACCTCCAACTACTCTTGAGCCATCTGCTTATACATCTGTGAAACACCTTTTATGTCTGAATTTCAGAATATTTTCTGGCTTGCTTAACTATTGCCAATGGGTTGCTGCAGGTTGTGGGGTACAGGTCTCACTGGTATGGATTTGGAAACCTGTGCTGACCTGTACCAGTAGAGTCAGACCCATTGTACCTGCCACTCAAAATTCCTTACTACCACTGTTCATGTATATTACATCTAAATATCAATTACTTATATGGTGTCTGACCTGCCAATAAGTATAGTCGGTGACACAGCTAGTAATTATATGGAATGAATTAGAATAGTTAGACACACTCAAGAACAGATGGGTTACCCACCAGACCCACTGAAAACCCATACCTGTTCAGGTATGGGTCAGCTCAAAAGTATCTGTAGGGTACCTGTGCTGTTCACTAACTACTGCAATTGTCTCTGTATTATAAAAGCTCATTGATAAGGATGTTTCTGTTCTCTCTGAGTTGGCATATTTAAAAAGCAAGCTATCTAATACAGCTGAGCATTTGAGACTCAGAAGAGGCTAAACCAGTTTGCAGTAAAGGGTGTGGTAAGTATGATATCCATCTCCTCAATAAATGAACCTTTCAATGCAAGTAATTTGTTGTACAATGAAGTGTAGTGAAGTTGAGTAGACTGGGATAAGCACAGCCACACTAAAATTAGAAGTCAGGCTACCCTCAAGCTACTTGAGCCGGGGTAGCTTGAGTGACAGTAGCAGTGCCCAATCACTTTTAAGCACAGATTGAATTTTAAACCTGATTTATGTAGTGATTTTTTTGAGGCCAATGCTAGTGACTTCAATATGACTTCAATAGGTTTTAATAGCACTTAAATGTTGTTCCACTGTTGCTTTGCTGTTGCTGGATGTTGCTTGAGTGTTGCTTGACGTTGCTTGAGTGTTGCTTGACCTGTTGCTTGACCTGTTGCTTGACCTGTTGCTTGAAAAGTTGGTGGCCCGTTTGGGAATAAGGGAGAGAGGGGAAGATTGGAAAGGACCAAGAAGTTGTTCAGCTTCATGTTCAGATAGGGGCCTGAGCCGACGGCCAGACTCAATTTCGTGATTAATGATAGATTGGAGCTTGGGTCTATTGACCTCACACCTTGGGCAGCATTGCATATTTCCAGAGATCTCTGTGCAAACTTAAATTTCGGATTTTTCAGTGCCATTTTTGCTCTCTGGAACTACTCCATATAGGACCAATTTAAGGCTGAACTGCACCAAGCAGAAATTTGTCATTTATGTTTGCCTCCAAATATGCATTGCCACCCAAGGTGTCAATGGAATTACTATTAAGAGGGGAAAACGTAGAGTTGATAGTGGGAATGCCAATGCAGAAACTGAAACAAAGAGAATTGGGAATATGGGGGTATCGTTGGAGTAACCCTGAAGCTTTGAGGTAAGATTGCCAAGCTTCATGCGTGAAAGGAGTGATGGCATTAGACGCTCTGTGTTGAAGGGCATTCTTGAGTGCTGTGACTTGTGCTTCCGCAACCTGAGCATTCGTGGAGGAATTTGTTGTCTGGGTGACTGGAACTGCATCCATTGTTCCTGTTCCAATTGAGGCATAACTTTCGCCCTGCTTTGTTGAGCAGACTGCCTTTTCCATCCCAGTGTGAGTAGGCTGGGGTTCTCTTGTCCCAAAGTGTCTTGGGATTGCACTTCCAGATATCATGGAAATGCTGCCCAAGGCAAGAAGCGCAGGCAGCGAGTGGCTTTTGGCTGCTTGCGCTCTTCTGAAAAGACCGCCGGTCACTGGAATTGTAAGGGGTAAGGCAGTGAGCATTCCTGGGGAAGCTGTCTTTCACCATTCCCTGTGACCCAGCCAAGCTAGGTTTGGCATTATCCCACTATTGGTAGTGGATTGGATTGAATTGGATTGGATTGGATTAAAAGAAAACAGAAAGGTTTTCATTGAGTGCATTGGACAAATGAATTATAAAGAGGCAAAAGAACAGAATAAGTTAGAAATGATGTTCTAATATTTGGGAGGATAGAAAGAACGTACCTCCTGTACTTTCTTCAACCTGAGATTGTCAAAGAACTCTTCTTTGATCTGCTCCAGTACTGAACGTTTGAAGCTAGCAATGTTCCAGCCTTCGCCCCTCTTAACATCAGAGTACCAATCTCTTCGCACCCGGGCCTGTAGCTGGACAAGAATTTCATCGCCATATGGTTGTCATCAGAGCTTGTGATTTTCGAGGATGAAGTAGAAATGCTGAAGGTCTTTGAGTACATGTGGTGGATAGCCTGCTTTGGTCATGTCCTCAATCATGCCTGCTTTGGCTGCCAACATCTCTGAGAACGTGAGTTGTTCGTCTGGTTTTGCCTTGGCAGCTGCTTTCGTGGTATTGGATCTTTCTGGGCTAGCATGAAAGCTTCGTTGGAGGTGAGGAAAGAGTCGGTTTTAATGGCATGATTGTAGGCTTCGTGTGTCCAGTTCCAGAGTTCCAAATAATCGCCGTTGGCGAGCTTGGTTGCGGCATATTGTGAAATGCGATGGGAGAGATAGTTGGGACCTGACTTTTTTGCGTTGTAGTTGAAGTTGTCCAATTTAGTCTTCTTCTTCTCACTGTCCGGGTTCTCTGGGTCTGGATCCTGATGTGGCGGTCTCAATTGTTCCATCTGAGCGGCCAGTCTTCTATCTTCCTCTTCTTGTACAGCTAACTGAAGATCCCAGCGTTCGCATTGCTTGGCATGCTCAGCATTCCAGGAATCTTTCAATTTCTGTACTATAGTCTCGTTCATCTCTTGCGGGTTTGCTTGGATCAAGGCAGCTTTAACGGTGCTCCAAGAATTGTCAGAGAAATCAGGGCAAAATTGAAGGTAAGGATTGGATGTGATGGTGGGATTAGGGGTATTAGAAAGTGTGGAGGGAATGAAACCTCCACTGGACTTGTTACCGGACATAGTTGGATTAGCAATGAGATTTAAAAGATTAAATTAGCAATGAGATTTAAAAGATTAAAGTGAATTTAGGTAGTTAGCGAGAGAGAGAACAAGCGCTACGCTATTCTACTTTGGCTGGAATGCACAAGTAGACGGTGTAGGAGGAAGAGGAGACAATAGGGGTTCTCCTATGCCATCAGTAATCATAGACCTCATTCTTAGGAGATCCAATACTCCTAGAATATCAGCATGGTGGTGATGAGTGGATATTTGCCGCTGATGTAAATCAAGAATAGTTCCACAGGGTTTTTGTCAGGCTGGCCTGCTCCATATAGGACTGTTTTGAACCTGAGCTTTCATATGGAGTAGGTGCGGCTCCGAGCAAAGATTCAAGATTATGCTCACTCAAAAACTTCATCCAAATACGCACTCATCCCTGCCGCTTACTTGTCGGGCTATTCTGCAGTCTATCAAAATGGTGTGGGCCAGTGCTCTGTGTGGTGAGTACGAGGCCACAGTAGTGTTGTAAGCAGTCCAGCTCGACTCCGGCTAGCCGACGAGCTGAGCTGGTTTTTGAGCTGCGGCTTGGCTCCAGCTCAGAGTTGGTTAGAGTTGACATTAATGAGCAGAAAATTATTGAGTGAAAGAAGCGCATAATGGTCTCTGAAGTACGAGAGGGATCTAATCTATCTGTAAGATCTATGCACTTTCCTGTACTTTCCTATGACTTTCCAGTACAGTCTTACTTTCCAGTACTTTCCTATGACTTTCCAGTACAGTCTTAGTTTCCATTACTTTCCTATTGCTTTCCAATCTTTTCCCTTTTCCTTATTCACACCTTCATTTCCGATTCATATCTGATTCATCTCCAATCCATATCTCATAGCTCCACTTTCCTTATAAGGTGCTCCCCTTCACCTTTCCTGCTATAGTTATATTTCCCTTCATTTCCGATCCTTTCCTATCTAATTCCTATGCTCTCCAAAGTAGTACTTAAGCTAGAAAGTTTGTAGTAGATAGCTTAAGTGCAAAATTGACAAAGCTGGTCTCCTATCCTTCCTCGATGGTTCCCTAGAGCTTCCCAGTCTTTCTGACTGAAATCCCTATTTATCTTTATAAGCTCTTTCCTATCTGGATCCACTCGGAATCTCCATCCAATCCACTCAAGACTTCCATCCGGGTCCTTGATGTTTCCTAGCATTGGGTATCCGCATGGACTTGACACTATCATAAGCCACGACTTTCTAAGCCTTTGACGCATGTCAGAAGGACTTTTGCAATTGAAAGTCCCATCACGAATATTCGCTCTGTCTATATTTGGTATATTCCCATGGGCAATTTAACCCCGAGTTCCCTGGAAATGGTATATCTACTTGCTCACAAAGTAGATATGCTATCCGATGACTGGGCCATGCTTTTTCAGAGCTTAATTTATCCTTGAGGCCATACACTGTACACCTTCTCCCAACCTCCTGGCCATAAGTGATTTTGCACCGGCTCTAAATGACTCGAGTCGGAGTCGAGTCGATTTTTCGGCTTTTTGCAAGAGCCGAGCCGGAGCGGACCGTAGCCGAACCGTTACAACACTAGGCCACAGGGCTCACCACAAACTTTAAGGGTCAATGCAGTAAGGAAGGGGCAGACGCAGCAAGAGGACCGATGACCGAAAACGAAACATGATGGCCATCAAAGTAAACGGGGGAAAAAGAGCATCAAGTAAACAGACAATAAGAGCATTGAAGGACTTCATGGTGGTACCACGAGTCTAGGATGCTGATCGCTGAAGAAAGGAAATATGAACGGGTGAAAATGGAACGAAATACGGGAATAACCGGGGTACGGAATAGGCATAGCCACAAGCAGAAAGTGAGTGTGAAGAACTTAGCCTCATTCTTCGGCCTCGTAATGGCTATGCTGTTTCTTCACAGCTTACAACGAATTTTGGGCCTCGTTATCGTGCCACGCGCAGCGATGGCCCACATTTCCCTCGTCAAGAGACAAGGGCCAAAACTTGTCAATTTTGTGCATTCATCGTGACATCAAGTCTGTAGTTTCGAAAATCTGACATCGAAAGACATCCTCATCCATCTGGAGTCTGCCTAATATCTCTTCGAGCTCCGAGAGTCATGTGTCTAGCAATTACTGCAGGAAGGATCTTGGCATGCGCAGGGGACTGGTATGATACAACCCATGCAGTCAGCAAGACATTCCAGGCTGATAATGATACTGCACTCACTGAAAGTCGCATCCGCTCGTTCAACACTTATTGCGAATACAATCAACGAGCAAATGACAGCTGAGGCATTCTCGAAGATGGCGAGTTTCATCGAAATATCTGTAGCAGCAAAGCGACTGCGCTCATCAGTGGGTACTCGAGCGAATGAGCGTTCTACTTACCAAGGTTTAACGTTTAGTGCTGATAGTCCGAAGTAGAGCTCGGTTAGAAGGCCTGGTGTATAATTAAAATATGAATACTTACCGAAACAGCGGCACTCAACCAGGGTGTAGAGAGGTTTTGAGAAGAGCCTTGCGCCGTGACGGCTTTTAACCTCCTTGGCGTTATCGATCCCGCTCCTAGACGCCCCATCATGGGTTCCCAATCCAGCCATTGCTCCCTGGCGCATCTAGCTCTAGAAGAAGCTCGGACAATGATGGGCAGTTGACGACGATGGGAACTGGGCTAAAAGTACGTTTAGTGAACAGATAATCATCTGGGTATTAATACTACAGACTCGCATCGCAGTGCCTCGAGGCGAAAATAACGTCGTATAATCTATGAGCATGAAGCAGTAAGATCCTGAAATGGGGCTCCTCAGCCCAAGCCACCATCGCAGTCTAAGTATACTTATTTGCATAAACGCTAAGTGCTTACCTTGATCGCGAGCTTGAACATGACACACGGTACATCTCCCTCGAGTTATGCTCCGTGCACCAATCTAGACGATACAAAAGAAGTTAGAGATGAAAGTATATCTAAAAGGCTGTCCATAACGCACCCTTGAAACCAATGAACATTAAAAACCCTCTCCCATCCTTTGGCATTCTGATTGATACTCCCTACAGGCTTTCAGCCCCCAAACCTCTTGGTCTCACCGTTTCCGTCTTTCCCCGTCCAAATGCGAATGTATCTACGTCTCTGGTTCTGCCAATGTGAGCCTATGCATGCGAAGCTGTCCGAGAAGTTGTAACGAACTGTGGTTCGTTCTATTAGTAAAAATACGTGACGATTCGTTAAAGAACAAGTAGAAAGAGTACTTACCAGTCTACAGCAATTCGACTGCAGCCAAAAGGAATGTTAACGCGGTTTTATACTTGAGAAGGAGGAGGAGGACGCGTGTACTTATGCTGGTTCTTCTCTTTTCTTCTGCTCAGGATAGCTAGTGTGCGCCTCCAAAACTAACAAGAGCTCTACATCGACGAATGGTGGCGCTTGGTGGCGTGTTAATCGGTCGTACGCGTGCAAATGGGAGTCAAGTGTCAATGAAGTCGATTCCGAATCACCATTGAGGGGAACATATACGGAGAAGCAGTGGAGAGCTCTGGCTCTTTTTTTTTTCAACGCTAGACACTAGGTGAGGTGTTAATTCACACAAACCTCATACTCATCCCTTTTTAATCAAAAGCCTGACATTTTTGCGTCTTTTTCACTTTATTTCTCAACAGCAACCAGTTACATCTCGCTCCATACCATTTGTGGACTCTGGGTCAAGACACCGGGAGATAGCGGTATAGATACATGGTCGACAGCGCAGGTGTCATTGGGATTGGGAGAACGGAGTGGAGATTTGGGATCAGAGAGAGGGGGAGTGGTGAGAGTGAGAAGCGGCCTTTAGCGTTGGACCAGGGCTTGGACAACGGAGATTCTTGGCGACTTATTGTTGTCAGTGTACAGGAATGTTACCCGCACGTTCTCTGCTCTCGAGGCAGAGCGTACAGTGGTGAGCAAGGCCAGGGGTACGGGAAAATTCCAATTCTCGACTTGGCCATTCCTCAGTCTTAGTAGCTGCAGAAGTTCGGGTGTGGATAGCTAGTTATTGTTTTCAATTGTCTTTGATGTCTGCAGCATTGGGTACTAGTATCTCTAGTCAACGCTGTACTCCCGTTGACCGTTTGCCAGTATATATCAAGTATAATTAACATTTCTGGAGTTGCAGAGACATAAATACAATATTCGAGACTGCACCCCAATTCCTCAACGCCTGATATTCTTGGCTCCTTTTGACGCCCATTCAGCTGACCAAATGAATACTTTGCATCATGTTTTTCGACCTGATCCAATTCTCTTGTCAGCTACCAATCTGGAAGCTTCGAAGGAAATCAGGACTAGTACCTTTTTGAACCCCTATCATTACTTTCTCTGGTTTTCTCTCATTCTTCGAATCAAACAAAGTCAGAAATGTGTCCAGAGAGCATGTCATTTTCTCACTTTTTGGTCTCAACTTCGCCAGGATCAGAACACTCAGCAGCCAGTACAGACAGAGTCTGTGCATTCGCAGGCTTCAGCTATAAGAAATATGCGACAATCAGAATCAGAATTGTAAAATGTTAATGTAGCAAAATCTGTGCTTACCTCTGGCGACTTTGGAAGCATCCAAATGGATCGCTGTGGTCTGCTGCGCCAGACCAATTAGAGCCACAATTGTGAGCAAGGTGAAGGCGGAGAAGTCGGCAATTTGCATGGCTGCGGAGGCAAGGATGGACTGTGAGTCTCTGAAGGACTTATCGCACTCTTTTATTTATGTACAGCCTCGGGGCATATGAGGTTCCAAGTAATTCTCCCTATTCTTGGTCTCGGGGTACTGTATGTAAGTGCTGTTCATAGTGCTTTTCATCAAGGAATTATTTTTGAGAATATCATCCGTCAATACACTACTTTCATCTTTTCATCAACATCATGATCGTTATTTATCACAGCCGCTGCAATATGATCTTCTATTAGAGGACTTATTGCACTCTTTTATTTATGTACAGCCTCGGGGCATGTGAGGTTCCAAGTAATTCTCCCTATTCTTGGTCTTGGGGTGCTGTATGTAAGTGGTGCTTTTCATCAAGGAATTATTTTTGAGGATATCACCCGTCAGTACACTACTTTTATCTTTTCATCAACATCATGATCGTTATTTATCGCAGCCGCTGCAAGATGATCTTCTATTAGGATAGTTTAGGTTTCTTGTTCGCTCTTTCCAGGACCAGTGTACAGATACTTCCAAGTGAGTTTGATGGTTACACCAATGCGGTGGCTCATCTGTCAATCCCCTGGCCCAATCCAAACTCAGCTGACTCTCCAACATCTGTATGTGTGCCATCAACCCCCTCATCTCCACCCGCATGCCCTTCATTCCATCCCGGGAACTATCAACAGCCCACTGTAATCTTTCTTCTTGCTCCCAGAGATCATCAGCTTCTTCTTGAAGCTGTACTTGCTGTTAGTCTTATGGTAATGAAAAGGGTGTGGGCCAGCACCAAGGCATGGCGAGTATGAAGCCACAGGGTTTTACCTCAGACCAAATAGTCATTAAATTGTATTTTCATTTCTTGTAAAAACAGCTGGTTGTTCTATGTAGATGCTTGGAGCAAAAAATGGGTAACAATAACCATGAAGACAGGATGCAGATCTGGCAACAATGAGATGAAGAAGACAGAGTGAAAGTGCATAATTGGATAGCAAAAAAACAGCAAAGAAAGTAAAGGAAAAGAGAAGGAATAAGGGAAGGTGAAACACATAGAAAAGGGAAAAGCAAACATACCTGGCATATACAAACCAGGGAGGTTTTGATGTCTTCAGTCGATGAAGCAAAGGAAAAAGAGAGAAGAAAATGATAACACACTGGAAGACAATAATAACTTCAAACTTGAAGAGACATATACTCCCTCTACTCTACTTCTAGCTTGACATCTAATTTGGTGTACCTGGTATCGAAGTCTTCTTGGAACAGTAGAGTGAGGAGAGTCGGTGGCGAAGGAGTGAAATGACGAAGTGTGTGAGTCACGTGTCTAACCGGATAAATCCGAAGCCGGTAAATTGTACTTTTTGGGTACTTTGGACACGCTGAGAAAATAATGTTGAGTACACTGGCCTTGAGGCCCCCGAAATAAAAAATTATTTATACTAGTGAAGCGCAGAAGAGCGCAGAAGGCAGGTGCACTGTCAAGCATCCGACGGAATAGGGACGATCGATGACGCATGCTTGAGAATGCATCGGGGAACAAGACAACATAGCCACAAGCAGAAACCAAGTGTAAAGAACTCAGCCTCATTCTTCAGCCTCGTAATGAACTCTAGAATGACTATGAGTCGGCTTCCATCTTGTCCCTGTGCTTTAACACTGCCAATTGCTCTGGGTGCACCTATGTTCCACACAAGTATATGTAAGTAATTTCTGGCACCAAGACTACTGTATATTCAAGTGAAATACTTTGAAAGAATTTGCTTTGACAAAAAAGGCCATGTTCACACAGAATCAGTGTCCAGATGTTGATTTGATATCAGAAAACTTGGCAGTCACTGGCATTACTCATTTGAACTTCAACTGATGCACCCCTCTTGCTTCAATGCTGATTTGCTGGGCCTGGTAAAGGTTCCACATAATCCCCATCCTGTCCCTGTCCTGCAGCCCATCCCAAGCCAACTCCGACATTAATCATAGTACACGCAATCCCACTGATTTCTGGCCCAATATCCAACAATGGCAGATATAATGGATGAGAGCCTGAGAATGGGGTGATGATTAATGCTAAGATGGCCCAGATCCTGTTTGTAAATAGATTATGGTTAGCATTTTAGTGATTTGTATAGGATTTTGTAAATGTCTTTGTTGTCCTGCCCAAGTAAAAGGCTCAATTTGGACAGAAACCTACAGGTAGAGGGCTGCGCTTTCTACGAAGATGACTAGGATTTTCTATATCAGAATTCATGTTCGGTTTAAGACTTTCTCGCTTGATATAAAAATAGGAAAAGGAAAAACTCACCATTGCAGTACTGTCTCCACGAATGTTCAAATTGCTTTTCTGAATTTGCACTATTTTCCATATAATCAAAACTAAAATGATAAGTCAGGTGTGCATGTGTATGATATTGCATCAAAGTAACCACATACTTACCAGTGCAATAGGCATTTGTGCTGAGATTTTCAAGAAAAGGCATTTAATTGAATGGTATAAGTGAGCCTCGAAAATAATTACCAGCACGTCAGGACTACTCCATCAAATGCCAGGCTTTGGAAGAACTGAGAGGAGTTTCCAGTTTCATAAGCAATGCCGCAAGCTGTGTTTTTGCTACTTGAGTTCTCAAACCAACCGATTGAAAAGCGCAAATACTTGCCTAGACCGCCACACGTGGTCAAAATAGGGATAACGATTGGCTTGAATTTGTGTCCCCAAAGTAGCCATAGCCTATAAGTCTGAAATTATGATCAAGTTGAGTAGGTAAGTGGTTTTAGTATTTGTGAACTCACAGTATACTTACAATGAGACAGTCACCAGTCGAGAGCGAAGTAAAAACAAGAATGCTATGCAGGCTATTGTAGACTTCATTGTCAAGAAATTGCTGGCGCTCAGTATCGCTATGGATCCCAACAAATGCTGTATAAGTAAGGGCAACCCTGGTCACCCAATGCTATCAGACGTAAGTACTCAAGGGGGTCCGAAAAAAGAAATTAATGACCGGGGGTCGGAAAAAAAATTTTCGGCCTCAGGCCACCGACCTACCTACCTAGTATTATGTAATATATACCTAATATAGTAATATGCTGTGCAGTTCTCGAGCTTTGCCTCCATTTTTACTTCAGTCCACAGCAGAGTATGTACTGTTTCTTCGTGTTCTGAGGTACTCATCATTGCAGAGAGATTATGGCAATGTACCACATTTCCCTTGGAGTGCACATTGGTTTTTGCACCTGCCTAAGAGTATATTCGACCAATATCTGGTCATTACCAGTGGATATAAGTACACTACATTTACCATGTAACTACCACAGCGCAGCCTGCAAGCTTGGCTAGAGTAATAAGTAGGTACAACACACTTTTTTTGTATCAAGACTCTCGTGAAAGCTATCTGAGAGTGTCCGAAGAGTGGTTCCAAGGGCTGGTCAGAAAAAAATTTTCAGCCTTCAGCCATGGACCTACCTACCTACCCCCGGTGCGGGATTTCCCGGTCCGGGCACCCTTGTAAGTACTGGTTTCTTAGTGAAAACCGCATATAGAATAACATACTCCAGTAATGAAGATAAAAAGTAGAGCACTGCCAATGGCCAGTGGACGCTTTAGTAGAGCGAGAAGCACTGTGATACATGGATTTCTGTGTAGGGAAGAACTGGAGCTGGGATCTTTCCTCCTTTGCAGCATGAAGACCATTGAGACAAGCCAAAGGACAAAGAAGTTGCCATAGATAAAAGTTGATAAGATGGTGGTTACGAAAGTGGCAGAGGCATCGGAGATGGTCATCTTCAAAAGTTGGGTGAAGGCACAGTCTGCGATGCATGTCTTTTATAAGATATTTAGGTGAATATATGATACTTACTAGCTTACATCCAACTTTTTGTTACCATCTTGTTACGAGTCAGGACGAGTACTCAAGCTTGCTGCCATCTGAGTACTCACGGCGAAAACATCCCTCTACGTATCCATGCGACAGTAGTGTTACTTATAAGTTATTAGCACTGGCTGTGATCTGATGCCGCAGTTGGAGAACTTGGGGTGATGGCCATTGTCAAGCCACTGTATATCACTGGGGCTCCCAATCCCACTGATGGCTGTTTCCATTTACAGCACCGTATCCACACGTCACAGAAATACAAATCGCTCAAATCTCCGTGGAACAAGTCACATTTTTCCAAGCCTTCGAGTTCCTCAACGTTTCCTCCGCCGCATTCTTCACCACTCCACAACGATCCATTCCCAATTGCAAAGCCTTTGGGAATGTCCTGTCCTTCGCTATGTCCTCCCCTTTAGCCTTTGACAACATCAATGATAATTTTTATAGCATACATCCAACCCTTTGTTACCATCTTTCACATCCTTCTACTTGATTATCAGTATCAGAAACCTGAGCTATAAAAGCTACAAATACACTACTGCAATTGTAACCAAAGTAACTACCTGGTACCACTCCCATCATTGTTCAGTTCAGAGGTCAGATAGCAACTGCTTTGCCCTCGCAGTTGCATACAAACTTTTCCAACTCTTCGTCATCCTCCTCTGACTCTGCTTCTCCAGTCGTGGCACTTTCTTTTTCTTTTCCCTTGCCCTTCATCTCCTTTAGGTCAACATTGGTACTTTCTCCAATCGAGCCAGATTCTCTCGCTCGCTTTGTGATGAATGACTGGACGAGACTGAGTGCGAGCAGGTACAAACAGATGTGATCGGGACGGGAGCAAAGAGAAATTGAAATATACATAAAGGTAAAATTGAGCGGAAGCAATTCTTACTGAGGCACTAGGAAGAATTCGAAGCTGCTAGGAACGTCAGTCAAAGAAAGCAGTGAGCAAAAAATTAAAATGTAGCCATATCGAAAAGGTCTCACAGATAATACTCTCATGCATTAAGAGGGAATCGAACCCCCGGCGGGTCGAGCTCAGATTTTTTCTCAACTGTCTAATGGCAACGACCCAGGTTACCACTACCCCATTAATGCCTACGACGAAGATAGCAGGGACAGTAGTACACGCGGGTCTAGCCTATGACGCGCTGGATATGCACAGCAAGGAGAAGCCTAGAACAAGCAAGGGCAAGGGAAAAGAGGTGAGGGAAGCACGTTGAGGACGCAGCTCGACCGTTGATATGATCGACGATCGCCCGGAAGTAAATCATAATCGTACCGAGCAGACGGCAGGATGAAATTCACGGAAGCAAACATTAGATAGGGGTTTGGTAATTGCCTCCAGAGGTTTCAAAACGACAATTTGACTTGGAAGCATCCTAGAAATTTGCACTGAGTATAGCAATGTACTGTTACATCTACAGAAAGAACTTCAAATTCCATCACCTAGATCACGCAAAGGGGACACACAAATCACCTCTCTCCTCCCTCAGCATCAAACACATACTCTCTATACTCGGGCACCCAAATCTTCTCCCTCGCCTTCTGCCTAACCTCTTCCTTCCCAACACCCTTCCACTCATCACTAACAATCCCATCCTCAATCGCCTGTTGAGCCACGGCTATGGCTACTTCAAAGTTCACTTCCGGAGCCTCACCGAAATCGGGAAGAAGGGCGTTATCTGGGTCTTTGAGAGCTGGGGAGAGGGCAGCGAGACGTTCTGCGCCGGCGATGATCATTTTGTCGGTCATTTGGCGAGATTGACAGAGCATGGATCCGAAGCCTAGGCCCGGGTATACGAGGGCATCTGTAGTTATAGAGGATGCAAAAGTTAGCTGGGCGAAGTAGAATAAGCAGGTAGTACTCACTATTACATTCTGCGATTCTGTATATCAAGGGACGTCTCCCGTTAGCCGACACAAGAAGTATAGCGATAATGAAGCACCTACATGTACTCCTTCCCATTCGGCATCTTCGCTGGCGGAAAAGGGCTTCCCGTAGCCAACAACGCTTTTCCCTTCGTCCAATCATTCGCGTCCTTGGGATCCACCTCAACCAACCGACTCGGATTCGACAAAGGCAAAATAATAGGCCTCTCACACCCCTCCGCCATAGCTTCCACCACCTCCTTTGTAAACGCGCCAGCATGAGTCGAACACCCAATAAGCACCGTAGGCTTAACCTTCTTCACAACCTCTAATAACCCAACACCACTCCTCCTACTCAGGCCCTCCTCCTCGTTCTCCTTCCTAACAAACTCCTTCAAAGCCTCTCTAACCTTCGTCCCGTCCTCCTTCTCCAATTGCTCAGTGATCAAACCAAATTTGTCGATTAACCAGAATAATTTATTGGCTTCTTCCTCTTTGGTCCCGTCGAGATGGATCATGCCGTCGCGGATTTGTTTGGCTATTCCTAGTCCTGCGGAGCCGGCACCGTAGATGACGATACGTTGGTCGGAGAGTTTGGATTTGGTGACACCGATGGCGGCGAGGACGCAGGCAAGGGTGACGGCGCCGGTGCCTTGGCTGGTTATGATGGAAGAAAGGACAAGGGTCAGACACCAGATAATTAGGAAAGGAGGATATCACGCACATATCATCGTTAAATATAGCATGATCCTCTCTATAGCGAGAAAGAAGTGTGTTTGCGTTTCCAACGCCGAAATCCTCGAAATGTAGGAGACTGTGAGGGTAGTGCTTTCTGACGAGTTGGACGAATCTGTGAGCCGATTGGTTGTCAGGAGTGGTTCTAGAAAGTGAAAAGAATAGTTGACGACGAACTTGTCTACAAAGTCATCATATTCCTTTCCTCTGACTCGTTTGTGAGGCCAGCCCTAAGCAATGGACGGTTCAGAGCCCAAATGATAGGAAAGGACGAGAGTGAGGATACTCACAACGTACAAAGGATCATTCAGTAGCTCTTCGTTGTCGGTCCCGACGTCGAGAGTCACGGCTAGTGCTTTCGAGGGGTCTATTCTTCCGATGAGTCTGAGGACAACGCAAGAAGTTAATTAGCGAGATGGAAGAAAGTAGAGGTCGACATGCGTGTATATGACTGCTTTGGCCGCGGATATCTTGACAATTGAGCTTGGGTAAAGAAGAATAGGCCAGTATGACGATAAGACGCACTCCAATGCCCTAGATGAAGGTCAGCGAGAAGGCCAAGATGACCACCAAAGAGACGTACCCCAACACCCTGGTCACCAATCCCAAGGATAGCTTCAGCATCAGAGCAGACGAACAGGTCCAGATTGCGGCCCTTTGTCTGCTCGAGAAAATCTTCTTCCATAGTGTCTTGTTGCGAGAATGTCAAAAAGAGCCCTTCACTTCTTCTGAAGAGATGAGAGTAGTTGGAGATAGCTTCCGCCTGTCGTCGTCGTCATCGTCGTCAGCATCTCTCAGTCATGGAACCCAAAGAACAGTCAGACAAAAGACGCACCTCAGTAGGCGTATAGATAATTGGCACCAACTCCTTCAAATTCCTCGCCAACAATGCATAATACAACACCCAATTCTGATCCTTCATACTCTGCAAAAACGTATTCTTCCTGATAGGCGTGTCTCTGGCTTGTAGCTGATTCCATGCCCGTTCGCATTGTTCGTCGAGAGAGTTGACGCGATAAGGTAGACGCCCGGTCAGACCCAAGGCTTTTCTCTCTGGGATGGTGAAAGCGGTTCCTTTGTTGAAGCGGGGACTGGTGAGGATGCCTTCGCCTCTGAGGGCGACGCGCATTTGGGGTAGAACTCGAGTTGTTTTCGCCATGAAGGAGAGAAGGTGATAGGACAATGATGAAGGTGATGTCATTTCCAAATCGTCGTCAATATGTTGTACCGTGTGATTGGACCGGGAAGATATGGGTGTGTCAAAGCCTAGCCTTCAAAGGGATGCTGCACTGTGTCAAGGCACATGTTCTTATGACCATACTGCTTGACGCCAGGCAGCGAGGCAGCGATGTGGAGAGTGTCAGAAACTGCGTGCGAAACTTGGCCGTACGTAGACTATATTACATGATAACATGGGCCACTCTGAGATAGTAAAAGCGTATATACCGTCTGCTAGCCTTCAGTCGCCCCGGATAGCTTGGCCCGATGTTGCTTGACTATCTCCTCAAGACTTTGGATCTTTTTGGGACGCAAACGGTCTTTGAGCCGGAACTGCCAATCCACAAACTGCTGGCAACAATATTGGCGGGGTTCAACATTACTAGAAACTAATGAGATGTCATTGGAAACACTGTCACTCCACTCCGCATTGACAGCGTTGAGCCAGTAAGTGGCATGGTTTCCGTTTCTGCTGCATTTGAGTGTTTGAGGCTCCCAGATGTTGGCTGTTTCTTTCCAGATTTTTCTCCACCTTTCTGAGGTACACTGGTCGTGATAAATGCTCTATTGATTATCTAGAAATGATTGACTGGATAAGAACGACCTGACTGATATGACAGAGAAAGCTCACCCAAGGCACATAGAGACTGGACGGGATACAATACGCCATTTCGGACAGAGGTTTAGTGACGAGTCGAGGTGCAACTTCATAAACCATCTTGTCGTGCCCGTGTTCTGCGGCAAAAGAGAGTATTTGCAGAGGATATTGAGAAATAAATGTCCTTTTTCACATGACAGGTGGGCCATGTAAGAGGAAGATCAACAAACAGTGAATACAACCTCAAGAAAGACAGAATTTGGACCACACACCTAATTTGAATCAAGCAGAACTTCCTAGCATGATGGACAAAATACTTCTCAGCTGCTTCCGCCAGCTCCATCAGCGCAGGGAACTCCAAATCGTTGAGGTTGGGTGGCCATTGAGGGTACGTGAATTGAAAGAGGAGCTCGAGGACATTAGAGCTTTCTGTGAGAGAGACGACCTCATCGACACCCTTTGTGGTATGTTCTGCCAACGGAAAGCCTTCAGCATTGGCTTCGAGATACTTCTGCTGGATATGGAACAACACCTTGTCTGAAGAGCGAAAGACGACGTCTCCTCCAGAACTAACTGCAGTCACAATTAACGATAAGCGACGACAAACACGACATCAAGAGAAGACGCGTACACAACTTTGAGACCTTGGAGCTCGAGGACGCTTTGACTGGCGACCGCCAACGGTGGTGCGTTTTGAGACATGACTATCGATGAAGGTTCATTATTCGATTTATAAACCAGAGAAGCGCTGAAAATTGATATGTTTTCGGCATACTTCAACATCTATTCCAGTCTCCAGCTTGAATAGACAGGCGCGCGTAGGTCATGTGTAGCCCACTGTGGGAGACAGGAAGAGTATCCAGTTGAGGAATGAGAGCTGGGTTCCCTATGTATCACATTTGAAGCGCTGCAGAGCCTGAGTGAATGCACCCGTTGATCAACTTGAAGGACAGCCAAGGACCATGGATGTTGAGGACAAGTTGCGTTTGCAAGCTTGAAATGGCAGTGCATTTCAACGCTGCACGTGAGTCCATCAGCCCCTATCCGCGCTAGTTTGTCCGTTTCCTCTACAAAATGCGTGTACCATTCAACAAAACTCTACTAATGACTGGTATTTCAAATATATATGAGGCTTGTGGTGGTCAATTCATCTGGATTCTCTCCATTCAAGAACTAGTGGGAGTTCAACAATCCGAGATGTCTGGGACGTGGGCCGGATCCGAGACGTGCCGGGACATGCCGGGACATCCGGGACATTGCGTAATTTTGCTGTCTGTAGTCGTCTTGGGTGTGTTTAAGGCCTTTCCTGTCATCTAGCAATATATCTACGCGAGCTAGTCAACAAACATGATGGTTTTTCCCGCATCTCTTCCTCTCAGCTCGTCGCCTTCTTTCTACTGGCCGCTCAAGTGACTCAAGAACGCTCCACAGCTCCAACGGACAGGGCCCCGGACCTCCTTCCAGACTACATGGTTGCATTTCTTGGCTCCGCTTGTGATATGCAAGCTGAGGATGTTCATTCTTGTTGGGAGGGTCTAGGAGAAGAGGTTTGGGGTGCTGATGCGAGCACTGGGACTTTCCAGTGGTCCCAGCAGCTATACAGCACAATAGGACATGCACACGGGTTAGGTGAGTACTCTTTGCCCTTGTAGTGAAAGCTATGCTGATAGCCTGAGGGTTTGCAGCATCTTCTCGTCCATTATGGCCGCCGGTATCTTCATGCATCAACCCCCAGTGTACGGCTTTATCCACCCAAAGACTCCATCATGTCGAACCTCAAGAAGCCATCCTTTATACATTATCTGATGGTCCTATCACTACTATGAGCTTTCGTTTAAGATGTCGTGGTATGTTGTTCTTCTTTGTTCTTTCGTACTACCTTTTTACTTACTGCATGTATACAGTATGCAGCGTCAGCTACCATCATGACTACTACGTCAAGAACTCCTCGACACGCTACTACTACAATGGCCACTTTTCAGATGTTCTTCAAATTGGCAAACATCAGTTTGCAGAAGTTGGGTTAATAAAATTGTGGACATACAATATGAACATTGCCTGGTGCATACCTCTTTTTATTGACTTCTGTGCTCCTTTCATCTATTCTCAGGATGTCTGCATCAAACTTTGCCAACACATACACATTGTCCCATGATTTTTCGAAGTATCATGCTAGTGGCATCGTCGCAGGGGCTGGCTGAGTAGCCAGTGGCATCATCGCAGGAGCTCACTGGGTTGCAGGCGGCATCACTACAGGGTCAGGTTGCGTGGCGGGTGGCATCGCTGGTCCTGGCTGGGGCACAAACGGAGGCCGTGCTGCTTCTGGGGGTGGTTGAGGATTCGCGCCAGGTATGTCTCTTGCAAAAAAGTACATTTTGCAGCGAGTATTTCGTACTACATCAAAATTCTGGCACTGTAGATGCCCAACATATATCAGCTTGAAGAAATATAATTCACATAGTAATATGTACCATAACAAACATTTCCCCATAGCTATTCAGCTGCTTAGACATCTACTAAAAGCGAAAACTGGCAGGTCCAGCACCTCATCCCATGCACCTTTTCTATGAAGGGCTCTGGCTGCTGCTCCTGAGGCATTATGATAAGGAAAACGAGGGAGACAGGAGGGAGAGAATAGATTAAACAAGGATAAAAATACAGTTTTAGGTACAGGCGGGCGTCGCAGAGTGGAGGTATCGTCGTCGTGCAGATAGAGGGAGACACGTTGATGCGCTAGCAGGATTGCGACCGTGTGTCCCGGACCGTCCCGAACGTCCCAGATTGTTGGGAGTCGACTCTTTCTGCTCCGTTCTCAGATATAAGAGTTACTTTCTTTGTAGCTACCGGACAAATACAAACAGCTTTGAAAATTTCGGTTCCGAGATTATTGTAAGCATACAAAACACTATTCGCCCTCGATTCTTTTCAAAAAACCCTTCCAGACCTCTTCGCCCGATGCTGCTTCACGAAGTGCTCGAGACTACTAGTGCGCTTGGGCTTTTTGACTCTGTCCCGCCAATTCACGAACGCATTGCAACATGAGCCCAAATACTCTGGGGATATATGGAGAGATTCGTCCAAATCGACAAGCAGGGACATGTCGTTGCTCATTTTAGCCCTCCACTCTGCAACTAGTCGACGCCAATGATTTGTATGATTAGTATTGTTGCTGCAGCTGAGCGTATCGGGCTGAGAGAATGTATGATCAATTGCTTGCTTCCCCAGATTCGAAATGAATTGATCGTGATAGAGGCTCTGTCAGCCGCAAAAAAAGGCACGTCAGACTGAGTCTGCAAAGTTTAAGTTGGGAAGGGTTGCATTAACTGACCCAAGGAATATAGAGACCCGACGGGATACGATACGCGATTTCAGATAGAGGCTTTCCGACGAGTCGGGGAGCGACCTCATAAAGCAACTTCATGTGATCGTGTTCAGCTGCGAAGGCAAAGATCTCCAGCGGGTACTGAGTGACAAAGGCACTTCAAATGATGAGGAATGAGATATCAGTGATCAGAAAGACTCAGGGATTCAACTAAAGTCCTGGACATACCCGATTCGCATCAGGCAGAACTGCCTACCATGGTGAATCAAATATTTTTCAGCTGCTTCAGCCAGTTCCATCAACTCAGGAAACTCCAATTCAGCGAGATCCGGTGGCATCTGAGGATATGTGAACTGAAAGAGAAGCTCCAGAATATTAGAGCTTTCTGTGAGAGGGACGACCTCATCGACACCCTTTGTGGTATGTTCTGCCAACGGAAAGCCTTCAGCATTGGCTTCGAGATACTTCTGCTGGATATAGAACAACACGTTGTCTGAAGAGCGAAAGATGACATCTCCTCCGGAGTTAACTGCGTTGCGGCCACAATTAACGATGAGCGGCGACAGACAGGACATCAAGAGAAGGCACGTACACAACTTTGAGACCTTGGAGCTCGAAGGTGCTTCGACAGGCAACGGGAGTGAGTCGGGGGGCAGTGGTGCGTCTTGAGACATGGCTATCGATGAGAAAGATCGATGAAGGTTCCTATAGAGTGGCCACGCTTCGATTTATACACCGGAGAAGCCCTGAAATTGACATGCTTTCGGCATCCTTCATCTATTGCAGAGTTAGATACTAGACAGGCGCGTCTAGATCATGTGTAATGTCGCCACCGTAGGCGACAGAATGACTCAATGAGTATCCAACTGAGGAATGGTACGCTTGGTTGAGCGTATAACCTTGCAAGGGTTGCAGGACCTGATTCACTCGTTAATTGCTCGTTGATCAAGGACCATGGATGTCGAGGACCAGTCGCGCTTGGAGTGGTAGTGCCCTTCCAACCATGAAGTGATCAGCCAGTTGATACCCCTATCCGCGCTAGTTTACTCAAATTTAAAGTGCGCACAATTCCGAAGATAAACCTCTGGCTACTAGCATGGAAAGCAGTTTACGTTGACATTGCTTGGAGGTTATACACAACAGAACAACTGATTTTAATACATTATTACATGCGTGTAAGACGAGACTGATAAAGACATTGTTCAATTCTTCTCAAAAAACCCTCCCAGACATCTTTGCCCGATGCTGCTTCACGAAATACTCGAAACTGTTCATAAGCTTGAACTTGTTCTTGATTCCCTCCCACCAATTCACAAACGCATTGCAGCATTGACCCTTATACTTTGGGTCTACATCGAGAGATTTATCGAGATCCGTCAGTAGAAGGGCGGGGTCATTGCAAATTTTGACCCTCCAGTCTTTCACCACGCGGCGCCAGTAAGTGGCATGATTACTGTCGCCGCTGCAGCCGAATAGATCAGGCTGGTGGAATGAATCCAGCGCTTCTTTCCACATGTTTGAGGTGAACTGGTCGTGGTAGAGGCTCTGTTAATCGTAAAAAGATAGTCAGAGTGCTGTACGAAATTGAAGCCACCGGTAGACAGTGGGAAGAGTTGAAACTGACCCAGGGAACATAGATGCTCGACGGGATACGATACGCGATTTCGGATAGAGGCTTAAAGACGAGAAGAGGAGATACCTCGTAAAGCAACTTTTTGTGATCGTGTTCAGCCGCGAAGGCAAAGATTTCCAAAGGGTACTGAACGACAAAGGCACTTCGGATAATGGACGTATAGATAAATGTAAAGTCAGAAAATTTCGAATACGCCAACTATGTATTTAAACATACCTCATGCGTACCAAGCAAAGCTTTCTAGCATGATGAACAAAATACTTCTCAGCTGCTTCAGCCACCTCCATCAGTTCAGGGAATTCCAAATCGTCGAGATCGGGTGGCATTTGCGGGTACGTGAACTGGAAGAGAAGCTCCAGAACATTAGAAGTTTCACTGAGAGGTACGATTTCGTCGACACCCTTCAGTCTTGTAGTATGTTCTGCAAGGGGAAAGCCTTCTGCATTGGCTTCGAGATACTTCTGCTGAATATGAAACAAGACGTCGTCGGATGAGCGAAAGACAACGTCTCCTCCCGAGCTGACTGCACTCGCGAATGATGTCAATCAGCGAAAAGACATTCAAGAGTAGGCTATGACTTACAGAGATTTGAGACCTTTGAAGATGCTTTGCTATCAACATCGACTGCTGTGTCTGGAGAAGCTGGGGCATTTTCAGACATGGTTAACGACCTAGGTAGATGAAGGTTCTGAGACTGTCTGTCTTGAGTATAATTTGATATTTTGAAGATCGTGTGTAGGCCACCGCGGGAGTAGATTTGGGTGGAAATGGCCTGAGTACAATTTCCGTGGAGTCATCTTGTAGTGCACTCAGCGACCATGGACGTCGAGGACGAGGTATGACAGTGCACTTCAGTCGTACACGTGAGCGGTTACACAAGAATTTTTACGCGACTCCCAACTACCAAGGCATTCCTTCGCAAATTTACCACTGCTGCTACTGGAGGAGAATTGCCAGTATGTTTGGAGTCTTCAAAAACTAACAGGACTAGAGTCGAAGACTGCGTCCGAATCCACTTGGCCAAATCGGACAAAGAAACAACAGAAAGTAAAGACATGCGACCGGCTCTTGGCCGTAAGTAAACTAAAATTACATGGTTACATGCGCCACTGTCTCCGAGATAGTAGAAGCATATATACCGTCTGCTAGCCTTTAATCGACCCGGATAGTTTCTCTCGATGTTGCTTGACTATCTCCTCAAAACTCTGAATCTTTTCGTGACGCAAAACGTCTTTGAGCCGGTGCTCCCAATCCACGAATTGCTGGCAACAAGATAGGCGGTAGCCCTGGGCTAAGTGAAGGGCTTCGATATCAGAAAATAATAAGGAGGTGTTATTGTCACTCCAAACCGCGTAAATAGTGTCGCGCCAATGAGAGGTATGACTTCCATTTCTGCTGCAATTAAGCATTTGAGGGTCGCGGAAGATGTTCTTTGTTTTGGTCCAGATTTCTTTCCACCTTTCTACGGTGCACTGGTCGTGATAAATGCTCTATTGATCATCCAAAAAATGATTTGATAAGAATGACCAGTCTGTTATGACGGAGAAAGTTCACCCAAGGCACATAGAGACTGGAGGGGATACAATAAACGATTTCGGACAGAGGTCTAGTGACGAGTCGAGGTGCAATTTCATACTAAACCATCTTGTCGTGACCGTGTTCTGCGGTAAAGGAGAGGATTTGCAAGGGATACTGATCAACAAATGTTCTTCATTGACAGCAAGATCGATGAACCTTGAATACGAGACTATGGAAAGAAAATTCGGAATACAGACCTCATTTGAATCAAACAAAACTTCCTCACATGATGAACAAAATACTTTTCAGCAGCTGCTGCCAGCTCCATCAGCGCAGGGAATTCCAAATCGTCGAGATCGGGTGGCATTTGAGGGTAAGTGAATTGAAAGAGGAGCTCCAGAACACTAGACTTCTCTGGGAGTGATACTATCTCGTCCTTCTGAGTAGGCGTCGTATGTTCTGCCAGCGGAAAACCTTCCGTCATATTTTCGAGGTATTTCTGCTGGATATGGAACAAGACGCCGTCGGATGAGCGAAAGATAACGTCTCCTCCCGAGCTGACTGCACTCGCGAATGATGCCAGTCAGCGAAAAGACATTCAAGAGTAAGCTACGACCTACAGAGCTTTGAGACCTTGGAAGATGCTTTGCTATCAGCATCAACTGCTGTGTCTGGAGAAGCTGGGGCGTTTTCAGACATGGTTAGCGACCTAGGTAGATGAAGGTTCTGAGACAGTCTTTGGACAGTCTGTCTTGAGTGAAATTTGGTGCTTGAAGATCATGTGTAGGCCACCGCGGAATTAAATTCAGGTGGAAATGGTCTGAGTACCATTTGCGTGTACTTGCCCTTGGAGAGTCGTCCTGTAGTGCACTCAGCGACCAGAGACGTCGAGGACGAGGTCGCATTTGCAGTGGCAGTGCTCTCCTGTCCACGTGAGCGGTTACACCAAAATTTTTTACACGACTCTGGCTTACACGTCGACTACAAACTACTATGGCTTCATTCCTTCGCAAATTTACCACTGCTGCTACTGGAGGAGGATTGTCAGTATGTTTTTAACCCGGAGTCTTCAAAAACTAACTTTCTTCTATCTATAAACAGGTCCAACGTCTTCGTGCGTATCTCAAGTTTTCCTACGTCACCTTGGAAGGCTCATTCTAGGTCTCTGTCTTTCTGTGTACCACTAGTTTGATGTTGCAATCAACACAAAGCCTGCTGGAAGAATTGTCTTCAAATTATATGACGATATCGTCCCAAAAACTGCTAGGAACTTTAGGGAGCTGGCAACGGGACAACATGGCTTTGGTTACGCTGGAAGCTCATTCCACCGTGTGATTCCCAAGGTAATTAACCTTTCTTTTCTCTTTTGACCAGAGTGTCTCAATGCCTTCCGTAGTTCATGCTTCAAGGCGGAGACTTCACAGCTGGCAACGGAACGGGTGGAAAGTCGATTTACGGTCCCAAATTCGCTGGTGCGTTTGCAGGCTTTCTATGTTGACTCGCCTGCTTACCGCCTTACGCTGTCTCTGATGCTTCGCTACATTCTTGATCAATCCGCGTCACTTCCTTGCAGACGAAAACTTCGTACTCAAGCATGACAAGCCCGGACTTCTCTCAATGGCAAACGCAGGAAAGAACACCAACGGATCCCAAGTACGCGTCTTAATCTTGCTTTCTGTATAAAGCTGACTGTCTCTCTGTTCGATCCTTGTCTCCACAGTTCTTCATCACCACAGTCGTAACGAGCTGGGTACGTCGTTTTTATATCTCGCTTTCCTTCTTTCACCTTTTGTTAATGTCCGTTCTTTCACTACCAGCTCGATGGTAATCACGTCGTATTTGGTGAAGTCGTTGAAGGTATGAACGTCGTAAAGCAAATCGAAGCTGAGGGCTCTCCAAGTGGTACAACCAAGAGCAAAGTCACCATTACTTCGTCCGGAACGGTCTAGATTCCAGTTTTGCGTCCCTGTCCCTGCGTAGCTCAGTCGACGATAGTGAGGCTAGAGCATTGGAAGTAGAAAACGTATTGTAGACACCGTCTCTGTTTAAGGAGGCTAGATAATAGAACGACATTTCGGATATATGGTGTAGGTCTCATTAACGGGCAACGACTACATGTTTATGTAGGGACGCAAGTACCATAGCACGGGAGTAATCAGGTAATTCCAAGAGACCACATTCGTCAATCTTAACATAACCTTCACTTCTTCAAATTCCTCTTCTGCACACTCTTCTCACTCCTCCTCTTACCCTTATTCTTCGCCGCAGATCCAACCCCATGGTCTTTCCCTTTCCCAATCTTACTCGACGAAGACCGACTCTTTCTTTCCCTCGTTCTCTCTTTTCCCTTTTCTTTTCCCTTTCCATCCTTCTTCGTTTTTCCAGAATCCAACCCAGTACCCATAGCCATCCTAGCCTTCTTCTTCGCAAGCCTCCTCGCCATCCTATCAGCATCAGCCGCTTTCGCTGCTTTTCGTTCTTCTTTGGAGAGATGAGCGAGTTTTTGGCCTAGGTTGGGGTCGCCTTTGGGTATACGCCCGGGCCCGCGTACAACGGCGCCTGAGGCTTTACTTGCGCGACCAGGTTTTTCACCTGGCTTAGATTTGGCGCTGGAAGATTTGGCGTCACCACCTTTTCCAGCTTTGGAGGAGAGTTTGACACGGTTGCGTCCACCAGGAAGGGTTTTACACCTCTCGACTCGGAGTTTGCGTTTGGCGAATTTGAGTTTGGAGGGTTCGAGGGCGAGGATTTCGTCTACGCATTCGCGGGTCTGGATGAGATAGAGATGATTTCAGTGTCAGAGATACGCAAGAAATCGATAAAATTTTTGAGAAAACGAGAACGAAAAGAAGAGACGGGGAAAAGAAGAGGAACATGAACAAGTATGTGTGAGCGTAGACTTGGAAACATGATATGACGCAAAAACAAAGTTAAAGAGAGAAAAAAAATGGCAAAGAAAATCACAAAGTACCAAGACGTACCGCAAACTGCACATAAGCAAACCCCTTCCCAAGCTGCGTATCCTTGTCGCGGATAATCCTTACTTGGGTTACCCATCGTTTGGATTCTTCGTTTTCCTTTTCCTTCCTCGGCTGGGTCTTTTTGGAGCTTTTGCTTTTCTTCTCTTCATCTTTGTCTTTGTCTTTGTCTTCATCCTCATCCTCATCACCCTCGCTTTCCTCTTCTTCTCCTTGGGCTTCATCTTCGTCATCTTCTCCTTGGGCTTCATCTTCGTCATCTTCTTCATCAGACTCTCCTTCCTCTTCTTCTTCTGCCTCGCTATTCTCTTCTTCCCCTTCTCCAGCCTCCTCACCATCACCATCATTCTCACTAACTCCCCTAGGTCCCATAACCCCACTAATCACTCCTTCAAAAAATACTCTCAAATCCTCTTCCTTACTCTCGAAATCCAGACTGCCAACGAATATACACCGTTTGGGGTCTACATCTGTCTTGATAATCTGTTCGCGTTCTTTTATCTCCCTCAGCTCGCTGGGCTCGTTGGTAGAAGAACCCCCAGTTACAGTGCCCTTGCCAACAATATCCACACGAAGGGCCCTTTCCATAAATATCGACCCGTCGCAAGCTTCATTGGCTAGTCGAGCAGCGGTGTAAGGATCCATCGTTTCAGGTGGTGGTGGAAGGTTAGGTCGAGCGGGTACATGTAAAAGGGATGAAGGATGGGCAAAAACGATATAAGCATGGATGGTATCAGCGGAAGAGTGAAAGTCGTGGTTGATAAATGCGATTTTCTTCTTTTGAGCTGGGGTGAGGAACTTTTTGGGGTCTGTTGTGTCTGGATCTGCGTCGTTGGAGTTGGATGAGGATTTGGATTTCCAGGAAGAGGAACGGTCGGTAGATTTTGCTTTGCCTTTACTACTCTTTTCGGCGGCGGCGTCGTCGTCCCCATCGAGACGAGAAGTTGGCACGGAGAAGGGTACTGAGCGAAATCGGGTTGATTCGATTTTGGGTTTTGCGGTAGAGTTGGGGTCGGGGAAAGGAGGGATTAGAGAGAGGATGTGTCGTTGGAAGGCTTTGAGGAGAGACTGGGAAGCACATAGCCAGTTAGTATAGGTAGTAAAAAAGGGGAAAAACGATAGGGAGTAAGGAGGGAAGCTCACCTTCCGCTGTGCAACCTCCAGAGACAGGTTTCCTATGAAAATGGTTCGTGCATCCCGTTGCTCGGGTGTCTCGCCTTCAGGAACGTATTTTTCCTTTCGTTTTGGTTTGCTCTTCTCCTTGTTCTTCTTGGATTTTGAGGAAAGTGACTCGTGTTGGGGAGGTGGAGCATCCGCAGCATCCTCTTCTTCATCGTTGTTTCCGTCATCTCCGTCTTCTTCTTCAGCCTCTCCTCCAGCCTTATCATCCTCATCAACGTCTATCTCGTCCTCATCTCCACCTGACTCGTCTGACTCGGCGTCTCCGATGTCATGACCTTTTCCATTCTTCTTGGGTTTGGCACCAGCAGCCAGCTTAGACCGAGAGAGGAAATAGGCGTTCTCCAGGTCAGAGTTATCTTCATCGTCCCCGTCTTCCTCATATTCATCCTCCATGTCCTCATCCTCATCAGTAGCAGCTTTCTTCTCCTTCTCCTTCTTAGCTTCCGGCTTCTTCTTGTCGGCTTTGTGCTTGGATTTTTCTGTCTTTGCTTTTGCACGTTTCGTAGTCGCATCCGATATCGGAGAATCTGCTTGGACGGCATCGTGCTTGCGCTTCAAGTTCTTAGGGGAAGATTGAGAAGCATTTTGAGAATCTGTTTCTGGAGGTGCAGGCTTCGGTCTCTCATTAGGAAACTAGAGGAGAAATAAAAAAAGTCAAATTTATGTCTGTCCAAACGAGGTTTTTTCTGGAAAAGGAGACATACAGTCGATTTGAACAGTGCATCGAGCTCAGTATCAATTTCCTTTCCCTTTTTCTGCTTGGATTTGGGAAGAAGGACAGAAGAGAGCGACATGGTCGTCGAAGAGAAAAGTTTACACAGCCACAGGACGAATTGTCTACGCGACTTGCACTTTGACCATCACCTCGACATGGCACCTCTGAAAGCAACTGTCAACTGTGATATGGGAGAGGTAAATATTGCCTATTGCTGACTAAATTTTATCTCATTTTACGCAGGGCTTTTCTCTCTACTCTATTGTATGTTGTCAATCAAGTTGCAACTGCGTGCAGCTCAGTGATTATCCTCGGGATATAGGCTGACGATGAGGCTCTCATGAAGACTATACATCTTGCAAACATTGCATGTGGCTTTCATGCATCGTACGTCTCTCTGATATATATTTCACCTATATTGACGCCAAACGCGTATCTCAACAGCGACTTCTCCATCATGAACCAGACCGTCGAATACGCCAAACAGAACAACGTCCTTGTCGGCGCGCACCCTTCCCTTCCTGACAGGCAAGGGTTTGGCAGAAGAGAAATGGCTATGACTCCCGTGAGCGTTTTGCAACTTTTGATCTACTCAATGATGATCCTTACATCTCAGATAGGAAGAACTCACATCTTGCTTCGTCTACCAAGTCGGCGCCCTCAACGGCTTCCTCACCATGCAGGGTATGCCTTTGCACCACATTAAACCTCACGGCGCCGTCTATGGTCAGATGGCTCGTTCTGAAGAGCTAGCTCGTGCAGCTATCAAAGTTTGCAAGTACTTTTCTACACCCAACAATTCGGTTGCGTTTGTTGGTCTTCCTGGGACCCAGCATGAGAAAGTTGCGAAAGAGGAGGGTGTTAGGTTTATCCCTGGTGAGTGGTGCTTGGTTGGTTTGGGGTGCTCCCTTAGTTGTTGTGTCGGGCACCCGGGCTGGCTAAACGATGACGTTGACGTTTCCGTTACTCTGGGCGACTGTAGAGTGGTTCGCAGATTTAGACTATAACCCAGAAGGGAAGCTTCTCATCACCAAGTGTGTCTACATCTTCCCTTGGAGTCGTCATCGTCCAACTCGTCCAACTATGTCCGACGTTGTCGACGATGCTAAGACTCAATGACGTCGTCATTGTCGTCGCTTTCAAACCATTCTTAGACCTTGACGCTGACATTCTTCAGGATCCATACCCCGGTGACCCATGAAGAAGTCGAGAAGCGTGTAAGTCTGTCTATTTTCCTTATCCTCTACCTGTCGTCGTCGTCATTATGTCCCTAACTCATTATCCGGGTTGTTCCTTTTCTCTTGTTCCGCGACGTTATCTCACCTTACTGACTCGGCTTCTATGTTGACTTAGGTCCGGACCTTACTCGAAACAAGGCGTGTAACCACCAACAACGGTACACTTCTCCCACTTGGAGACCATGTCGACGAAGTGACTGTTTGCTGTCATTCTGATACTCCTGTGCGTATGCCACTGTTTGATGCTTGCTTTTGTTTCTCTCCGAGTCGTCCTCTATCATTCTTGTCTTAGTTTCCTATCTTTTATCTTCTATCATTCTTCTTCCTATCTCTTTTTTTGTTTCGGAGGCAATCGCAGCTGACCCATTTTCATTTTTCATTTCCAAACAGGGCGCTATCGGTATCGCCAAGTTGGTCAAGTCCTTGGTGGACGAGAGTAATAATGCCGCGGGATACGTTGTCTAGGTCTGGGTCTGCGCCAACAGACCGGGCCATAATCAAGAGGAAGATGAAACAAGAGAAGTGCGAAGGAGAGATTTGGACTGCTTTTGCTTGGTTATTTCTTTTTGAACGTTAAGCAGGTGTACGATAAGTGTAACGATGTCTGTGCGATAATGTAAGAATGCTTATCTTGAGTTCTAGGCCCACTGTCTGTCCTTTCCTCTTACGTCACTCCGAGCTCAGCTGTCCAACCCAATGACAATACAATGCCTATCCCGCCCATTTTCAAATTTACTATGGACATGTCATTTGCTCCCTCCGAATCATTTGACCTTTCTGACTTTCCCAGCTCTTATCTCTCTCTTGCGGCCCGTTGCGGGTCTATATACAATCCACTCATGACGCAAGTCCGAAGAGTCCTCGTTCAGAAGTGATTACTAGGTCAAATCAAACCCAGAGCTAAACTCAAACTCAACCGGCTGCCAGTGAGAAGCTGCACCTGCACCAATGTCATTGTCGTCGCCATCCTCCAAGCACAAACTCCTCATCGCCAACCGAGGCGAAATCGCCGTTCGTATCCTTCGTACCGCCATATCTTTCAGCCAAACTCCCGAAAGACCCAATACCATATCCACTGTCGCAGTCTACACCCCCACCGACGCACTCTCTCCCCATGTCTCACTCGCAAACGAAGCTGTCTCGTTATCCCGAGCAGTAGATCAACTAGGCCCAGGTCAATCCGAGGGAAATGCCTATCTCAACGCCAAGGCTATCTTAGAGATTTGTAAAGAACATGGAGTGACAATGGTCCACCCAGGATACGGTTTCTTATCCGAGAACGCCGAGTTTGCCAAAATGATTGGGGAGGAGGGGATTATTTGGCTAGGACCGAAGCATGATGTTATCAGGGATATGGGGATTAAGCATGAAGCTAGGAGGATTGCGCTTAGGGCTGGGATTCCTGTTGTTCCCGGGTCGGAGGAGTGTGTAGATAGTGTGGAGAGAGCGGTGGAGGTGGCGAAACGAGTGGGGTTTCCGATGATTTTGAAGGCGACAGCTGGGGGTGGAGGGATGGGAATGGTGGTTTGTGAGAATGAGGAAGAATTGGAGGCGAAGTTGGGGAACACGATTGAGCGTGCCAAGGTGGGTTCTTTAAGTAGTGGTTTGAAGCAGGTTTTGACGAATGTATTGTCGGTTAAAGACACTATTTGGCGACGGGAGAGTCTTTCTGGAGAGGTATTTCTCTGCTGCGAGACATATCGAGGTTCAGGTATGTTCTTCCTCCCAGCTTCTCCCAATACGCGTCCATGAGCTGAAACCTTAATAGGTATTTGGAGACGGCCAGGGAAAGGTCATCCATTTCGGCGAGAGGGAGTGCAGCGTTCAACGAAGACATCAGAAAGTACTCGAAGAATCGCCGAGTCCATTCTGTCTGGCGAATCCTGGTCTGTTTATGAAAAAAATTTGGTAGTGGGCGGCTGTATAGCTTACTTCAGGCTTTCTTTTCTATAGGTTTGAGAGACAAGATCTGTGAGGCTGCCGTGCGCCTTTGCGAATCAATCAAGTATGGGTCTGCAGGTATGGTTTCGTGATGTTGTTATTGAGATTTGTCTTTTTAATCAGTGTTTGTTGGACTACACAGGAACTGTCGAATTCATCGTGGACGAGAAAAACTGCCCAATTCTTTTTCTTGGAGATGAATACTCGTATACAAGTACGTTTCATGTCTACCGCTATAAAACCTTTTTCATAATTTCCACTACTACTTTCCAGGTCGAGCATCCAGTCACAGAGGCAGTCCATCTAAATCTTGACTTGGTCAGGATGATGATAGAACATGGTATAGCCGAACGTGCCGGTCGAACTGTAAAGCTACCCCTGCAGCCCTCATTCGATGATCCCAACAGTCTCCACGCCATCGAGGTCCGAATCTATTCAGAAAACCCATTTGAGAACTTCAACCCAAGTCCTGGAGTTCTGCAGCACGTCGAACTGGATATTGAAAAAGATGCACCGTGGTTGAGGATTGATAGTTGGGTACGTCTCGCACTCGTTAACAGCTTGAACTACTCTGACTGGCTCTGAGGTAGATATCCACTGGCACGACCATTACTCCCTTCTATGACCCCTTGTTGTGTAAAGTGATTGTGAGCGATACGAGCCGAGAAGCCGTACTCGGTAAGCTCGAGAAAGTCCTCGAGAAAGTCAAAATTCAAGGCCCTCCAAACAATGTCGAGTTCCTACTTTCTCTTGTGCGAAATGAAGTCTTCAGAGATGGCAAAGCGAACACAAAGTTCCTGGATTCGTTCAAGTTCGTTCCACAGTAAGCAGAAAGAACGCTTTTCTTTGATGAGCAAGATCCTGAAATGATGTTGCATAGGTCGTTTACCGTGGTATCTGGTGGTTTGGAGTCGACTGTCCAGGATTATCCTGGTCGTTCGGTTGGGCTTGGTATTCCTCCGAGTGGACCTATGGATTCACTAGCATTTAGAGCCGCGAATATCTTGGTTGGTAACCCTCACACCACCGAAGGCATCGAGATCATCGTAGTTCCAAATGTCGATTTCGAGGCAGTATTCCACACAACCTCGGTGGTAGCGGTGACTGGGAGAGAATTAGAGGTGAAGATTGATGATAAGGTTGTCGACACCTGGACTCATCTCGTCGTACCCTCCGGTGGTAGACTTCTCATCCGGGCGCCACAGTCAGGAACATCTGGTCTTCGGAACTATCTTGCCGTACGAGGTGGTTTTCCTAGTATTCCCAAGTATCTCGGATCAAAATCTACGTCGATGGGACTTGGAGGGTATCAGGTGAGAACAAAAGTCAATTTGCTAGTTTACTTGTTATCGATAAGTGAAATCAGGGAAGGTCGTTACTCAGGGGAGACGAAATCGCTTTGGGAGATTCCCAGCCTATCGGTGCCGAAGAAAAAGAACATTGGAGGGTTCCTCAAGAATTGGTCCCTGACTATCCGGCAGAATGGGTCGTTCATGTTCTTGATGGGCCGCAAGACGACAAAGAATACCTATCCCCTGAAGGCAATGCAGAGTTTTACGGTACCGCCTGGAAAGTCAGTGCTTCAAGTAATCGTATGGGAATTCGTCTGGAAGGGCTAGATAGTATCAAATGGGCGCGGAAGAATGGTGGTGAGGGGGGGAGTCATCCCAGCAATATCCTCGACAATGGTTATGTGGTGAGTTTTTATGTCGAGCGTTATTGGCTACATATCAACATTACTCTTGTGATTCAGCTCGGCGCTCTCAATATCAACGGCGACACGCCAGTCATCCTGACGAATGAAGGTCCTGATATGGGAGGTTATATATGTTTTTGCACAGTAGCCGTGGGAGACAGGTAAGTTTTTCTACACCCTATTCAATAACTTCGAAGTTCTGAAGCTGTCACTACAAGATGGAAGCTAGGACAGTTGAGTCCAGGTCAATACGTTAGATTCAAACGGATTTCTTGGCATCAGTCGAGGAGGTTGAGTGAGAATTGCGACGAATGGCTCTCGCAAGTCGTCCGGAGCGCGAAGAACCAGGAACGAGGCGCAGAATCGAGTGTGGCGAAGTTATCGAGAGTAGAGTTAGATGAAACACCTCAGGATCCAAGGCTTCTGGAAATCTCGCAAGGAGCAGGAAGTGGCCGACCACGAGCGGTCTTTCGTCAGGTATTTTTGCCTATCTGTTCCTTTGCCTTTCTGACTCTTTTCAATAGGCTGGTGATGGGGCGATTCTCGTGGAGTATGGGCCTATGACTTTAGATTTTAACCTGCGGGCCCGTATTCACGCTTTGGAGACATTGATCAAAAGCAAGAACATAACGGGTATCGGTACCTTCTGCCCGTGTATTCGTTCTACCGTGGTATGGATTATCATAGCTTCTCATGGCAAATAGACTCCGCGCTCACCCTATTCTCTCAGTGTCACTTTGATCCGTTAGTCGTGTCCCAACAGGGAGTACTCAGGGCGCTGATGGAGGCAGACAATGAACTTCCTCACCAAATGACGGATATGGAATTCCCAGGTCGTCGAATCACCTTCCCAATCGTTCTGAACGACAAATGGAGTCGCGACGCTATTTTCAGATACATGAAGAGTACTCGCAGTGAAGCTTCTTATTTACCAAGCAACGTGGAGTATCTCGCCAAAAATAACGGGTTGGAGGACGCAAATGAAGCCCTAGCGAAACTCGTCGGATCCGATTGGGTTCGTATGCTTGCCTTTCCGTGTAGTTACCGAGCGCTCACAAACTTCTCTAGTTTGTGTTTGGGGTCGGGTTTTATTTAGCGTGTCCATTCTTAGTTCCTGTGAGTAGCCCTCCGTTGCTGTTTAATGATTTTCTCGTCGTTTACAATGCCCTTATGTCCAGGTGGACCCACGATGTAGGCTGGTGGGTCAGAAAATGAATCCTTCTCGGACTTACACACCTCGAGTGAGTGCCTTTCGGCCTCAAAATGGAGCTTTGCAACTTTGTTTATTGATGAATTCGTGATAGGGTGCAATTGGGATTGCCGGCGTCGTTGCTGCGATCTATCCAGTGGAGTCTCCAGGAGGTTACATGCTTTATGGCCGAACTCTACCAGCCTGGCAGACTTGGGGACGAGGCAAAGACTTCACAAAGGACCAGCCTTGGTTGCTTCAGCCTTTTGATCAGGTAAGCGACTCATATTTTTATCTTCTGGTCCGCGCAAGAAAACCCACGTGCGTGAGATCTAGGTGCACTTTGAGCCCATCAACGAAGAGGCATATGTTGAGGTAGATCCTTCTATTCTCAAGACGTTCTCGTCTAATTTTTCACTCTATTCAGCTCGAACAAGCTTTTGACGCAGGACGTCATACTTTCCCGGTGTGTTTTCTCGACTTTGTATTTCGATTCTCACCTACTGAATCGGTTATTTTCCTCGTGGATAGACAGAGTCTGTGACTTTTTCCATGAAGGAATATACTTCGTTTGTGGAATCAATTCGAGAACAAGTCGCTACTTTCAAGAAAGTCCAAGCGGACGCAGTGGCCATTGAGGAACGCAGGTACGTAGCATCCTACTGGGATGAAAATAGTACTCTGAAGCATTTTTGTCTCCGAATAGGGAAGAAGAGTTGCTTAAGAAGTGGCTTTCTGGGAAGCGAACCTCTGGGAATCAAAAGGAAGTAGACGAAGTAACAGGTGAGGCTTATTTGGCGTTTTGTTCGCGCTTCCTCAGGTTTCGTGTACAGCTGGGTCGACACCGGTTCTCTCACCGCTAATGGCGTCGGTTTGGAAGATCCCTGCATCGAAAGAACGCGTCATCAAGACCGCTGATGAGATTCTGGTAGTCCTAGAGGCCATGAAGACAGAGATCCAGTAAGGGCTGGGGAAAGCAATGTGGGAAGAAGTGTCGTTGCGTACGGTAAGGGAATTGCAGAAGGTGCTTTGGTCAATCCAGGGGACACTCTGCTGCTCTTACACTGACGAGGGAATCTAAGTATGCCGCGTGAAGGTCGTGTCTTTTGGGTTTAGATTTCTATTGCACCAAACTGATGAGGAATGCATCAATAGTTCGTGCGAAAGCATTGAAATGGTCTTTCGATGATGAGACAGTCTAAAATTGTGTTTGTGGCGAGAAATCACTTCCCTAGTATTGGCCAATAGTTAATTGGCTGACACTTGCAGGCACCGCATCCAAACCGGATAATTTCCACTTGCATTGAAGTTTTCTTCACTTTGTGGCTTCAACTTAGAGAATAGAGGGCTATGCTTTGCCAAATAAACGAGAAGGATGGAATCGACATTGCGACAACTTTTGTCAAATTTCTGCATGCTTACATAAACAAACACACACTCTTACTCTCACGTCTCTGCAGTTCGAACCAAATCCATGGGAAGGACTGAACTGAAACAGTTCGTCTTGACAGTCATTCTGTAGAATCCCCTCGGTGTATACACTGGCTAGTCACACACGCCTATGAAAATACCGCAAAGTTGTAGGGCACAGGAAGCTCTGGGATATGGGTGCTGTCTACTGTAGCCCGAGTAATGGTCATTAAGGTGCTTTTGAAGCTTTGAAGCTTGGAGCAGAGGGAGCAGGTGTGAAACCATCATCATGTAACTCTGAACCGGCTCTGATTAGATTTGACTGAATGCGCTAATTGTAGAGGCAAAGCTGTAACTAGGCTCCCCACACGCACTCTTCGCACGACGCGGCCAGTATTTCAACGTCACTGCACTTGCTAATGTGTGAGACGGTCTGTGAGAGCTGTGGAGCCATGTTTTGATCTCACGTTCACGAAATGCATGCCAGTAATTGGTGCCTTGGACGAAAGCAGTGGAAACAGTGGACTGTCCGCCAATTTGCCTCAGGTTTAAAAAGGACGGGAAGTGGGTGTTGGTCTCCAGGTCACTCTCCCCATTCCGACCATGCTTTCTCTTCTTCTGGCTCTCGGGCTTGTAGGCTCCGCCTTGGCTGAACACCATGTCATTCCTCTTTCCATCACCACCGGAACAATTGCTCCTGATGGTTTTGAAAGACGGTGAGCATATACGCTACGCTGGCTCAAGAATTGGTACTAACTGTTCACCTTAACAGTGCTATTCTCCCCAACGGCACATTCCCCGGTCCCACTTTCAAGGTTAACAAGTCCGACACCGTTGACATTGTGATGTCAAACGACCTCCATGATCCAGACATGCGTCAGAGTACCTCCATTGTAAGTTTGGTCATTCTTAAAGGCAGGACAATCTCAAACTGTCTGCAGCACTGGCACGGTTTCTTCCAAGCCCGTACTTCATACGCCGACGGTCCTTCCTTCGTTAACCAGGTGTGTTTTCTAAACATAGCAATGAGAAGCTGTCTTGACGTATTCGGTTTACAGTGTCCTATTCCTCCTGGCAACGTATTCCACTATGCCTTCGACACTGCTGGGCAAACTGGTAACTACTGGTACCACTCTCATTTGTCTACGCAATACTGCGATGGTCTCCGTGGAGCATTCGTCGTCTATGGTCTGCTGTTGTCTCCTCTTCCTCTGCTCAAGCAGCGACTGAATCTGTCCCTACAGACCCCGATGACCCATTGAAAGACCTCTACGACGTCGACGACGACTCGACCATCATTACTCTCGCTGACTGGTACCACGACTTCGCTCCTGATGCCCAGGACAGATTCTTCCAAACCGGAACTGTCCCTATTCCTGACTCTGGTCTCATCAACGGTAAGGGACGATTCATTGGTGGTGTAAGTGTTCTGCTCTTTTCGGACTGTTGGAAGAATGGCTCAACTTCCTACCGTAGCCTGAGGTCCCATTCGCTGTCATCAACGTCAAGCAAGGACTACGATACAGGTTACGTCTCTTCTCCATCGCTTGTCGCCCCTTCCACACCTTCTCTGTCGACAACCACAACATCACCGTCATGGAACTCGATGGTGTCGAGCACGACCCCGTTACTGTCGACAATGTAGATATCTTTGCGGGTAGGACGTCGTCTCGTCAGACTTTTGGATAATGTACTGAGATCTGCCAATAGCTCAACGTGTTTCTGTCATTCTCCACGCCGATCAGCCAGTCGACAACTACTGGATCCGTGCCCCGCCAACTGGTGGTGCTGCTGCAGGCACTGCCAACGGTAACCCCAACTGTACGCTGTTCGAATTCTTTCTTTGTTGGGCTTCTGAACTAACATCATAGCTAGTCAACCCCAACTTGACTCTCGCCATCTTGCGATACGATGGTGCTCCTGAGGAGGAACCGACCACCAACAACACTGGTGCCGCTGGTGTCAAACTCAACGACGGTGACATGCATCCCATCGCCTCTGAAGGCCCAGGCAAGCTTGGCAGTGCACCTGCTGACGTCGCCTTCAACCTCGTCATCTCACAACCCAACCTACCCTTCTTCGACATCAACAACATTTCCTACATCTCCCCCACCGTTCCCGTATTGTTGCAAATCCTCTCCGGTGCTGCCAAACCTCAAGATGTGCTTCCTTCCGAGCAAATCTTTTGGATACCACCCAATGCCACCATTGAGATTTCCATCCCTGGAACTGGTGCTCATCCTTTCCATCTTCACGGCCACAACTTCGACGTCATCAAGGTTGCCAACTCTAATGTTACGAACTTTGTGAACCCACCGAGACGTGATGTCACTCCAGGTGAGTACTTTCCAAAAATACTATGGGAATGACATCTGCTAATCTCGTCAACTCTACCTACTATCTAGTCAACGGAGGAAACACCACCTTCCGTTTCAAGAGTGACAACCCTGGAGCTTGGTTCTTGCACTGGTGAGTTTTTACGGTAATTAATACGCCTCAAACACCCATCTCATCGTCACTTTCCCCTCTAGTCACATTGATTGGCATTTGGAAGCTGGTTTGGCCATCGTCTTGGTGAAACTCCCGCTGAGAACATCGAGGGACCTCATGCTCAGATCACTCCTGACGACTGGCTCGCCCTCTGCCCCGAGTACGACGATCTCGACCCCGACCAGCAATAAGTGAAGACTTTGGATGAGAATGAATGGCCATGGTCCGTAGTGGGCGGGTAGATGTGTTTTTGGGCCCATGAAGACTTTTCCAGTGTACGAACACGCTGCAAACATCACATTATATTTATATGCATCATTATAGCCAACTGTCTTGTCGGAATTTGGGAATACCATCTTTCCTTTTCATTTACATTGCGTGCTTTCTGGTTGGGTGCCGCTCCAAATTAAGGTTATCTTACAGGCCATGAAGACGGGATCTCAGTGGTGCGATGTGGGAAGAAGTGAATGCCAAATGGCATCCATGCGACAATTCTCTGCTCTTTTGGGCTTAGACTTTCTATTGTGCCGAAACTGACGAGGAATCTATCAAAGTTTCGTGCGAAAGGTGTCGATAAATCTAGAAATCACTTCCATAGTATTGGTAGACAAGGCTTCCAAGCAACTTGTAGCACGTTGATCACGTCCAGACTCCACTGAGCGTTGGTCTCTGTCACCGTTTTGTTTTCAGGAGGGTAGCCAGCGCAATTTGGCAAGTTCCTTTTACCTTACATGGCGAAGAGAGGGTGGAGCGGAGGTGTCAGGACATAGGATTCGCAACTTACGTAAAGAAAGACTCTTTTCTTTCAATTCTTCACTCTCACGTCTCTACACAACTCGCTGGAAGAAGTCAACCGAAACTGTTCCTGTTGACAGCAATTCTTGTATCTTCTTGGTGTATACACGGTCTCACCCATCCTGGTTGCCGCACATGGGTAGCAGTTCAGGTTTCGGAATACGCGTGCTCACTGAATGATGTCCTTCGGACCTATAGTAGCCTGCTGAATGGTCTTTGAAATGCTTCTGACGGCTGGGGAAAGCAGACTAGGTGAGATACCGCTATCATCATGAAGTTGTGAATTGCCTCTGATTACTGATCAGGACCTGAAAGCGCTAATTGTGCGGCCTCCTCCTTACTTCACGCGATTTCGCATTGCAGTCTTTCAACGCCAATGCATTTGCTACTGTACATGTGGGAGAAGCAATAGTGCATTGAGATCCTTCGACTCCTTTCTCTAATCTCACGTTCACGAAATACTTGGAAGTCATTGGTACCCTGGACAAGCTCAGTGGAAAACCGACCATCGTCTATTCGCTATTTTGCCTCAGGTCTCAGGTTTAAAAGGGACGGGAAGTGGGCGTTAGTCTGTACTGTAGGGTCACTCTCCTTCTCCTTCTCCGACTATGCTTTCTCTCCTTCTGGCTGTGGGGCTTGCAGGCTCCGCGTTGGCTGCACACCATATTATTCCTCTCCATATCAAGACGGCTACGATTGCCCCTGACGGGTTTTCAAGACGGTGAGTGCAGCGAGTCTGACTGAAAAGAATTGCTTCTGACCGTTCATGTTGATAGTGCTATCGTCCCCAATGGCACTTTCCCCGGTCCAACTTTCAAGCTTAACAAGTTCGACACCGTTGACATTGTGATGTCCAACGAACTCCATGACCCAGATATGCGTCAGAGTACCTCCATTGTGAGTTCGGTGATTCGTCAGGTCCATATACAAAGGCTGATATTGTTGCAGCACTGGCACGGTTTCTTCCAAGCCCGTACTTCATATGCCGATGGTCCTTCTTTCGTCAACCAGGTGCGTTCTCAAACCTCGCAAAGAACTAGAAGAAGCTGTTGTGACGTACTTCGTTTATAGTGTCCCATTCCTCCTGGCAACGTATTCCACTATGCTTTTGACACCGCTGGCCAAACCGGTAACTACTGGTATCACTCTCACTTGTCTACGCAGTACTGTGATGGTCTCCGTGGAGCATTCGTCGTTTACGGTATGTCATCGTCCTGCTCTTCTTAACCTGCGTCTGTCTCAGTTTGTCCTTCCCTCCAGATCCCCAGGACCCGCTGAGACACCTCTACGATGTAGACGATGACTCAACTATCATTACTCTCGCTGATTGGTACCACGACTTTGCTCCTGATGCTCAGGACAGGTTTTTCCAAACCGGTACCGTGCCTATCCCGGACTCCGGTCTCATCAACGGTAAGGGACGATACATTGGTGGTGTAAGTTTTCAGCCTCTGTTAGATCAGCAAGGTAAAGGTCTGATCTTCTACCGTAGCCGGAGGTTCCATTCTCTGTGATCAACGTTGTCAGAGGACTCCGATACAGATTGCGTGTTTTCTCCATCTCTTGCCGACCTTTTCACACCTTCTCCGTTGATAACCACAAGATAAGCGCTATGGAGTTTGACGGTGTTGAGCATGACCCCGTCACTGTCGATAATTTCGACATCTTTGCTGGTAGGTCCTTTCCTCAGACTTTGGGATACTGTACTGAAATCCTCCGATAGCGCAACGTGTCTCTGCTATCCTCCACGCTAACCAGCCCATCGGCAACTACTGGATCCGTGCCCCACCAACTGGTGGCGCTGCTGCAGGCGCTCCAAATGGTAACCCTAATTGTGCGTTAAAATTCTTCGTTTGCTTGACCTTTGAACTAACATTACGACTAGTCAACCCCAACTTGACTCTCGCCATTTTGCGATACCGCGGCGCCCCTAACCGAGAACCAACCACCAACAACACCGGAGCTGCCGGTGTCAAACTCAACGATGGTGACATGCACCCCATCGCCTCTGAAGGCCCAGGCAAGCTTGGCAGTGCACCTGCTGACGTCGCCTTCAACCTCGTCATCTCGCAACCCAACCTACCCTTCTTCGACATCAACAATATCTCCTACATCTCCCCCACCGTTCCTGTATTGTTGCAAATCCTCTCCGGTGCTGCCCAACCTCAAGATGTGCTTCCTTCCGAGCAAATCTTCTGGATACCACCCAATGCCACCATTGAGATTTCCATCCCTGGAACTGGTGCTCATCCTTTCCATCTTCACGGCCACAACTTCGACGTCATCAAGGTTGCCAACTCTAATGTTACGAACTTTGTGAACCCACCGAGACGTGATGTCACTCCAGGTGAGTACTTTCCAAAAATACTATGGGAATGACATTTGCTAATCTCGTCAACCCTACCTACTATCTAGTCAACGGAGGAAACACCACCTTCCGTTTCAAGAGTGACAACCCTGGAGCTTGGTTCTTGCACTGGTGAGTTTCACAGTAATTTATGCGCTTCAAACGCCCGTCTCATCGTCGCTTCCCTTTAGTCACATCGACTGGCATTTGGAAGCTGGTCTGGCCATCGTCTTTGGTGAAACTCCCGCTGAGAACATCGAGGGACCTCATAAACAGATTACTCCTCAAGATTGGCTCGACCTTTGCCCCGAGTACGATGACCTTGATCCAGACCAGCAGTAAGTGAGGAGTATGCATTTAAGGTGTCGTGGTTGGACGAGAATGAATGGTTTGCAATTGTGTGATGCCTACTTGGGCTCGGGCTTTTGGTGCTAAGGTGTCGTGGTTGGACGAGAATGAATGGTTTGCAATTGTGTGATGCCTACTTGGGCTCGGGCTTTTGGTGCCTCAATATGGATGTATTTCTATTTGCTCCACTGTTTTGCTGGGATCTGGAATACGATCTTTTCTTTTCCTTTCTTACAATACATGCCTTCTGGTTAGGATAACCGTGACGTTATATCTGATCAGCTCGGAATGAGACGAATCGTTGTCGTTGCGAATTAAAACACTCTTCAGCAAAGTAACACTAGTTTTGCAATGACGCTTCAATGCCACTGAATTCTAGACTCGCATCAGCCTCGGAATGAGACGATTTGCTGTCATTGCGAATTAAAAACACTCCTTCTCAGCAACGTAGAACTAGCTTTACACCGACGGTCCAAGGTCACTGACTCACCGGCTCGCAGTGGCCGATACCTAAACAGATCGACAGGATCCTCAGCAAAAAAAAGGAATGGTTTAAAATTAGAATAAAACGACCACGCAAAACAGGATGTACAAGCCATATGCATTAAGAGGGAATCGAACCCCCGGCGGGTCGAGTACAAGAATAATCAGTGCACGCGAAGGACTATGGCAACGACCCAGGTTACCACTACCCCATTAATGCGACGGTGACTAGCCAGAGAGACTTCTCCTGGCGTGAAATGAAGCATTAGACGGGCGGAAGATAGAGACGAAAGACAGGGAGTGACTGAGGCACGGGAAAGAAGGGAGAAGAGAAATAAGGATGGAGAGGGCAGGAGGAGGAGGAAGAGATGATTTCGATCGTGGTACGATCGCTGATCACGGAAACAAATTTTGAAATATTATCAATTTGAACGGAGGCAAAGGTAGATCCAGCGGAGGCAGAACACGTAGGAGAGTTCTTCAGCTTCGCGACTGAACGATAAGGCTCGAGGAAGAAAACATATAAGTAAGAAAAAGATGCAAGAACCACCTTTACCATGACTCAATCCTGGTTCGAACAGGAGACCTTCTGTGTAACTGCCCCAGAGTATTTTATGGAAATGTTAGACAGATGCGATAACCAACTACGCCATTAAGCCTGTTAGCGTCCTTCCAGCTTGTCTGGATGTTATGCTACTCCTGCATTCCTGTCTAAGGGACTTGACGCAGCCTTCGGGAAGGACAAGGAGGAGGAGGGGAAGCACCAGTGAAGGTGACGTCATCTTCTGATGATCTGATCCATCGAGCGGAAACAAAAGATCTTAGATGTGCGCTAGGGGTACCTGAATAGTACATTATGCGTCGGTAAAGCTGCTGCTGAAGCAATGCTGAAGTGACGGTGCCAATGCTTTAAGTATGACGTAAGTTGACATCGGCATGGCGTCGTACGTATGGTAAATATCTTGATAATATGCTAGTACGCATGAATTCATCCTAAAAGAATCATGGAAAGAATCGCCATGATGCGTTTGCAGTTGAGATCTTGAGCTCTTGAGGCACCACCGTCGGCCTAACTTGTGCATGACGACATCAGCCACACGTCAGCACCGACGGAGAGTCGGGAGGCCGAATCCTATAAATTTAGTTTAGCAAGATGATCACGATGTACATAGATTTCACACCGGTTCCTTCTTCTTTACGAACTCTCATCATCCTCAGTTTTCCGCCTTATCTCAGGCTTTCACCGCTACCACCATCACATCCAGACGATGTCCTCAACCAACCGAGTCCTCGCAGGTCCACCCGGAGACGCCTGTTTCAACAGAGGTGTCCAGCATACTGGAACTCCTGCTGGAAAGACGGAGAAAATTGGGGGGATTCCGACGTATGTGTCTGAGCCTCCTTCCTCAAGTGGAGCTGGTGGAGGAGAGGGAAAGAAAGTGATCCTGTACCTCGCAGACGTATATGGACCGTTTTATTTGAATAATCAGTTGGTTCAGGATTATTTTGCGGAGGGCGGTGAGTATTTATTTGAGCACTTTTGGTCCTGACTTTTTTTTCCGAACGGCCGTTGTATATTTGTCATTTTCAAGTTCTTAAGCTTGTTTGCTCTATGGTACATATACTTAACGCGGCACTCTTGACCTCGTAGGTTTCCACGTCCTGGGAATTGACTACTTTGACGGAGACCCCGTCCATAAGCACACCGAAGCGGATTTTGATCGATCGGCTTGGATGGCAAATGCGAAGAAGAGAGCAGGGGAGTGGGTTCCGAAGTGGTTTAAGGCTGTGAAGGAGATTTATGGTATGTGCGCATGCATGGTTCTGCTCAACTGCAGTATGGTGTTGAGCCTCTGTCATATCATCATGTATACAGGTTCAGATGCGAAGTATTGTGCTGTCGGTATGTGTCCTTCACACACATGCTCGTCCATATGATGCATGCCAGTGCTCTAAGTTCATCCGTATTGGCTTCTGATACGCCTTCGCGTTTACAGGATACTGTTTCGGTGGACCACATGCACTTGGATTCGCCAATTCAGATGAATTCGTTGCAGGTGAGGTGGTTTTTGGTGTATATATGCGTTGGAAATTTGACTCGGGATCGAAATCTCTCATTCATTGTGCATCGTCGATTTCAGCTGCTTTTGCACACCCTGCGTTCTTGAATGAGGATCATTTCCGTACTATAAAGAGTACGTCTACTACCCCATCCGTTCAAATTTGTGATTTTGCTCAATATCTCTTTGTACAGAGCCGTTGTTCTTGTCCTGTGCTGGTACGCATACGTGCATATATATGTGTTCCAGTGTTCATGATTTCCCATTCTTTTTATTGTTCTATGCTAGAAACCGACCACACATTCCCCCTTGAATCCCGTCGTCGTGCCGAAGACATCTTGGTCGAAGTCAAGGCAAAGTATTACATTCAGGTGTTTTCGGGTGTAAAGCACGGGTTTGCAGTGAGAGGAGATCCGGAGGTAGGGGATGAACGTGAGTGTTTAAATTTGGACATGCGTACGCTCTACGACATACTCCTCATTCTGATCATACGCATTTCCAGGTTGGGCGAAAGAAGAATCAGCACGAGGTATTCTTGTTTGGTTCAATCGGTTTACGGAGGAGGCGGCGAAGGCGAAGTGAGCATTCAACCGAGACTGGATATGAGAAGTAACTGCATGTACAATAGTATTATTGGTAAGACCGCTGCTTCAGTGGTAATGGCGAAGAGTAGATTGTAAAGTTGTGTAAATGTAAAGTAAAGAAGTTTGCAGAAGGTTGAAGGGCAAAGAATCCCTCTTTGTACAGTGAATGCGTGTACTGATGGTGCTCGAGATGCAGTCATGAGTAGTTTCGGAGTAGTTTCAAATTTAAGGACTCGTTCAGAGACGCATATACCCAGGATGCAGGAGCACATAGGCGCATATATGCGCTCCATTCTGCTTGTATCACCATGAAACTCGACAAAATACTTCCTCCGGTATCTTCATTCTGTAGAACTCATGTAGACTACAGCCCTGCTCCAAGAAGACCGAGAAAAGTCACTCTATCGAGAAATAGGGGTCAACGAAGCCATATATAGGGTCATTCCCACGACCCTGATTAATTAAAAGAAAATCGAAGAACCGTTGCCGCATCCAAACCCCGACATCCGAAGGGATATAAAATGGAGGGAAATTGGAAAGACCTCTTCATTCTTCACCACCATCCCTCGTCGTCTCGTCGCCCTTGTTTGTGGTTTCGTGCCTTCGTCCTCTCATCCTCTCGACCACCAAGTTCTTGGCTTACACCGTTGCGACGCGTCTCTATACATCCTACCGCCGCGTCACGATGCCCAAAGTTCCCTCTAGTAAGCAAGCATCTCTTCCTCTTCCTCTTCCTTCCTGCCTGTCTATTTCTTCTCCTCGTCCTCTGTGACATTCTTGACGCGTCCTGACCGATTGTTGACGCGTCTTCTTTATCCAGCTTCCACCTCTTCCAAGTCCTCTAGCAAGGCTACTAAGGATAAGCCTGGTGAGTGTCGTCTCTGTCTCCACCTATCAAGGACGTGTCGCTAGCATCGTTGCCGCGTGCCATTACCCATCATCTTTGTACAACGTTCTTCGTCGCCGCGTCGCGTCATCTTCCTTCTCTCATTTATCCATATGCATCATCATTCATCTACACTATATTAACAACGCGTTTCTACCATCTAGCCGGCGAAAAGAAGCAAAAACGTCCTCCATCCGCGTACAACCTCTACATCAAGAACAATTCTGCGAAATGGAAGGAAGAAAACCCGGGAAAGAAGCAATCTGAGATGATGAAAGAGGTACGTCGTCTTCATCTTTGTGACTGCTTCCATCTATCACCATGCCATGGCTCTCATCCGAAAACCACGAACGACTCACTGACTGACATTTCCCATACACAGATGGCCGTGCTGTGGAAAGACGCGGACGAAAACCCCAACAAGGGCCGAGAACCAAAGCCTAAGAAGAAGAAATCTGACTCGGCCCGGGCCACTGTTGCGAAGGACGCGGCTAGTTCCTCTCCGCCTCCTTCGTCGCCGGGGTTGGCTAGCAGCGATGATTGACGCTGATGCTGTTGACACGAGTCTGTATGCATGGTGAGTGTTCGCCATTGAGTATATGCGCGCATATAGCTGATGTTTCGTCTCTTTTCTAGTTGCCTGAATGTTTTTATATCTTACTCTGTCGCACCTAATGGACATTCGCTGGGACCCATTGTTCTCTTCTTGCGCCCTTACTCTATCTTGCATGTCACTATGCTTTCGATGATCCTTTGCATGTTACCCTACTGTACCCAAATTGTACCACTATTATCCTACATCCTCATTTCCTGCTGTTTGATGTTTGATGTTTTCCTTTTCCTTTTTCTTTTGCTGGAATGGAGAATATGATACGTCGTAGGATTTCCAAATGCCATATTCTTTGCGTGCTAATCGGTCGCCTTTTCTTTGTCCGTCGTTTTCAGACGTTGCTCATAGCCGCCTCTGACGACTTTGTCCGCGTGGCTGTGCTTGGAAGGTATCCCATTCCGAAAGTAACAAATGGAAACAGAAGCAACTCGCACTTTTTGCGCACTTTCTGTTGAAGTCATACAACGTGCTGTGCTGTGTGACATTATCCTAGGATTCCTCTTATCTTGAAGCTCAATGATTTGATTGCTTTGCGAGTAACACTCTTCCTGTTGCATTTGTTTTCAACCTTGGATCTTAGATTTTACTGGAATTGATACCAAATTGATAAGGTAAGTAATGTAGTATTATGACCAAGTGCTTGTCCACTTGGTCGTGTAACAGGATCTTTTGACTGGGTTAGGTGTCCAAGTGCATTACACGTTACGTGAGATATAGGTGGCCTTTGGCCTGCCAAAATTGTGAGTTCAGCACTGAGCTCTTGCTGGCGCTCTCTTTTAGATCCTCTAGCGACCAAAAAAGTGTTACTGGATCCATCAGCTGGGTGTCTAGAGGGTGTTGGTATGCATTACAGACCAACGATCACAACCTTGGTGATTTATGGTCCTGGGAGTGGAATTATAAGCGAAGTAATGGGACGACAGGGAGGTTATGTGGTTTGTCGGGACGTAGCTGCGTACAGGGCCATGTGGCTCAAGAGCAGTATGCGGGGAAAAAATCCCTAAGTAACGAAAAATCAAGGAGTAAGTTGGGAGTAAGAGCCGTTATGACAATAAGCAACATTGGAGGAGGAGCCCTCCAAGGGGAGACGAGTAGGAGGATGACAGTCTGAGCATAACAACGAAGAGGGGAACAAGGAGTAATGGTAGCGCGATCGAGAGAATTTGCATTGTTCCTGACTTTTCTTTCTTTAACCCCATTTCATTATCTTTCCAGGCTCGCCTTAGCTAACAACGTTTCTGAGTAGTTTTTCACAGATAGGAAACTGTAACATTCTCTTAACTTACGCATTGCTGACTGGCTATATGTGTCTCTACTTCACTGATATCTTATCCCGTACACCTCAAGCGTTGCGAGAGGAAATAAATCAATAAGAAAACTCCCCGAACTGAAGTAAGTTTGAGAAAAGAATCTAGTGGCTGAAAATGGTGCTGATTTATTGACTCTAGGGCAGACAGACCAAAGATAATTGAAACAGCGGATTCGAAAGAGATGAGGGCGAGTAGAGGCTTTCTGGGAAAGAGCTGGGAGGTTGGGATTTCAGTAGGATTCGACTTAGGCTGGGACTGGTGAAGTTGGAACTTGCTAGCTTGGTATTTTCAATGCAAGTACTAGTATTTATACAAAACGAGGCTCGAGATCTGAGTCAATAAATAGCAAGGGAACAAAAGATATTGAGGTTCAAATGGGTAAGAGACAGACACAGAGGAGATGATAAGTATAAAAGGTGTGCTCGGAAAATAGGTATAAAACTCGTTCCAGCTGTGATACATGTATGAGTTTGATGGAGGATAGGATAAATGAATTGTGTTTTAAAAAGGGTTTTACAAAAATCTAATCATCGCCATGAGTTACGCCGTGAATTTCCTATTCCCTCTCTCTTATACCCATTGCGCAGGACCCCAGGGCTGTCCATTGCTTATCCCATTCTTGATTTTCCCTATCCGCTTCAGATTATTTCCCTACTTAATATATCGACATTTATCTCTATAGTACCTTAGATCGGTCTCCTTTCTTACTCTGTTTCATTCCCTGATTCATGTATACTTATACCCGAGAGCCACCCTTTCATTTCCCCTCACGAGTCTCTCAGGTATGTCGTTTATTTCTCCTGATCCTTTCATTTCCCCTCATGAGTCTATCAGTGGTTATCAGTAGATTTTGCATCATTCAAATGCGACGTAGCGGAGGCGTATCGACTATCCCCAATACACCCGCTATATCAAATGAAGCAAGTCGTGAAGATTGGATCAACCTACAATGTGGATCGCAACAATAATTTCAGAAACAAAGGCGCTGGAGATGTAAACAGTTCGTGGATGGGTTTAGTGGCTTGGATAGCAAGATATGTGAAGGGTGTAGGTGACATATTCACTTACATGGATGATAATTTTGGTTTTGAGGAGGAAACGAAGATGGGGTTATATGGAAGCAGGTTAGATTCAAGTTGTTGCAACTATGGGACGAACTGGGGATACCTCACAATGCCCCCAAACAGGTCTTCAGTGACATACCTACCATTATCAGTTTTGACGTTGATCCCAACGCCATGTCTATTTTCATGCCAATCTCTTCCAAATCTGATCTTCTAGCCACTATTAACCTATTCGCAGTACCAGGCCAATGGCGTTCCCTCAGAAAATTTACGGCTACTCTTTGGACCCCGTATAACGTTTATTATACGGCCATCAAGCTTCACTATCTAACTACTACCTGGACTACACTCCAACAAGCTTTCCGTCACTGCTCCTGCCCACTAGCGGCCCCACGGAAGGTCTGGTTTTGCCTACACAAGAGTACAGCAACTCGAACGTGGTCAAATCCTAACAGTATGGGTTTTTGGTATAACACCGGTAACATCCATTTGGGTTTTCAGTGCAAGAATGTTGAACCAGAGAAGGGTATCTTTTATTTCGAGGCTCTATCCATCCTGTCGGCTCTGTCGTTCGCCATCGAATCATCAAATCCTCTGCCATCATGCATCATCATCTTTACGGACAACTCTAACACAGTAGACATGTTCAATTCACTCAAAGCGTCTCCGTCATACAACCCCATTCTGATCACCGCTGTCGACCTCCTCCTCCATCACAAATCCCAGTTATGAGTACTCCACATACCTGGAGAGAAGAATGAGATTGCTGACGCTCTATTGAGATTCAAGAATGCCGAAGTATATGACAAGATCCCAGATATCATCATCACTCCTTTTCAACCCCCTCGACTGATGCTGGGGGCAGATCTAAAATGAGTACAGCCACTCCCGAGCCCAGGCAACGCAAAGTGAAAACATGCGAAACCTAGACTCACGATTGCCTCGTTCGAGAGAGAGTGATCGCTCTGGGGTATTCAATTGATCCCAGCTCCAAATCCTCATATTCAACAGCCACCAAATCATACATCCAGTTCTGCCAAAATCATGGTTTCAACATTGAACCCACCGAAGATACCTTCAGCCTGTACATCACTTACATGTGTCACTTCATTAAACCACCTTCTGTTTCAACCTATCTCTCCAGGATATGTGATCAACTCGAGGCACATTACCCAAATATTCGTCAAGTTCATATGAGCAAATTAGTCAGGAGGACATTGAAGGGGTGCAAAAAGAGACACATGTATGAGAGGCAACAGAAGTGTGCATTGGGAAGAGAAGAACTGTCCGAGGTGTTTAATGATTTGAAGGATTCCAATGACCGTGATGATATGTTATTCCTGGTGATACTTTTTGTGGGTTTTTTGGCCATGATGAGGTTAGGAGAGTTGGTCTGGCCAGACACAGTGGGGCACCATGAGTTGCGGAAGGTAGTTATGTGTTCATCCTTGAAAATTGACGATGAGCACCATGAATTTCTCCTACCCACGCACAAATCTGATAAACAGTTCGATGGAAACAAGATTGTTTTACAAGCCACAGAAGGAAACAACTGCGCAGTGAAGATAACAAGAGGATACTTACAACATTGTGATTCCCTATATCCTGCTCATCTGAATCTCTTCACTCATAAAGACAGCTCCATGCCCACCAGACAATGGTTCATCCAGTGTCTTCATCACTATTTCCCTAACATGTCTGGTCACTCCTTACGTTCCGGGGGTGCCACTCATTGCACATCACTCAGTGGTTACTCTTGGGAAGTTATCCAAACCATTGGCCGTTGGACTTCTGAAGCTTTCTGTCTTTACATTTGGAAACACCCATTATTCTTCTCAACCTTACTTATGAAGAAGTGAACAACTCCACTTGGCTCTGGCTAACATTGTCCCTCACCTCTCCTCGCTCTCAAGACTCCCTAACATTCCATAGGCTTCTTAGCGTTGCCGAGCCATCATTTTCGTCGAAATATACCCAGGGGAGTCACTGTCTCAGGACTCCCCATGATTTGTGTAAGGACGCCCTCACATCCTTATCACGTGGCCATGGTGTACGAGTACTTAGAGTCCTGATATTGATCAGTTCTGGACTTCTTCTTTTCCTCTGGTTCTTATACGACGTGTGCCTGTTCATTCGTGTGACTTGTGAGTGTTCTCGCCTATAAGGTGAGTTTCCACTTTTTTTTTGAACAGTAATTGTGCATGTTGCGAGATGCCATGCACATCGATAATGCCCAAGGCGTTTGATCTGGTAACCAGGCCAAGTGAATTCTCAGGTACGCTGCTGTACTCTTTCCATCAGAATTACCCAAGGCGTTCCTGAGGAAACTTCTGCAAAAGAGTTCTCACACCCACGCTGGCCTTGTGTTCCTGTCTTTTCATCTGTGCATCTCACTCTTCCTTGTTTTCCCTCCAAGACGTCACAAGAGACGTCCTGTGTACTTGTTCTTGGTTTTCATCATGCTGAAAGACACACTTGTTGTTCTTCATTGTTCTTTCATGGTCTCACAGTGCTGAAAGACGCACCACCCTTCAGTGTTCTCCATTTTATTTGTGTCCTCCTTGTACCTCACTTCCAGTGTCTCACTGTCATTCTTCAGTGCTGACTATGCCACCCAGATTAACAAAGAACTCTCTTCACGCCATTCTGATTATTCCTTGCCCAAACAGTCCTGCCTGCAGATCTCCATCACCTCCATACACCTCTCCATCATCTCCATACTCCCAGCCCCCTTCTCCACCCTCCAGTGAATCTCTTTCCTCCAATGACTCTTGCATCATGAGTGATCCCACCTCTTCCACCACCTGCATCTACAGCGCAGGCCAAACCAAACTGCCTGTTGTTAATGCTGAACAGCTCTCTCCTCACAAATACTCCCGACTCCTGGGTCTGTTTGACGAATACTTCTGTCATAAGAACGTAGTCGCTGTGGATGCCGAGGGTAATATAGACAAGGCAGGTTGTCATACCATGCGGACTATGATCATGGCTTCCTTCTGAGCTGGTACCTCTCTGGATTATTTCAGAGGTCACTGCACAAGGTTACTTGCCATGATGGATGATGAGTTTGGCTCTGCCATCATCAAGCACATCGTTGGTGACGACTTTGACCAGTAGATCTACAAGAAAATGATCACCCTGAACCAAGGCAATTCCCGCTTCCCTGTCTACACCAGCTCCCTCCTCACTTACAACTCCCTCATTCCCTCATCGAACCCAAACTGACTTGACCCTAATCAGATGCTGGCACAGATTATACATGGTCTGAACCCTGACTTTAAAAACTTCATCTGTTCCAAGGCTGTCGCCTTTGTATTACCTCCCTCCCCTGCAGCAGCAGAAGGCGAGGAACCATGTGACATGCTCCAGGAATGGATCGAAGTTGTTGAGAGCCATTGGAACCACTTTTGGCATTACGAGAAACCAAAACTTGACCGCCTCAGTCAACTGGACTCTCTCCAAGCCAGGGTCACTGGTTGGGAAAACAAACGACCATCTACTTCCTCACACTACAATAACGCACATCCCAAGTCCCGTCTGTTCAAGAACTCCATCAACAACACTTCTTCCAGATCTTCCTCCACCACTTCGTCTTCCACTTCCACTCCCCCCAAGATCGACAAGATCCAGGAGGACGCTGTCCAGCTCAAGATCTACAATGAGCACCAACTTTGCAACTGCTGCAGACTCTGGTTCAGACCTGCAGGTCATGATGCCAGAGACTGCAAGAACTCAGCTGCGTTGGACGTTCCCTACCCATCTGGTGGCCTGACGAACGATCATGTTAAGGCAGCCAAGATGATATCTTCCAAATCCAGTAACTGCCCAGTCGAAATGGGTGTTGTGTTGAAGTATGTCATCATGATGCTCAAACTGAAGCCTGCAGCAGCAGTCATTCCAGTCGCTGAGGAAGCTCCCGTCTCAGACGTTACCCCCTTTCTAGAGGCGCTTGCAACTGAATCTTCTTCGACAAACATTGCGGCCGTGTTGGGTAACGTTCCCATTGTTCATTCTGCTTCTGGAGCCCAAGTCTTTTCTCGTACTCAAGGGAATCCATCCTCTCACCATTTCTCTGCGGCCGTCTTCCCATCTGTAGAGGATGAGTCAGATATGGATGATGAAGACTGGCAGCACCTGTTCCTGAACATTCTGACACAGGTCAAAGTCAAGTCGAAGCCTAGGGTCTCTGTTCCTCAAACGGTATGTGCTGTGTCTTCTTGTCCTTCATCTTCCCCGATGTCTTCCCTGTCTTCCCCTCCCATTTCTTCTCCCACTTGTTTCTGGCCTGCCCTACTTGAGGGCCCCAATGTTTCGGAACCCCTTCGTCTCCCATTACTGTTGGATGATGGCTCATCTTATGTCCTCATTAGGCTTAGTTTGGTCGAGTTGCTTGGACTGAAGCAATACTGACTTTACAAACCCAAGACCATATCCGTTGCGACACATTCCGACTCTGCACCCACAACAACCACACTTACACATTATGTCAAATTGACCCTCTCTGATCCCTCTCTTGCATGGACCTCCCGTACTGTACACACCATCGTAGCACCCTCCCTTTGCGCACCTATGATACTTGGCAAACCGTTTCTTATTCATAATGATTTGTTCACCGACCATAGGGCCGGTTCATGTATACAAAAACACTCTGGTTTTGATTTACTTAATCCTTCTGTACCAACATCTTCTGTACCTAAACCTTGTATCTCTCCAAAGCAGCGTCGTCTGGATGTCTGCCATCTACACCTTAATGTCATCCATGAATTGAAAGAGTTCCATGAACGTAACCCTCGTCTTCGCATTTCTGAGAATATTACTCCCTTCAATGTTGCCGCTGCATTATGAAGGCAGATCGAGCACCTTGAAGTTATACAAAATTACACAGAGCATGCGCAACGTCTAAAGGACAAATACGCTGCCGTGTTCGATCCTATTCCTCATGTGGATGAACTGCCAACAGACATCACTTGCTCCATCAAACTCAAGAATGCACACTCATATGCCTCCCCTAAGAAGTATCGTGAAGCATGGAGTATTTTGGTACAAAAACACATCGAGATGGGGCGTATCTGTCCGTTGTCGTCACCCATTTCATCCCTGGCCTTTCTGATCCCAAAGGCTGACCCTTCTGTGCTGCCACGTTGGGTAAACGATTACCGTGTCTTAAATGGAAACACCGTACCTGACCGCCATCCTCTACCTCGAATCGAAGAGATCCTCTCTGACTGCGCCAAAGGAAAAATCTGGGGTAAAATTGACATGACCGATTCCTTCTTCCAAACCCGGCTCGACAAAGCTAGCATTCCTTTGACAGCAGTAAACACACCTCTTGGATTATACGAATGGATAGTTATGCTGATGGGAATCCGTAATGCCCCAGCTATCCATCAATGTCGTGTCTCGACTGCCCTACGTAAATACATTGGTAAATTCTGCCATGTGTACCTTGACGATATTGTCATCTGGTCCGAAAATGATGAGGAACATGAACAACACGTCTCCCTGATTCTCGAGGCTCTCGCAAACAATAAACTCTTTTGTAACCCCAAGAAATGTCATTTCTTCCAGCTGGAACTCGACTTTCTTGGCCACCACATCTCTCAACGTGGCATCGAAGCGCAAAGCTCCAAGTATGACGCTATTCTAAATTTCCCTGCTCCGACTTCTGCAGAACAGGTCAGGCATTTCTTGGGTATGGTCCGGTTCATCGCAGGCTACCTCACTACAGAGTTAGCTGAGTATACTCGTGTGCTGACTCCTCTCACAAAGAAGGAGTGTAATAGCTCTTTTCCTGAGTGGACCTTGGACCACCAGAAAGCCTTTGTCCGCATCAAGGAGATGGTGGTAGAAAGGGCCACCTTAACTACGATTGACCAAGCTAATCCTGGAGATAATCAAGTCTTCCTCATCTGTGATGCAAGTGACTGGAGAATGGGCATGGTTCTGGCTTGGGGCCCTGACTTAGCATCTGCGAAACCTGCTGCCTTTGATTCCGCGCAACTATCAGGCACAGAACTTAACTACCCAGTGCATGAAAAAGAATTACTTGCTATTATCTGAGCTCTAAAGAAATGGTGAGCAGACTGCTTAGGCATGCCAATACAGGTTCTCACTGATCACCGCACACTCGAGAACTTCACTTCACAAAAAGACCTCAGTCAACGACAGTTACGCTGGCAAGAATTCTTGAGCCAATATGAAATCTTCATCCACTATCTCCCTGGTGAACTTAATTCAGCTGCAGATGCTCTCTCCCGCATCCCTCCAGGTGCCCTGCCAGGTGAATCAGTTATTGAACATGATACTAGTTCCTTCCATGCAGATCTTTGGTGTGCTGCACCAGTGGCATTGGTGTTGAGCCTACAAGTTGATTCAGAGTTTGTTGAGGATATCAAAACAGGTTACGAGTCTGATATCTTCGCGCAGCGATTGGAAAGTCAGAGTAAATCCTCCGTCCCAGGCATTGAACTCCACAATGGACTTTGGTACATTGACGGGCATTTGTACATCCCCAAATTCAAAGATCTTCGAGAATCACTTTTCCAACTGGCGCATGATGCGTCGGGTCACTTCGGGGGCATGAAATCATATGAGTATCTACGACATTCATACTACTGGCCAAACATGAGGCATGACCTGATGAAAGCCTACATACCAGGGTGTACTGATTGCCAATGCAACAAGAGCTCAACAGTAAACCGTTGAGGCCCATTACATCCCCTACCTGTTCCTGACAGTAAACTTGCTAGTGTCAGTTTGGACTTTATTGGTCCATTGCCCGAGGATGATGGCTTTAACAGCATCTTGTTGATGACCTGTCATTTGGGAGCAGACATTCATATAATCCCAATGTTGACAGATATCAGCGCAGACGAAGCTGCCCTCTTGTTCTTCTGTCATTGGTATTGTGAGAACAGCTTGCCAGACGACCTGGTCTGCGATCGCGACAAACTATGGATCTCATCATTTTGGAAATCGTTCTTACATCTCACTGGAATAAAACTCAAGATGTCCACTGCCTACCATCCGGAAACAGATGGATGCTCGGAGAGGTCTAATAAAACAATCAATCAATGCATACACTACTATGTTTCACGCAATCAAAAGGGCTGGGCTTCGGCTACTTACAAGATTCACTTTGATATTCTTAATGCAGTGAATGCAAGCACAGACTTGTCTGGTTTCCAGTTGAAAACAGGAAGAGCACCTCGGCTCATTATGACACTCGAAAAAAACATTTCTGCGGAGGATAAACCAGCTGCAGACATTTTGTGAGCCATCTTGGAGAACGAGGCAGATGCCCGAGATTGCCTACTCATGGCAAAGGTACTCCAAGCCGAAATGGCAAATAAGCATCGTGGTTCCCCAGACAAATTCAAAGAGGGTGATCTCGTCATGCTAACTACTATACATAGATGCAGAGAATACGCAAAGAAGGGAGAAACTCGGACTGCGAAATTCTATCCTCACTATGACAGTCCATACAAGATTGTCAAGGCTCATCTGGAGACCGATAGTTATACTCTACATCTCCCTAACCAACCCAAGGTTTTTCCGACCTTCTACGTGGGCGAGCTAAAACGTTTTGTAGCAAACGATGAGACTCTTTTCCCCAACCGAGCTCTCCCAGGCCCTATCATCACAATGGTTGACGGACACGAGGAGCATCAGATTGAAAAGATACTCGATGCTCAACCCTGGGGTAGAGGTTGGAGCTTCCTGGTTTGTTGGTCAGGCGAAGGTCCCGAAGAGGACCGTTGGATTGCTTATTCCTTGCTAGAAGACTGCGCAGCACTAGATCAATGGTATACTGAAGGAGGAGACAGGCCTGATGTGCCCGAATTTAACGGTATTATCAGAAATAACTAACACTAACTATTCCTTTTACTTCTCTGCAGGTTCCCTTCCATTCCTTCCATTTCTGTACTGGCAGAAGAAGACTGCTGAAGAGAAGTCGAGGTTAGATGGTTTCCCCTTTCTATTTCTCATGGTTATCGCTGGGTTCGCGCCTGGCGTGGTTTACAATAATGACACTTACATTCCCCGTTGAATATTGCTCGAGGTTTTTGAATTGCTGGGTTTTTTGCTCTAGGTGGGGAGGGGTGTAAGGACGCCCTCACGTCTTTATCACGTGGCCGTGGCGTACGAGTACTTAGAGTCCCGATATTGATCGGTTCTGGACTTCTTCTTCTCTCACTCTTACCACATCCTTGTATATCGTATGATATCCTTTCCTCTGGTTCTTATACAACGTGTGCCTGTTCATTCGTGTGACTTGTGAGTGTTCTCGCCTATAAGGCGAGTTTCCAATTTGCTTATTAATTTCTCGCCCGAAATTCCTCTCGAACGACGTTGCAAGATGATTAGTTGTGTTTTAAAAAGGGTTTTACAAAAATCTAATCATCGCTGTGAGTTACGCCGTGAATTTCCTATTCCCTCTCTCTTATACCCATCGCGCAGGACCCCAGGGGTGTCCATTGCTTATCCCGTTCTTGATTTTCCCCTATCTGCTTCCGATTATTTCCCTATCTTAATATATTGACATTTATCTCTATAGTACCTTAGATTGGTCTCCTTTCTTACTCTGTTTCATTCCCTGATTCATGTATACTTATACCCGAGAGCCACACTTTCATTTCCCCTCACGAGTCTCTCGGGTATGTCGTTTATTTCTCCTGATCCTTTCATTTCCCCTTATGAGTCTATCAGTGGTTATCAGTAGATTTTTCATCACCCACCGTCCACTCCCGTATGTACATTATGTACTATTGCGTTGCCGAGCCATCGTTTTCGTCGAAATATACCCAGGGGAGTCGCTGTTTCAGGACTCCCCGTGATTCGCCTATTAATTTCTCGCCCGAAATTCCTCTTGAACGACGTCGCAAGATGATTAGATATAAGTGAGAAGGGATAATAAAAGAAGGAAGTAAATGGAAAAGAGCCGTTATGGTATAAGGTACGTAGAAGATAAGAAATAAGAGAAAAAGAAATAGGGGTTAAAGCGTACTCGTGACTTTGATTTCCAAGCTTCATGCGTGCCTTGGGGCTAGCTGCATCTGATGCATCTTCCTGCAATACCCGAATTCTGTGATCATTGGTGATCTTTTGGATTCTGACAATTTAATATTCATCAAAGCCCTGGGGAGGGAGACCGTTGAGGTGAGTTGATATTGATTATTTTGATTTTTTATCAACGACAGTCCTGATGTGCTGATGATTTTGCCCTTTCTTCATCACATCGTGTGGTTCTTCCCATGGCGTATCTTCAATCATCTCGCTAGCCGCTAAAATACTTGTCTTAAAACTTGAAGGAGTTGACTGCCTTGTGTCACTGGTGATTACCTTCTCATTGACAACCATTCAGCTTTATGATTTTGCAATGGCATTACAATACATGAATATACCTTTGTGCAGATACTGTTTGCAAATGTCAGACATCAATGACAAGATGGTTTACTGTAGTTGCTATTCCACCAGGACCTCGCAAAGTAGAAACTTGGTGGAAACTGTCAGTGATCACGTGTCCGGGACACTTCTTCGAAGCAATCTTGCTAAGTGTAGCTCAACTCAATTGCTCGGCATAAGCCATCAATCCAAAAGATACAGTCTCGCGCAATCACATATCATGCATGCACATGACTTGGACACTTTCTTCGCTTTGTGCCTGCGTACATCTAGCTATGACAGACAATTCTGCTGAAAATAAGTGAGTGACGATGCCTCTTCACTGAATCTCATTATCATCTAAAACTACGCTACGAAGTCTTTCCAAGCCGCCATCTATGGAGATTGGGTCTGGTTTTATTATTATTTGAGCAATCATTTCTTTCTGACCAAACACTTTTAGGATGTTTAATCAGGCCTCACAATTTACCATCACTCAGAGCCCAATTACTGTTATTGGCGGTAATCAAATAAATCAGAGTGAGTTATACTAACTTGCTGTCTCAAATTGCCAGTCACAATCGAAAAATAACAATAAAACATTACAGGCAATGTAGTGGGCAGTCCAAAAGATTTGAAGTGGATTAATGCACCAAATCCATTTGAGAATTTCTACAGTGCAGAACAAAAGATAGTGCAAGGCACAGGCACCTGGTTGCTTGAGCACAGGTTATTTCAAGAATGGAAGACTGGCATGAGCCCTTTCTTGTGGCTTCAAGGCAAAGGTCAGTTTTCAGAAGTATTGTTAGAGATTTGCTTGTTCCTAAAATGTTCTTGATTTAGCTGGTTCTGGAAAAACCTTTTTATGGTAAGTGAACTTATCAGAATGTGAGATTGAGGGAACCTTAAATATTCTCTTTAGCACTAATGTCATCAAGACTTTGAGAAAGGACTCTGTGTTCCTTTATTATTATTTTGATACTCGCGATAAAGCCAAAGTGGATTATAGTGGAATTGTCTGTTCCTTGTTGCAGCAAGTGGCAGCAGAGGCAATCAGACAGAATAGCGAGAATGCTTACAATGCAATTCATCAGCTCTATATCAACAGCAAAGAAGGGAAATTTCTTATTCCAGAGGATATGGAGTCCACTCTTTTGGATTTGATGGCAATGATGGATGCTGTTTACATTATAATTGATGCCCTAGATGAATGTGCTGAGGAAGATCAAGGCAAACTACTAGCCTTGGTAGATACATTACTCACCAAACTCAAAAACTGCTTTGTGTTTGTATCAAGCCGTCCACATATTAATACAACTCACAACAAAGCTGAGATTATCTCATTGGATAAACAGATGTCAGATGTTGGTATTAGTTCTGATATCAAAGAATATGTGGATACAAAATTACAAAAACAACATGCTTGGTCTCCTGAGCTGAAGGCAGAAATAAAGGACACTTTAGTGAATAGTGCTAATGGACAGTAAGTATTCATTTTAATTTGAATAATCTCAAGAGCAATGTGCTAAATGATTGCAATAGAATCAGATGGGTAGATTGTCAGTTGACAGCGCTGGATGGGATCAAGATGCCAAAAAGGGTCAGAAAAGCCTTAAAGAGTTTGCCAAAAACTTTACAAGAGACATATGCCAAGATTTTGGAGCAGGTAGAAGAGGAATTGAGAGATGATGTAAATACAATTTTTCAGTGGCTGCTGTTTGCTTATAGGCCATTGACCGTAGGAGAGATTCAGCATATACTGGCAGTTGATGTAGAAGAAAAAACATTTTCATCTCAAGATCTGCTTGAAAATATTGAAACAGAGCTACATAAAGTGGTGAATTCTAGCTTGGTAGTCATTATTCAAGCTAGTGTTGAAGAGGACATATGGGGTTGGGAAACGCTGCGTGTTATGACAGTCCAACTAGCTCATCCTTCTGTAAAAGATTATCTGCTATCAGAAGCAGCTATGCAAAGTGTTTCGGGATATTTTCAAATGAATAGTGCTCTAGCCCATGAAGCTATTTGTCAGATGTGTATTGTTTATCTTCTATGCTGTGGACAAGAAGCAATTAATGTGGAAAAATGTGCCTTAGCACATTATGCTTCCAAGTATTGGTTCTTGCATTCCAATCAAACCAAAGAAGAATGTTCAGCCATATTAGACCTCAGCTGCAAGCTCTTAAGCACTACACAGCCTGCATATTATAACTGGTTGAATGTGTATACACCTGATACATGGGATAATGAACCAGATAACATAGCACAACCTCTTTATTATGCTAGTTATACAGGACTGAAAAGTGTTGTTATGTATACACTTGAAAAAGGAGCTGATGTCAATGCACAGGGTGGAGAATATGGAAATGCACTACAGGCTGCAAGCCGTAGTGGGCATCTAGAGGTTGTGAGAGCACTCCTTGAAAAAGGAGCTGATGTCAATGCACAGGGTGGATTCTATGGAAATGCACTACAGGCTGCAAGCTATAATGGGCATCTAGAGGTTGTGAGATGCACTCCTTGAAAGAGGAGCTGATGTCAATGCACAGGGTGGAATATTATGGAAATGCACTATTGGGCTGCAAGCGATAATGGGCATCTAGAGGTTGTGAGAGCACTCCTTGAAAAAGGAGCTGATGTCAATGCACAGGGTGGAAAATATGGAAATGCACTACAGGCTGCAAGCGATAATGGGCATCTAGAGGTTGTGAGAGCACTCCTTGAAAAAGGAGCTGATGTCAATGCACAGGGTGGAGAATATGGAAATGCACTACAGGCTGCAAGCAAGAATGGGCATCTAGAGGTTGTGAGAGCACTCCTTGAAAAAGGAGCTGATGTCAATGCACAGGGTGGATACTATGGAAATGCACTACAGGCTGCAAGCTGTAATGGGTATCTAGAGGTTGTGAGAGCACTCCTTGAAAAAGGAGCTGATGTCAATGCACAGGGTGGAGAATATGGAAATGCACTACAGGCTGCAAGCCGTAATGGGCATCTAGAGGTTGTGAGAGCACTCCTTGAAAAAGGAGCTGATGTCAATGCACAGGGTGGAGAATATGGAAATGCACTACAGGCTGCAAGCCATAGTGGGCATCTAGAGGTTGTGAGAGCACTCCTTGAAAAAGGAGCTGATGTCAATGCACAGGGTGGAGAATATGGAAATGCACTACAGGCTGCAAGCCGTAGTGGGCATCTAGAGGTTGTGAGAGCACTCCTTGAAAAAGGAGCTGATGTCAATGCACAGGGTGGAGAATATGGAAATGCACTACAGGCTGCAAGCTGTAATGGGATCTAGAGGTTGTGAGAGCACTCCTTGAAAAAGGAGCTGATGTCAATGCACAGGGTGGATATTATGGAAATGCACTACAGGCTGCAAGCTATAATAGGGATCTAGAGGTTGTGAGAGCACTCCTTGAAAAAGGAGCTGATGTCAATGCACAGGGTGGACATTTTGGAAATGCACTACAGGCTGCAAGCCGTAGTGGGCATCTAGAGGTTGTGAGAGCACTCCTTGAAAAAGGAGCTGATGTCAATGCACAGGGTGGATTTTTTGGAAATGCACTACAGGCTGCAAGCTGGAATGGGCATCTAGAGGTTGTAAGAGCACTCCTTGAAAAAGGAGCTGATGTCAATGCACAGGGTGGAGAATATGCAAATGCACTACAGGCTGCAAGCTCTTGGGGGCATCTAGAGGTTGTGAGAGCACTCCTTGAAAAAGGAGCTGATGTCAATACACAGGGTGGAGAATATGCAAATGATGTGTATGACTCAGATTGAAATGCATTTAGCTTCTATAACCTCTAAATTTCAAAATATGAATGTACAGACTGAAATGTTAACTATATAAACTTTCACAAGAAATGGTTATGTTCTCCAGTTGTTTCTGGTATCTGCTAGTACCACAAGGATTTAGTACTCACTTTTTCAAAACTACGCAATCTATTTACCAACTTGTGTTCTTGTGTTTTGATTGTTGACAAAATTTGAAAATATTTATTTAAAAAATGCAGCAGGACAATGACAATACCACAGTGTAGGTATGTATATGCACGGCAAGTTTAGCATTTAGGCCTATCTTAGGCTATCAGTTACTGCAATGATGATATATTCCCGCAGCTACTGTCTACATGATATAGCATGCAAGATTCTCGAGCGAAAAGCAGTTTTTTTTAGCTTATACTGTCAGCAAAGAGTTTGTACAACTGTCTTTTCCGAAGGGGTATTTGAGTTGTGAAATGAGTTTACCGTGTTTCCAATCATCTACGTGGCCTTTCGAGGCTACGGTAAGGCCTGATTTGAGCCTCGTAGAAGGTTAGTATCTCCTGATGCGCAGTAAACAGAAGCTAGTACTTTTTTAAATGCCAGGATTTCTCGCAATTTTGCTTTATAACGGACCAATGCCCGCAGCCAATCTCATTTACCGGCAAATGAGATCTACTTAGTCGCTTTTGTACAGAAAAGCTTGACCAAAACATAGGTTCGGGGACCTCGGAAAAGCTGTCTGATACCCGTCTCGTATCTTACCTGCGTTGCCAAGACTTCCGGAAGTAACAAATGTAAACATAGACGCTTTCTGATTTCAGCGTGCTTTACACTTTGTTTTTCTCGTCTCTGTGTTTAACTCTGGGGGAATACAACTACAACCCACACACTAGCGCGTTGGGTGCGCAGTCGTCTACACTTCTCGTATAGTCTTCCGGTTCGGCATCTAGTCCGTCCTATTCTTCGCGTTATGATCCCCACTTCCATGCGCACTCTCCACCTCTACCTCCACCTCCACATGTTGCACCCCCACGCCCAGCATCCCCTCGCCCTCGTACAAAGCCATCTCTTCCCAACCCTCAACCCGGTTGGAACATCCTCTGATGCCAGAAAGCAGTTGATATTGGATTTAAATGGACGTTGGTCTATAGAGCACCGCCTAGGAAGAAGGATTTTTATGGGCAGAAACACGATAAACGTGGTGATGGATCTGCGGAGCAGGGTGCGAGACGGGCTGGGAAGCAGAGGGGTAAGGCGAAGAGGGATAGAGACACCAACACGGATCCCGATGCCCCCGAGAAAGACGTCTTCCTGCCCCACACCTTCACCTGTACCTTTACCCGCACCCGCACCTCCACGGCCAGCTGACGGGAACTGGGACTCCTACACCGACCCACTCTACCTCTCCCAACGTCCCCTTCGTCTCACTCATCTCTGCCCTTACATCCCCAACTATTCCACGAAGAAACATGTAAATGGTTGGACGTTATGGTTTCGAGTTCGCCGCAGCCGCATAGCGTGAGGCATATGGTTGGGAAGGTGTTTGGTTCTAGAGGTGGGGGTGGGACGAAGGGTGGGGCAAGAGGTGGGGGGTATTTGGGGAATTACGAGGAGAGTCGTCCCGCTGGTGATGGAGGGGCTGACGCTGACGCGAAGAAGAACGAGAATACGAAGAACAGAAATCAGGTCTAATAGCATGGGCTCGGGATACACTCGATTTGGATCAAGCTGCATATGGTGAGTTTTGAGTTTTATTTTGTTATCGTTTCTGTTTCAGAACTCGACTCTTTGCGTTTGCATTTTATGCGTTCTGGCTTATTTTTATTGCCTGCTGAGACCCCTTTCTTTTTTTTTTTGGTTTGGTTTGGCGGGTCGCTTTTTGGTTTCGTGTTCGGTTTTGGTTTTGGTTTTCTTTCCGTTCTCGTTCTCGTTTTCGTTTCCGGTTTTGTCTTTCTTTCCTCTTTTTTGCCGTTTCGTTTCATCTTTCGTCTCGTCTCGTCTGATGAAAAAAATGTCACTGACCACAATGTCTTTCATTATTAAATTTACAGACACCAAAACCCAAACTACAAGACCTCGATAAACCTTGGGAGAAGCTTACGCCTTTGATACCGGGAAATGAGTTCCTTACCGAGATGAAGACGGGAGCAGGAGCAGACGGAGACGCAGGAGGTGCAGCAGCAGACGCAGCAGCAGATACGACGACGACACTACCTGTTGACCCGATGTTAACAACGGCCTCAACACTGGCTGAAATCGAAGACACCACTCTCCCCACTACACCTACGCCCCCCTCTCACTCTTGCTCCCCGTCTTGCTCTTACTCTCACCACCACCGCCGCCGCTGTTCCTTCCTCTTTCCCTGCATCTGCGTCTGAAGAAAAAGGACTCCACCCAAAGTCCACCCCACCACATATCATACCCGGGCCAACGCCCCCACCCCACCACATACTACCCCAACGCCAACACCAACGCCCCACCCCCCCCATACACCCACTCCCCCCTCACAACCCTCCTCCTAGACGATTACCCCCTCAAAGCACGTTTACAACCCTATACCCGTTTTTGCATACCAGAGTACTCTAGGGATGTCTGGGTTATGTGGGTCCTTTCTGGTGCTGAGGGGGGTAAAGGTGGGAACGGTGTTAACGGGGATAAAAGTCATAAAGGTGATGGTGAAGGCGAAGGTGCTGGTGGGGGGCGTGTCGACGCCGACACTGTTCCAGGTACCACTATGGGCGTGGGCATGGGTGCCAAATCTGCAGCAGGTTCAGGAGAGAGAACGAGAAGAAGGGAGAGGAATCCAAGCCACGGATGGACCTACCGAAATCGAAATTCCCACTGACGAAGACGCAGTAACCGAAGACGTCGTAGCAAACACCTCCACCTACACTTCCACCGACTCTCCTTGTCCCCACCGTCCCCACCGACCCCAACTCCCCTGCTATTGTTACAAAGCTGAAACGCAAGAGAACGTTGAACGATATGGGGTTTACGGCGGATATCTCACTACCGCCTCTACCGCCTCTACGTCTACCTCTTTAGTCAAGGGGGATTTTCTTCAAACGTCGACTCCAACACCAACATTGGCCTCATTCTTCAAAAAACCAAATCTTCTCTATCTGATATGTCGATTCCGGCAGATCCTAGATCCTCTGCGTCTGTGAAGACGATTGCGAGATCGTTGGTGACGGTGACCAGATTGCGAATTCGAATTGGGGTGGTGGGGCTGTTGGTGGGACTATGGATATGGATATTAGTATGGACGGCCATGGTCTTTACGACGGGATGCCGCCTCCCCCTCCATCCTCCACCGTTATTGTACTTGTTATTGTCACCGTTACTGCTACCGCTTCACACTACGGCTTTGTCAATGGAGGTGTCAATGGGGGTGCAAACGCAAACGATAATCCGGGCAGGGATAAAAATAAAAGTATCCCTCGATTCTCGAAAGTACGACGAGACCATAGTAGCCGTTGTCGGGGTATTAGACGCTATCAAGTCGGAAAATAATGTTGCGGCGTGGATGAGGGGAAAGGGGATTTTTACTGTGGTTGGGGAAGATGATGGCTATGGCAAAAGTGTCGGGAATTAGAGTAAGAATGGGACAGGGATTAGAGAAAGTACCGGTACCAAACTGACCAATTCGTTGCCAGCTCTTCGCTGTTGACCGTCAACAAAGCGTTGAAGTTGAATGAGAACAAAATGAGAATACTAAAGAATGGCCGGAGGAATCAGGGCAACCGGCGTATCTTCAGGGTTGCCCAATAGAATTATCCCTCGAGCCTTCCGCCTTATCTCAGGCTTTCACCGCTACCACCATCACATCCACGATGATGTCCTCAACTAACCGAGTCCTAACAAGTCCACCCGGCGACACCTGTTTCAACAGAGGTGTCCAGCATACAGGAACTCCTGCTGGGACGACGGAGAAGATTGGTGGGATTCCGACATATGTGTCTTAACCTCCTTCCTCAAGTGGAGTTGGTGGAGGAGGAGGGGGAAGGAAAGTGATTCTATACCTCGCAGACGTATATGGACCGTTTTATTTGAATAATCAGTTGGTTCAGGATTATTTTGCGGAGGGCGGTGAGTATTTATTTGAGCACTTTTTGGTTTTGACTTTTTCCCCAACGGTCGTTGTATACATTTTCAAGTCCTTAAGCTTGTTTGCTCTACAGTACATGTACTTAACGCGGTATTCTTGACCTCGTAGGTTTCCAAGTCCTAGGAATTGACTACTTTGACGGAGACCCCGTCCATAAGCACACCGAAGCGGATTTTGATCGATCGGCTTGGATAGCAAATGCGAAGAAGAGAGCAGGGGAGTGGGTTCCGAAGTGGTTTAAAGCTGCGAAGGAGATTTATGGTATGTGTGCATGCATGGTTCTGCTCAACTGCAGTACGGTGTTGAGCCTCTGTCATATCATCATGTACAGGTTCAGATGCGAAGTATTGTGTTGTCGGTATGTGTCCTTCACACACATGCTCGTTCACATGATGCATGCCAGTGTTCTAAGTTCATCCGTATTGGCTTCTGATACGCCTTCGCGTTTACAGGATACTGTTTCGGTGGACCACATGCACTTGGATTCACCAATTCAGATGAATTCGTTGCAGGTGAGGTGGTTTTTGGTGTATATATGCGTTGGAAATTTGACTCGGGATCGAAATCTCTCATTCATTGTGCATCGTCGATTTTAACTGCTTTTGCACACCCTGCGTTCTTGAATGAGGATCATTTCCGTACTATAAAGAGTACGTCTACTACCCCATCCGTTCAAATTTGTGATTTTGCTCAATATCTCTTTGTACAGAGCCGTTGTTCTTGTCCTGTGCTGGTACGCATACGTGCATATATATGTGTTCCAGTGTTCATGATTTCCCATTTTTTTTATTGTTCTATGCTAGAAACCGACCACACATTCCCCTTGAATCCCGTCGTCGTGCCGAAGACATCTTGGTCGAAGTCAAGGCAAAGTATTACATTCAGGTGTTTTCGGGTGTAAAGCACGGGTTTGCAGTGAGAGGAGATCCGGAGGTAGGGGATGAACGTGAGTGTTTAAATTTGGACATGCGTACGCTCTACGACATACTCCTCATTCTGATCATACGCATTTCCAGGTTGTGCGAAAGAAGAATCAGCACGAGGTATTCTTGTTTGGTTCAATCGGTTTACGGAGGAGGCGGCGAAGGCGAAGTGAGCATTTAACTGAGACTGGATATGAGAAGTAACTGCGTGTACAATAGTATTATTGGTAAGACCGCTGCTTCAGTGGTAATGGCGAAGAGTAGATTGTAAAGTTGTGTAAATGTAAAGTAAAGAAGTTTGCAAGAAGTTGAAGGGCAAAGAATCCCTCTTTGTACAGTGAATGCGTGTACTGATGGTGCTCGAGATGCAGTCATGAGTAGTTTCGGAGTAGTTTCAAATTTAAGGACTCGTTCAGAGACGCATATACCCAGGATGCAGGAGCACATAGGCGCATATATGCGCTCCATTCTGCTTGTATCACCATGAAACTCGACAAAATACTTCCTCCGGTATCTTCATTCTGTAGAACTCATGTAGACTACAGCCCTGCTCCAAGAAGACCGAGAAAAGTCACTCTATCGAGAAATAGGGGTCAACGAAGCCATATATAGGGTCATTCCCACGACCCTGATTAATTAAAAGAAAATCGAAGAACCGTTGCCGCATCCAAACCCCGACATCCGAAGGGATATAAAATGGAGGGAAATTGGAAAGACCTCTTCATTCTTCACCACCATCCCTTGTCGCCTCGTTGCCCTTGTTTGTGGTTTCGTGCCTTCGTCCCCTCATCCTCTCGACCACCAAGTTCTTGGCTTACACCGTTGCGACGCGTCTCTATACATCCTACCGCCGCGTCATGATGCCCAAAGTTCCCTCTAGTAAGCAAGCATCTCTTCCTCCTCCTCTTCCTTCCTGCCTGTCTATTTCTTCTCCTCGTCCTCTGTGACATTCTTGACGCGTCCTGACTGATTGTTGACGCGTCTTCTTTATCCAGCTTCCACCTCTTCCAAGTCCTAGCAAGGCTACTAAGGATAAGCCTGGCGAGTGTCGTCTCCGTCTCCACCTATCAAGGACGTGTCGCTAGCATCGTTGCCGCGTGCCATTACCCATCATCTTTGTACAACGTTCTTCGTCGCCGCGTCGCGTCATCTTCCTTCTCTCATCTATCCATATGCATCGTCATTCATCTACACTATACTAACAACGCGTTTCTACCATCTAGCCGGCGAAAAGAAGCAAAAACGTCCTCCATCCGCGTACAACCTCTACATCAAGAACAATTCTGCGAAATGGAAGGAAGAAAACCCGGGAAAGAAGCAATCTGAGATGATGAAAGAGGTACGTCGTCTTCATCTTCGTGACTGCTTCCATCTATCACCATGCCATGGCTCTCATCCGAAAACCAAGAACGTCTCACTGACTGACATTTCCCATACACAGATGGCCGTGCTGTGGAAAGACGCGGACGAAAACCCCAACAAGGGCCGAGAACCAAAGCCTAAGAAGAAATCTGACTCGGCCCGGGCCACTGTTGCGAAGGACGCGGCTAGTTCCTCTCCGCCTCCTTCGTCGCCGGGGTTGGCTAGCAGCGATGATTGACGCCGATGCTGTTGACACAAGTCTTTGTATGCATGGTGAGTGTTCGCCATTGAGTATATGCGCACATATAGCTGATGTTTCGTCTCTTTTCTAGTTGCCTGAATGTTTTTATATCTTACTCTGTTGTCGCACCTAATGGACATTCGCTGGGACCCATTGTTCTCTTCTTGCGCCCTTACTCTATCTTGCATGTCACTATGCTTTCGATGATCCTTTGCATGTTACCCTACTGTACCCAAATTGTACCACTATTATCCTACATCCTCATTTCCTGCTGTTTGATGTTTGATGTTTTCCTTTTTCTTTTGCTGGAATGGAGAATATGATACGTCGTAGGATTTCCAAATGCCATATTCTTTGCGTGCTAATTGGTCGCCTTTTCTTTGTCTGTCGTTCTCAGACGTTGCTCATAGCCGCCTCTGACGACTTTGTCCGCGTGGCTGTGCTTGGAAGGTATCCCATTCCGAAAGTAACAAATGTAAACAGAAGCAACTCGCACTTTCTGTTGAAGTCATACAACGTGCTGTGCTGTGCAACATTATCCTAGGATTCCTCTTATCTTGAAGCTCAATGATTTGATTGCTTTGCGAGTAACACTCTTCCTGTCGCATTTGTTTTCAACCTTGGATCTTAGATTTTACTGGAATTGATACCAAATTGATAAGGTAAGTAATGTAGTATTACGACCAAGTGCTTGTCCACTTGGTCACGTAACAGGATCTTTTGACTGGGTTAGGTGTCCAAGTGCATTACACGTTATGTGAGATATAGGTGGCCTTTGGCTGCCTGCCAAAATTGTGAGTTCAGCACTGAGCTCTTGCTGACGCTCTCTTTTAGATCCTCTAGCGACCCAAAAAGTGTTACTGGATCCATCAGCTGGGTGTCTAGAGGGTGTTGGTATGCATTACAGACCAACGATCACAACCTTGGTGATTTATGGTCCTGGGAGTGGAATTATAAGCGAAGTAATGGGACGACAGGGAGGTTATGTGGTTTGTCGGGACGTAGCTGCGTACAGGGCCATGTGGCTCGAGAGGAGTATGCGGGGAAAAAATCCCTAAGTAACGAAAAATCAAGGAGTAAGTTGGGAGTAAGAGTCGTTATGATGATAAGCAACATTGGAGGAGGAGCCCTCCAAGGGGAGACGAGTAGGAGGATGACAGTCTGAGCATAACAACGAAGAGGGGAACAAGGAGTAATGGTAGCGCGATCGAGAGAATTTGCATTGTTCCTGACTTTTCTTTCTTTAATCCCATTTCAGTATCTTTCCAGGCTCGCCTTAGCTAACAACGTTTCTGAGTAGTTTTTCACAGATGGGAAACTGTACCATTCACTTAACTTACGCATTGCTGACTGGCTATATGTGTCTCTACTTCACTGATATCTTATCCCGTACACCTCAAGTGTTGCGAGAGGAAATAAATCAATAAGAAAACTCCCCGAACCGAAGTAAGTTCGAGAAAAGAATCTAGTAGCTGAAAATGGTGCTGATTTATTGACTCTAGGGCAGACAGACCAAAGATAATCGAAACAGCGGATTCGAAAGAGATGAGGGCGAGTAGAGGCTTTCTGGGAAAGAGCTGGGAGGTTGGGATTTCAGTAGGATTCGACTTAGGCTGGGACTGGTGAAGTTGGAACTTGCTAGCTTGGTATTTTCAATGCAAGTACTAGTATTTATACAAAATGAGGCTCGAGATCTGAGTCAATAAATAGCAAGGGAACAAAAGATATTGAGGTTCAAATGGGTAAGAGACAGACACAGAGGAGATGATAAGTATAAAAGGTGTGCTCGGAAAATAGGTATAAAACTCGTTCCAGCTGTGATACATGTATGAGTTTGATGGAGGATAGGATAAATGAATTGTGTTTTAAAAAGGGTTTTACAAAAATCTAATCATCGCCATGAGTTACGCCGTGAATTTCCTATTCCCTCTCTCTTATACCCATTGCGCAGGACCCCAGGGCTGTCCATTGCTTATCCCGTTCTTGATTTTCCCTATCCACTTCGGATTATTTCCCTACCTTAATATATCGACATTTATCTCTATAACTCCCCGAACTGAAGTAAGTTTGAGAAAAGAATCTAGTGGCTGAAAATGGTGCTGATTTATTGACTCTAGGGCAGACAGACCAAAGATAATCGAAACAGCGGATTCGAAAGAGATGAGAGGGCGAGTAGAGGCTTTCTGGGAAAGAGCTGGGAGGTTGGGATTTCAGTAGGATTTGACTTAGGCTGGGACTGGTGAAGTTGGAACTTGCTTACTTGGTATTTTCAATGCAAGTACTAGTATTTATACAAAACTCGCAGTGACCCGTGCGATGCACGTCATAAGCTGCTGTCTACTTCACACGGAAGAGTCCATCATCGTAAGAAGGGGTACAAATGTGTATTGTGAAGTCTAGAACACTTAATTATAACATAAAACTAAGAGACTGATCTGAAAGCCACTTTCTGGAATCATATAGTAAGTAGAGGAACAATTAGGAAGAAGAGGCGGATGACCCCTGGTCGAGGTCCTGGGGGCTCAGTTTTCTCTTGGGTGCGGGACTCAGTGTGTAATCGCCATAGTTGAACTTCAGGCGTTTGTTGGCTGGAGTAGAAGGCCTTGTCGTTGATTTATCAATTTTTATTATAGGACCAAGTATACAGTGAAAACTCACCAGGAGTGGATGGCAGAGGAGGCAAAGATTTTCGGCTGGTTGGCGGGGCATAAGGACAACCGAGAAAGGTGACTTTATCGAGCTCCGCATCAAAGTGATCAACCATCCCATCCGATGGCTTTCTGTGAACCATGTGAAGCCAACCTTCACAGCAAACATATGTCCCAATGCTAACCTTGGGTGGCCGATCGCTGGCCCATCGAGCAGTGTGCGGAACAACGTAGCTTACTGGGAAAATTGGGGAAGGGTTGGAAACAGGCACAGACTTAGCTTTCCCTTTGCCATTCTCATCCTTTACTGGCTTAGGAAGCGAGACCTGCGTGTACACGTTGGGAGAGACCTCGATCTTCTTGTCCTCTGCAGTACGGTCATAAGAGGCAATGACTCCACAGACTGAGAGATACAGCTGGTGCTTTGGGTCTACACTGTCTACTGGAATCATCTGTCCACATGTAAATGAATGAATGAGCTGAACTCAGACTGCACATAGACAAAAGAAGAGCAAACCTCAACAATATCACTAGCGAGAACATAATCCTTGAGTTCCATCCCTTCACTGAGTCTAGTGGGATCGCAAAATTCCTCCATACAGGCAATCTGAGGAAAGAAACCCAGTTAGTAAGAACGAAACAGAGATCAATAGGAAATTCTCACATTTACCCAGACGAAGTATGTGTGAGGGTCCTCAGGATCAAAGATCATTTTGTCTGCATTGAAGTAGCGAAGTAGAGCAACAGATGCAGACTGAGAAGTCGGGTCATCATAGAAGAAGAAATGGGCATTGAAGAGGATGGATTGACCACCGTCAGAGCGTGCATTCTCCAAGACAGCAATCCCAGAAAGTGTAGCACAGCCAGACATAATGATAGAGTTATTGAGAGAGATGCGAGAAGAGAAATGAGAAGAGAGTAGAGAGTAGAGAAGCTCTAGGTCTTGCAGATTGCAGTCAGAGCATAGGGCTTTTATAGCTGAATCGTACATCAATGAAGTCACTTCCAGAATTCTCATCGAAAATTCAGGAAACTTGTGGAAAAATGTAGGGAGTGCCCAAGCAAGGACATATACCAGTTCGGAGCATAGCGCGTCGAAGTGAAAGGCAACTCTTACGCAAATGCATGTGATCATGTTGTGAGTTACATCAAAATGAAAATTCGAGAACCGTCACTAAAAATAATCATGTCGCTGAACATCAGGGAAAGTGTCCATCAGGATAGGAAAGAAAAAGGGGATCTCTCCAGGGACTCATCCGCAGGAGACTACGAAAAGCAGCGGTTAAACAAAACCAGCCAACGTTTCGGCATAGAAGCTGAGCTCAACGTGGAGCAGAAGTGGAAAGGGAATTCTTGACGCCAGACACTGCACACATGGATGGAATTTGAGACACTAAAGAGCTTCTTTCACTGTTGTCAACTAAAAAGCTATGTACATTAATTTGATTAATCTATTAATACTTCTGGAAATACAATGTTTTGAGTTCTAGGAAGAGGTTCATCATTGGGAAGGAGAACTTTGATGCGGTGCCCTGAAGTGGCCCGAGAGAAAGCAACATAGAGTTGTCCATGCGTAAAAACAGGGACCCGAAGATCCAAGCCTATGTATCTGAGTGACTGGTCATGCAGAAAGCCAGCCGGACTGGGAACTGCCGCCTTTTCAGAGAGAATGGAAAGTCAGCATTCTTTGCAGAGGGAATGAGAGTGACATCAGCAAAAGCCAAAAAACCTGGGACACCTGTCCAGGACAGTAGAATATGGAGGTGCCTGGCCAGATGAGATTCAGTATGTAGTGCTCTGTAACATAGCTGTTCATTCTGTAGACTTTAATACATACTGTAAATTCAATTCCATTATGCATTTACCTGTTACAGACTTATACAGAATGTGTGGTTCTGTTACAGAAAGATTCATAATGATACTGTAGTTGCAGGCTGAAGCACCTGTACATATCAACCAGTATGATATCAAGGTCTCAAGTTGTGCCTGTCAAATCATTGCTTACAGACTGTAGCTCATAGTACATGACTACCAAGCTGATTGGAATAATACATGACTATCAAGCTGATTGAGATAATAAATGCTGATTGAGATAATACATGACTGTCAAGCTGATTGAAAGAGTCCAGATGTAACATTATAATACACCATATCCCTCTGCTGCTAAGACCTCCATATCATAATTAAGTGGCTCTTCACCATCCTCTGGACCCAAATCCTCATTTTCATCACCATCTCTCTCATCTTCCTCATCTTCTTCATCATTAGCAACATAACCATAATCCTCCTGCTTCCCCTCATCATCTGCCTCCTCTGCTACTACATGACCTTCAGCTGGCGGCTGCTCAGGAAGAATCAGTGGCTCCTCAGACATTTCTACATCTTCTGTAACAATTTCCTCCTCCACTACCTCATCCATAGATGAGTCATCTTCTGGCAATGGCAATGACTTGGTGAGCTGCATGTGGCCAAGTCTGATATCTGGAATGTAACAGGCAGCCATATCTCGGTCTGCAAAGCTAGGGGAGGGTTGGTTACTGTTGAAAGAAAAAGTAATTGTGAGACTTACATTCCAACATAATACTTAGCCCAGTCCCAACCTTTATCTGAGTTCTTGCGAGCAACTGACATCTCCAGGTTGCTTTTTGATTTGCCAAGATTGAAAGCTGGAATAAGGTGAACTGCACGGACTACTTGTGCGGGATCCAAAAAGCCAAATGCTGACGGTTCATCACCATCTACAAAGCATACCCGAGGAAGACGTTTCTCCTTCCAGCCAAACTTGTACTTCTGGTCCAAGTCAAACCATCGCACCCACAAGAAATCCAACTGCCCCACCTCCTGATTGTTGAATGAGACATTAACATGAAAGATGCCCAAAACACAACAATACCAGTAAGGGTGTCCATCATGCTTGGGATTTGAAGAAAGAACCATCACATCAGAGTGAGTGCGTGGGTTAATAGAATCCAGACTCCGGCGCATATCATAGGTAGTGTAATGTACCCGAAGAACCTTGTGGCAATACATACGACTGTGGCGAATTTTGACAAGTGAGCGGTCTTGCCATGTGATGGTATCATCTTCTGGCCTCTTGGTCAATCTGGCAAAAATGTGTGCCCGGAGTTTAGAATAAAAATTCTGGAAAGATTTTAGTCATGTTAAACAAAAAGAAAAGTTGTACCCACAGTTACAGCTGGATCATCTTCATGCTGGTTCATCCACTGGGGTATATTGAGCCATTGAGAATTGTCGGCAGAAATTTTGTATCGTAAATGAGGAGATGACGGTGGAAGAGGATCAGAATGATGAAAAGGAACTGCAATACTATCCTCTTTCACAGCCTCTTGTCGATTCTTGAGCTGCTCTATGATACGTTTCCGCTTCTCATGAGCAGTCACCTGGCGGACATATCGAAAAGTTTTATTTGTACGAGCATAGAACCGTTTCACTCGTTTATGCTCCAGCTCGCCCTATGAATAAGTGAATAAAGAATAAATATATCAAACAGATTACTCACAATCTGAGTAGAATAGCTATCTGTGGCTCCTACCCTCGGAATGAAGGTGGCATAATACCCAATGGCATGGATTTTATATGTGTCCAGACTGAAGGTACGTTGCCTTGCACCTGGGCTGGTAACTGTTTCATCCTCCTCTCCTGTTGCCTTCTGCTTTCCCTTTCCCTTTGCACTCCTTCCTTTCTCCTTCTCTACAGCATTTGCCTTCTTTCTACCTCTTGCAGCAGTCTCCTTGGGTAACTCCTTTGTACCATAGGATTTGCAAACCTTCTCCTCAAACTTCCGAAGGGAACGTCCAAGTTCAGTTGTAGCGTTATCAAGCATTTGCAGCGTTGTATCTGAATGGAGACGGAATTTTGCAAGACAGTGGAGAGCAGCCATATCAAAAAGAAGGTCCTGGATATCCTTCTCATGGTCTGGTACAAGGCCCTCAAAGACTGGCAAAGATATCTAGAGGTCATCAGTATATAATATATGCATAAAATCATGACATACCTGAAGTAAATCCTCAAAATCTCTTGCAGCCATTTGCTTCATAGCAGAGGCATTATTCTGGATGCGTCGGATTGTATCTCTACCAAAGGGGGGTACTCTTCGAAACCTATCCAAGCTTTCAGAATATGAAAAAACAATAAACCTAAGGCTTCAACTTACCGCTTATTCATTCTTTGGATGCTATCACCACCAATAGCAAATAAAATGCGGAGAAGATGTGTGAACAAAGCCTTCCAGACACCAAGTTCAAGCTCATGCAAAACATCAGGAACAAATAGGTTGTAAAAATTAAGTCCAAACTTGGCAAATCGTTCTGAAAATATATTCTAAATAAAGAATTAAGTAATTAATTTAAGGGAAATTGGTTGAGACCTCACCCTGGTAGGAACCCATGAATAAGGCTGCAGAAATTGTTCCACTGCCTGACTTGCAATACTATAACCTGTGTCAAATATCCACCTTCTGATACTCTCAATCATATTCTGGTGGTACCCAGTATCCTCTCGAGGTTTCTGTATCCGCCTTTTTTTATCCCAGACTGTTCCAAGTAGCCGGCTTTGATGCTTTTCAACAAAGCAGTGTGGACAGGGGAATTTACCAAGATGACGAATAGTAGCAAGTAGAATTCTAAATAATTTATCAGCCATAGGCTCGAAATAAAAATAAATACTTACTTTTCAGGATAATCAGCAGAGTATGTAAAAAATCTTGGAAAAAGTCGGCGTTCAACACCATCTCCACATTTGAGTTTGATGCCATGCTCATAGGCATGCATGAATTCTGGGTCAAGAATGAGAGCCCAAACTGCATGCATGAGCTCCCGCTTTAGGTGTGTAATTGTCGGTGCACTGGCTGGAAAGCTGAAATGCTTTTGATATTCATCTTGTAGATTATCCGGTAGCTAGTAGTAAAAAAAGTTTTAATTTTAATTCAAGCTTGGGGAATACTGACTTACCTTTGGGACATATGCCAGGTGATGAGCTGCAAATGCAGTGGGCCTTGCTCGCTGATACTTGGACTGGTTTCCAAAGTACATGTATATGGGCCACATTGATGCATCACCAAATTGAGCAACCTGTGTTGCATCAGACCAAGCCATGATTCCAACTGGCACACATTCTACGTCAACCTCCTTCTCCAACTCAGGGTCTCTTCTTTGCCTCTCTGCTTGTTGGACCTGGATCCGCTCATACTCTTCAATGTATGCATCCGAGTTGTAAAGCTCCTGATGAAGACGAGTGTCATTTGGAGAAGGGAAGTCGGCATCTGGTGATTGCTGATATAGACGGAAAGGAGTGTAATGGAAATTCTGAGAGGCCTCAGACTGGAATACTGATTTTATGACTTCAAGAGGCTTTCGAAAATAGACACCAGGAATTTCAAATAAAGGAGCCTCGGCCTCAGACTGCTTCACTCCCTCAGCAGGCAATGGAAGCTTTACTGAAGCTTCATACCACCCATCCTCTGCCTTCAAAGTATACTGGAACCCCCCAAAATCATCAATATCTTGGAGAACCTTCTTTGCACTGAATCCCTCCAAATGAGATTTGGAAAAGTCGTCAGGTAAAAAGACGTTCTTGACTAGATCATCCAGGTCACCAATAGACTTGGTATCCCGGCTGTAATGCCAGTCCATGAGTCGGAAGACTGTAACATTTGGAAAAGGACCAAGGGTATCTTTAAGCTGAGTAGCAGCTTTCCCAAAGATAGGTGGGGGCTCTTTTGGTGGTGGACAAGGAAAGCCATGACCCTCGCAGATATCCTCAATGGGTATGTTGGTATCAGGAGCAGATGTTGGTGGTTTTGGATAGGAGCGATATACACCAAACTCATCAGGCTCAGTGTTAACGTAGTTGAGGATGGGATCTGTTGGAGTGGGTGATCGAGCAGGCTCGGGAGAAGGAGGGGTAGGCTTGGGAATGATCTGTGGAGATTTTGGCTGTATGAGTGGATCGGGAGGTACAAATGTCAGCTTGACTTCTTTGGAGAGTGATGGCAAATTGTCCTGGAATTTTGAGGGTAGGAACCGTACACGTCCAGTCTGTGAGGGCTTCAAGGCTGTTGGCTGTGGCTTGGGAACTGGAACTACAGCTGATTTGGGCTTTGGTTTGGGTTTGGGAGCAATAGGAGCCTCTGCAACAGGTTCTGCAACAGGTAAAGATTCAGGCTTGTTGGTAGTTAGAAATTTGGTTAGTCAAAGTGGAAAGATAGAAGTAAAAAAAAACCTTACCAATGCAGCAGGAATGCTTTGATTCTGCTCAACAGTAACATCCGTTGCTCTCTCTCTCTTCCGAACTTTAGTGTGTGTTGTTGCCCTGCCAGAATTCTTGTAAGCGCAGCCGTTTCGATGCCTACTGAGGCCTCGGTTGCTTTGAAACTGCTCAGAGCAGTCAGGGCAGGTGAATTGATCGGACATGATGAGACAAAGTAGCAACAGTGTCAAGATAACGACACGTTGCATAAGCTCTGCAGGTAAGCCGTTAGTATCTTTCTATTCAATATAAAAACCATAATACATACCCAGTGAAGTCGAGGATTGTCCTGTAGAACAGCGAGTAAGAGAAAGAATAATGGTTGGAGATGAGGGAAAAGCTAGGAACAGGATCACGGTTGAAGATGTGGAACGGTTGAACTCATGTAGCGGCATAACCTGTAACGCAGAACAGAACAGCCTCATTTGATGCTCATTGAGTTGTGGAAAGATGTCGGTCCATTAAGGTCAGATGGTACAAGTTTCTTTGACATTTAACAGCATGTAGTACAGTCTGTAAATAGTGTTTGTTCGTGCTATGTTTGTTATCTATGTATAGTAAGATAACAAACATAGCACGAACAACGAGGGGCTTGCAGCAAAGTCATAACTCAGACTGCGGGGTGAAGCCTAGTTCGACGGATATTTCCACGCATACTCATTCCCACCAACACCCGTTCTCTTTTTACCAGCTCTACTGGCCGGTACATAATGAGGTGACTCCTTCACTTCTTTCGAGAGCGAAGAAGGCGGGTCATACAGTCTTGATGGTGACATTGGGTACTATGTCCCTCGGTCGGCATCCGCATGATCTGGAGATGAGTTATCTGCCATTGTATAGGTCTTGGAAAGCCCACTTAGTCGTCTAGGTACATTTAACATTGTGTTTCTTTTCCTTTCATTCCTGTCTTCGTGATCCTGGTACTGATATCTTTTCTTTAGCTTACGCCATGAAATCCTCAAGACATGTGTTCGTATAGTTGACAAAGTCCCTGCTCTAGACGCCCTACCCTCATCAGCAAAAGGGCAAATCACCTTTTGCGGCCTTTCACGGCTTTTTCAGACTTTTTTCCAGTCCAACTTTTTCTTATACTTTTTTTGGTGGACTTTTTCTGTCTTGGACTTTTCAAGGCTCGACTTTTGGCTACTTTTATCTACTCACCCTTTACTGTACTTATTCCGACCTTTTATATGTACTTTACCACTCTATACTCTACACTACGTCAGCACTTATTCTTGAAGCATGTACTAAATCTTCGGCCAACTTTCGAATACGATCTTGCAAGGCCCTAAGTTCCCTTTTGAGTGTAGCGTTCTCTCCCTCCAAAAGCTTTGCTGAGCTTTCTGCGAGGGCTAACTTCTCATCAGAATTTCTCTTTGCTGAAGAAACGGCCTTGAGGTGTAGTTCCAGGACCTCAGTAAGGGCGTTGGTGACGAGGATGAAGGTGAGGGCGTTGGTGACGAGGATGAGGATGAGGGTGCTGGTGACAATGTTTCGGTTGATGATGCCATTGATGACGACGACTCCGGCGAGGACGGTGGGGAAACGGATGAGCCTGAGGAAGGTACGAATTGCTTTTCTTTCACTTCATGCAACTGCAGCCTCTGACATGTTTCCTTCAACAGTGTGAACGGCAAGCATTGACGAGGACGAGAAGCAGCGGCACCGATGTGTGGTCTAAAATGGTCGTATTGGTACTTTACTGAAAGATTTAATGTACTTTTTTTTGAACTTCTACATAGACATTTTTGGCCTTTGAGCGAGTAATCGGACTTTTGAAAGTAATCGGACCTGGCTTGAGAAAGTTCGGTGATTCGGATAAAAGTTCTCGAAAAGGCCTGAAAAGGCCTGATGCCTTTTTCCTGATGCTGTCTCGATAGGTGCGTTATAACGTTGTGTTTCTTTTCCTTTCATTTTTGTCTTCACGACCCTGGCACTGATATCCTTTTTTTCCCTGTAGACTATGCTGCGAAATCTAGCTGTAATACTGAAGAGGCAGAACGACTGGCGCAAGAAGCAGAAGAGGCTAGGGCTGCTGCTGAAGGAGATGTAGAGATGCAGAGACCGAGACTGAAGGAGAGAGCGAAGAGACAGGGACGGATGCGTCTGTAGTTTGGTGGTTAGATATAAGTCTGGATGTATATCTTATTGTCAACTTGAAAACTATATTACATTTAAACATACACTACTGGAAAGCTCAGCGGACCAAGGCTTGCGCTGAGGCGCTGCATGTATGCGCTAGGACTGGGCAGAGTTTGAAATTGCTTAAATGAGCGGAAAACCTCGACGCGTCTCTTGGATCGCTACCACCACCATCTCTTTGCCATGCCTGACTCCTCCTTCATTGGCTCCGGTAGCGAGGGCGATGCTCCTCCTGTCTCTAAATCCAAACCCAGCAAGAACCGCAAGACGACCCCCAAACCCTCAAGCAAGTCCAACAAGCGCAAATCCAAGAACCCCGGCAAATCCTCCAAACCCAGCAAGCGGCGCAAGACTTCGAAGACGACGGTGCTATCCGACTCGGAAGAGGACTCCGACACCTCTGAACCTAGGACCTCCCCTCAAGCTAGTGCAGACGAGGACGAAAGCAGTGAGAAAGACGCTGACAAGGGAGGTATCTGCGACAGTCTTCGAGCAGCGCAGAGGAGGTCGTCGTGGTAGGAAAGGGTGAGTATTGTATCCATATAGTCACTTGTATCTTCTATTGACGCATTTTAGTCCCATGGTCGAGCTTGCGGCCTGGAAGGACATGGCGCGATTCGTTGCCGTCTGTCATGACCCTTTTGTCTCCTGGCTACAGGTTATATACACCGGCCTTGAGAACGATGGTTTTCTCAAGCAGGGTTCTTCTCACAATGTGCCCAAGAAGGAGAAGGATAAGTCAGTATTCCGCTTGTTTTAGTTCCATTTACTTACGTCGTTTTAGGGCTGAGGTACTAAAGGTCTGGGATATCCTCAAGACCCGTATTTCTACTTTCGACGACGACTGCAAGGGTATCGCTCACCGCAAGTATATGGACGCTCTGTCTAAAGAGGCAAGTGTTTTCCCCTATCTATTCACTTACTCTTCTAATGCACCACATAGATGCATAGGTCATCAAGCGACGCAGTATCTCAAGACATTCGCGTACTGAAGACCCGCGTTCTGGACTGGGTCCTCTACGAGTCCGGCCTAGACGATTTTGACCTGCCGATCCCTCGAGGTGCAAAGGCCAAGAAATCCGACGCTAGAGGATGGCATCACCCACAAATTGCCCGCTTTCTTTGTACTCCACTCCTCCTCTCGGAGTACAACAAGGACCCAGACGAGTAAGTCTTCAACTTCTCTTCGTCTTCTCAAGTACTAATTCTGATGTATCTATACAGGTTCTGTCAGAAAGTCATTGAGAACGCCAAGGGCTACAAGATCTCACATACCCACTTTCCAGCATTCTTCTATGGTGACTCGGGAGAGGAAGCCTCCAAAGGTCCACGTCATGTAATGGATGGTGGTTTATTCTTGAGTTTTATACTCTTTGTGGTACGTTGTCCTCTTTTATCTGTTCTCGCTTTCACTAAGATATTTTAGGGATGGATTCTTTTATACCTCGGGCCAGAAAATGAAGCAAACTGGATTGAAAACCATGGCAAGAACTTCAAGGTCAGGAAATGTGGTAAGGCATGGCAATGGGGCATCAAACAGGTGACCCCTCGCACAATGGTCTATGTCTCCCTCATGGTACGTTCTTTCTTCCTCTCTCCGTTGTACCCATGACCGTCTTTTCACTTTATCTTAGGTCCGGCACGCTCTCTCTAGTTCGGACGACTACCGCACTGACGATGGAGCTGTCATCAAGAGCGGTGCCTTCACAGCGGCGTTAGCGCTGTTCGAGGATCCTCAATACACTGAGAAACTAGGGCCATGGATTGAGCTGACCATCAGCAACTGGAACAAGTATATTTCTCCATTCTTCTCGTCTCGCATTACTGACTGTAGTCTTCTATAGGATGATCAAGTGGATGCTACCAGATAACGAAGACTCTGTCACCGACGACAAAGAAGACACCAACTCCAGCCTACATCAAATCGCGCAAATGTTTCAACTCATCGAAGAAGAAGAAAAAGCCGCTAAGGTCAAGCTCGAAGAAGATGCTGCAGTCAAAGCTGCCTCCGACTCGTCCACCCCTCCCACCTCCGACTCGTCTACCACCTCTGACTCATCCACCCCTCCCACTTCCGACTCGTCCACTCCTCCCACCTCGGACTCCACTTCCGACTCATCCACTCCTCCCGCCTCGGACTCCTCAACCCCTCCGTCATCAAGAGCTATGGTCACGGATGTGGATGCTTCCTCCCGTGAGCCATCCCCAGAGGTCCTTATATCATTGGACGACCACAGTACCAACACTGCCTCAACTGACAAGACCCTACCTGCTGATGCTTCTCTCCCCTCGTCTTCAAAGCCGACCTCTGCCTCTTCCTCCCCTGCTACACAGAGCACCGCCGCTCCTTCCTCCAAGTCGTCCAAGTCGTCTAATGTAACGGTATGGTCCCAATTTTTCTTTCCGCTTTATTTGAGCTGACTGTTTACTATCTAGGAGACAATCGTTCGGAAAAAATCTGTGAGTACCTTATTGTCTATGATCCCTGCTTTGTACTAATTGAGGACTTTAGTTTACGCTGAACTTCGGGCCCCGCAGAACCTAGGTATGTGTCTATCGTCTACTTACATCAATCATATGTGACTGATTTCCCAACTTTTTAGATTCTGTTTTTACTTTGCTTTCAGTATCATGGAGGTTCGTCGTCTCTTTCTTTTTGAGACAACTGCTCTGACTGATGTATCACCTTGTAGATTGTCCTTATTGCTGTATGCTTTTGCTACTCGTTCATAATCTGCTCTCTGTTTTGTTAGTGTTGTATGTAGTATGTACTTGCTACTAGAGAATGCATTCGCTTTCTATTGATTTGATTGTTGACCGCATAAGTATAAGAAGTTGAGTCAAGATGTCTGACCTGTAAGAGGTGAGTAAGGTTGGACAACTAAATCCATACTGATTGATCTGGTACATGTCGCTCCTGTTGGATACTAGTTATCATTCTGAAAGACCTGGGACATGTTGCTCACGTTGGATACTAGCGATCATTATGAACGTCCTGGGACAAGTCGCTCATGTTGGATACTAGTATTCATTCTGAAAGACCTGGAACATTTACAACATTCTGGAAGATCTGTAATAGTTCATACAGAATGTTTTACCTGTTACATACAATCCAGATTGTTAGAAAAGTACATGTTATCCAGTATGTATCATATGTACAGGTAATGCATAATGTAACAATATCTACAGTCTGATTGTCCTGTTAATAATTTGGTAATCTGGTGCAGTGCTGTAGGGCATCCCAGCGCTGGGATGGTTCCATTGGGGTTACCAGCCTGATCGTCCTTCCCAGGCCTGGACAGGTCTTTTGGGTTTTGCTGATGGATTCGGGGTATAAGGGCAATTTCGTTGTGATGATCTCCTCCAAGGATTTTCACCTCCAGTACACAATCACTTGAACGAAGTAAGACCATGCGAGTGCTGTTGCAAAGACCGCGTGCAGGAGCAAGATTGCGGAGGAGAATCAGGGGACATCCTGGTTTGACATGCAGTTCACCAGGAGGGAGACCGGAAGCATCAAGAGAGCGTAATACTTCAGGTGGAATGGGATCATCATCAGGCCCATCAGCGCCTTGTTCCCTAAAAATGGAATCAGCACTCATGTAAATGTGTTCATCCCCAGGGAGACAGCTGAGTAGCTCAGCATTAGTAGCATCGACATCTGAATCCTGAGGTGCGAGAATTGCTCGATCCATGAAGAACTCTGGGGGTGGAGCAGTGGGCAGTATAGAGAGGTCAGGGTAGATAGTGTCAATGAGAGATCCTTCTGAAAGCACTCGCATATCTTGACATAGAGATATATGATTGTCTTGGGGGGGAAAGATGGCGTCCATGTCCAATATCCAACAGCCATGATGCAAATTCAGACTCTCCTTCGGCACCACCCAGCTCTAGATGCATGTTCTGAGTGAGCTTCAACAGAATCACCAACGGCCACAGATATGACCGCTTGAGACACACTGACACAATATCCTCCTGCGATCCCTTCACAACAACTGGAAGAATCTGCTGAAAGTCCCCTCCAAACACTACTGTGATTCCTCCAAAGGGTCTTTCAGGGTCTTTCATCGTCTCGGATGTCGTGGCAGGTCCTATCCAATGCCTCGAAAGTCATTCGGTTCTGCATGGGACTTTCATCCCATATAATGAGTCGAGTCTGCCATAACAAATCTGCTTGAGGACTCTGCTTAGTAATGTTGCAAAGAGAATTGTCTGTCAGACCATCTATGGGGATCTTGAACATGGAGTGAGCAGTTCGGCCACCTGGAGGAAGAAGAGCAGCTATTCCTGTTGAAGCAACACATAGGCTGATCCAACCACGTGCTCGAGTAGCATGGCATATCGTCTTATAGACAAAAGTCTTGCCTGTTCCTCCAGGACCGTTGAGAAAGAATAGACGGCCATCTCTGGCCTCCAAGGAGTCCATGACCTGCCGGTAGGCAGCCTTCTGTTCGGGGTTGTCCTCCATCAACTCCAGGTTTCCCTCAGCTCGTGTCCTCTCTAACTCCCTGTCGTAATCCAATTGTTCAGCAATGAAGGGATTATCAGTCTGTGCAGCCCAATTTTGCTGTGGTAGAGGAATGTCAAACTCCTCAAAAAAATGACCCGATTCCTGCAAGATTTGATCAAGGAGGTCGAGTCAGGAGTTGGATTGGTGCGGCCCATGACTTGTAAGTGGTACTGTAAATCATCACAGATATGCTCGCGAAAGTCATTCCAGAGTTGACCTGGATGTTGAGGATTGCAGAAAAGGAGAATAGTCGCAAACATTTGTCGTAAACTCCGTCCAGTCTGCATATGGGATGCTTCCTCCAGAGCCTTCCTCCATTCTCCATCGTCTTCCAATAAACCCCTTGCAAGACACGCTTCCCGAAAAGTAGGATATACAACATCTCTGTAGCTCCGAACATCTTCCCATGATTTTGGCCCCTTGACAACAGTCAGTAATGTTCGAAGATAGAACCGTTCACCAGCATTGGGAGGAACATAATACATGCGACCCAATGCAAAACCTCTCTCTCTTGGTTTCCAGTGCTTGTTATTCTTCCACACAAAGTGCTGAGGGAATTCCTGGTAGGTGTACTTTTGTGCGACTTCACCAATTACTTGATCTGCATTGGCTTTGAAGAAGGCTGTGAGCATGCTCTTCTCCTCCCGAATGCATCCACGAAGAATGTCTGGGTGTTCATCAGGATTGAAACACACCAAATGCTGGCCTGGCAGGTGAATGGCAAGGCGAATGACGTTAGGCTGTTGGCCATGCACATCAAAATGAAATATCTGCCAAAGTCCCTCTGAGGCTGAAAAATAACGACCCTCAATGAATTGCTTGATTTCGTCTACCTCAACAGCCAAGGTACCTCGATCAGGCCCTTTATTGATGTATTTTATGGTATATTTGACAGTTTTGAAAGATGTAGCACACTCAACATTGATGTGACAGCAGTACTTTGCTGAAAGGTAGGGGTTATATGGGACGAACCAACAATTATCAATTTTATGGTGACCAACTTCATATTCTCCCCCATCATCAGGTCTATGGTACAGTGGATACCTGTCCTGATCCATGGATGTGCCAGATTGAAACACCTTTGGAAAGTTCTTCGTGCATTTACCATTCTCCATGCACTGAGCCTGTGGGTTAAGGGCGCCGCAAGGACCATGGATCATACACTTCTTCACCACCTCAAACAACACTGGCTCTGTTTCGGGATCCGGCCATCTCACCCAGATTGCAGTATCAATGGCTGAGGGACTGTGCAACTTATAGTTGCGATGGAGAAAGATTAGCAGGTGCATATGGGGGAGTCCGCGTTTCTGAAATTCAATTGTATAGACATAGCCTGCTAGAGGTCCAAATATCTGCTGGACATCCTCTAATAATGCATCTCTTTTCAACCTGAAGACTCGAGTGACCAGATCGGGACAGTCCACTGCAGTCTGACCTGGAAGCAATTCCCTCACGATCTCAGGGCATGTTGGGTCTGCAGTCATGGTCAGGAAAATATCGACCTTCTTGAAGTACCTTGCAATTGCCATAGTGTCCTGGTATCGCTGGTGCATGTGTCGTGGTCCACCGATGTATGAAGACAGAAGAAGTTTATGCTGGCCGATGCTGTTGAGATCTGCATCTCAGGCAAGGGCATCCTCTAGTCCCTGATACAGCGATGCTCAGAGTTGGTCTTGATGATTGCGTAGATAGTCCAGGTGGTTCTGATCTGCACTGGCCCATAAGTCCACTGCATAGCATTGTAGAAGGCGACCTCCATGCAAAATAGTGGAGAATTCGTTGTGACATGGATGAAGCTGAAAAGAAGCATAGCAGGTCTGAGTAAGTCGACGTGGATCCTCCTCCTCAGGTTGATGCAATCGAAGACCCCAATGCCATCCTGACTTGCCTTGAGGAAACAGAAGGACATAATGAAGCAGGGCATAAGCAGCATGTCCATCATTTATCTGCTGCAATCCTATTTCTCGCCGGGATTCTCCCTCTCCAATCACTTCTGGCCAAAGATGAAGAATTATATCCCGACCATCAGTAGCCTGGCTACTATTGTCAGGAACAATTGCTGCAACCTCATCAGCAGTGGGGAGATTGTAGCGCCATCTATCCTGGCCTGGCATGACTCGTAGACAGATTGTATAGTCTGGTGCATCCTGGTGTTGTTGGAGAACTTCATAGGCATGCTGATAAATTTGAGAGTAGGGGTTGGCATTCTGGAGAAGAACCTGCAAGTTTTCCATGGTGTCACGTCGAAGATTACCGTTCCTATGCATTCGGTACTGGAGAGCAGCCTGAGGGTCAATAATGTAAAGCTGAGCATATGATGGAGCAGTCCCTTCTCGTGGTAGTAATGTTCCAGACAGATGTTTTAATTCTCCATGTATTCTAAAAACAGGAGGTCCACGCCCACGATGATTGATACTATCATCAACAGAAACACCAACAGACATGAAAGCCAGCACTGAATTATATTGTGCAATGTTCTCCTGGAACTCTTTGACTTGGTGGTCACCTGCAGTGTAGAGCCTGTGCAGATAGTCTGGCGGTGGCTGTAGGAGAGGGAGACGAACTTGTCTATGCCTGCAGCACATGCCAAATTCCAGTGTGGCCAAAGGAGACCTGGACGTGTTTTCTTGGAGCCAATGGAGAGCACCACAATGAATGCACACATAATCCATACAACCCAGGTCATGCTGTTGAACCAGCTCAATATAAGGGCGGCGTGCAGCACAGAACAGCCCAGTCGTGCCAATGAAGGGAGCATATTCGGGATGGAAACCATCATCTATAAATCATGTTTAGAAACCTTTATCAGAATGTATTCAGAGCAACATACCATCGTGTTGGGCCAGGTCATCATCGTCACTGAGAGCGAGAACGGTGTTGAGGAGATCCTGTGAACAAAAGTGATTAGCTCCTCAATAAGTTTACCTTGGTGTCGCTGAGGTGCTGTTGCAGAGGGAGTCAATAGTCCATGGTTTAAAGGTCCTTGCACCTGAGAAGGACCTGGTAACAGGTTAGTTGACAAACAAATACCCTATGCAACTGTATGAACCTTGACCTTGAGCTGCAGACCTGTGATTCCGATTGTTGAGAGGGGTAGGTGTTGAAGGGGCCTTGGAGTCAAACATTCAGCTTGGAAAAAGAATTAGAACATAACAGACAGACATACAGCCAGCTCTTTGCCTCCTCTCACATTCCCGGCGGGCACGCTGAGCTAAAGTTCTCCTTTCAACTTGTTCCTGACCTGAAATAGTGTTGTCAATAAATCTACAGCTAGAGAAGTGAGGCTACATACTATTCGTAGTGTTCTGTGTGGCAGGGGGAGTCTGTAACCCAATGCTGTACTGGGTTTCTTCAGCCTCACGGACTCGTCTTCTCTGCTGGGCCTCTCTACGACGGGTTGATGGTGATCCAGAAGCATCTGTTCTTGCCTGGGACTGCGCTGCTTTTTCAGCTACCTCTCTTTCGCGGCGGCAGCATTGCGTGAGAGAACGGTTACTGACAGGTTGAAGTGGTGGTTGCTGAGAGGACATTGAAAGCCCAGGTTGATGACGCTAAAATTGAAAGTGAGCTGCATTGCAAGACAGTAGCACATATGTTCTACAACTCACAGAACTCGGAGTAGGAGTAGAAGGGCGCTGCTCAGCCCTTGCATCAAGAAATGGAAACTACCAAGCGAAAGTCAGTCAATTTGCAGAAGCAGAAGGTAATATTAAGATGCACCTGTAGCCCAAAAGGATGTCCCTCTGAAGCCCTGTTATCTCCTGCAGAGATGTTCTCATCATTGACTGCTGTACGTTGTCGTCTAGGGCTGGCATTGACATCCTCATTGACTTGCGTCTCGTGGATAGAATGGCGAACACGTTGTTGGTGCCTTCATGGGGTATTTAAGACGTTGTTGCTGAAATCAGCAGACCCGAAAACATAATGTTAGCCTGATATGCCTGGAAAGAGTATGCACATACATACATGTATTCACGGTCATGGAAGAAGCTGCATGAACGCATACCAAGATTGACCACAGCAATGCGTCACGCACCAGAAAATTCAAGAAACCTGGAGTATGAACCTGACTGGCATCGCCTTCTTCTCTTGATTTACAGTCACACATAGTTAGTAGATGAAAAGGACCATATTATTCTTTATATATTAATCTAAAAGTCACAAAAAAAGAATGACACGGGAGTAAGGATGATTGACAACTCAAAGTTTGGCTCTGAGAGGATAAAGAAGCCATAATGGCAAGTGCATGTGCAGAGATCCTTGCTTCTGAGACAAACTATCAGAAAACTACCACAAAGAACGCAACATCAAACACACCATTATAAGAGGCCTCTCAAATGCGTCCACTACCGGTACCAGAGCTGGCGGTGTACCATCCATATTGTTTGACGCGTGCCTGTGGGGTAGGAGAGGCTCCTTTGAGGCCTGACTGTATGTGTATTTCGGCAAATATTTTGTTTGAGCAGATGACCTATCACAACGTTCAGTGTATGCAAAGAACAGTATATTTTAACTCACATTGACGACGGTAGCAGAAAATGGAGAGGATGTAGTCGGTAAGCGTCAGCTGCAGGCTTCTTGAGACTTCATCCTGCAAGCGAAGGAATATTCGAGAATCTTGAGGAATTCTATTTGCAACGGTCAGGAGATAGATGCAAATTTTATCTGCAACGGCCAGGAGATAGAAGCAAATTCTATCTCCACAGCACTGAAACAAATTCAAGTGCTGGTAAAGAAGGCGAGACAGTGAAGACTGTCGAAGTTTGAGAGAAACATGGAAAAGATGACCAATCTGTTGACGCATACACTGTATAGTGCGCGTCGGCCAGAATTTTGCAACAACGGCACTGAAGTGTTCCAGCGGCAAGCTCCGAACTCAGCAATGAAGCAAGTGGAAGACTCAACGACCAATCAGAATATACTCGCAGTTTATCAAGCACGAACAAACAGTCGTCTTTTGTAGTGTTGATGAGGCTCGAGATCTGAGTCAATAAATTTGAGGTTCAAATGGGTAAGAGACAGACACAGAGGAGATGATAAGTATAAAAGGTGTGCTCGGAAAATAGGTATAAAACTCGTTCCAGCTGTGATACATGTACGAGTTTGATGGAGGATAGGATAAATGAATTGTGTTTTAAAAAGGGTTTTACAAAAATCTAATCATCGCCATGAGTTACGCCATGAATTTCATATTCCCCCTCTCTTATACCCATTGCACAGGACCCCAGGGCTGTCCATTGCTTATCCTCTTCTTGATTTTCCCCTATCTGCTTCTGATTATTTCCCTACCTTAATATATTGACATTTATCTCTATAGTACCTTAGATCGATCTCCTTTCTTACTCTGTTTCATTCCCTGATTCATGTATACTTATACCCGAGAGCCACCCTTTCATTTCCCCTCACGAGTCTCTCGGGTATGTCGTTCCGTTTAACTCCGTTGCATCCAATGGGTTCGGCTGCTGTATTTGGCATTGCATATATATATATAGCAGATAATCCCAGCTTTGACCGTTTCCCTTGGTCTCGATCCCCCTGCACTTTCGCTTATATAAGTACGCAATCCTCACATGTAAATACTTTGATTCTGTTACCTCCAATTTCTGTATCAATTGCGTTCAGCTGCTTACAGCCTTTGACCTTTTCCTCTGCCTCAATTCATACTCGTTTATCTGTATGTCCTCGCTTAGTTGCTTAATTTTCTCCTTTAACCATAACTCCATTTGCATCAATTGACTCGGGCATATCGGCCTAGAGACGTCCCATCCCATATTCAAATACCAGCAAGCTACATTCTATCTTATATGTCCTCCTCAGCTCTACGAATCTCTTCAGCATCCAGGTCGGGGTCCACAAGCACAATATCCAGTGTCTGCAAATCTCCACGACGATCAATAACTCCCCTCGCATGCTCGATCAGATCCGTCCACTTGGCAAGAACATCTGCGGATCGGCAAAGCTGAAAACTCTGCTGCTGCGATGCGTACACATCTAGTGCTTCCCCCATCATATTGTCCACCTCATTATCTCCATTCCCACATTTCCTCATTTCCGGCTCCCCTATTAATCTCTTCCCCCACCAGTCTGACTTCCATAAGAAATAAGCAGACATGCGACAGAGTTCTTCACACAGCAGCAGGACCTCCTCACGCCACCGTAACATTCGTGCCCGGCCCTTGCACCACTCCACACGAATCGCTGTTAAACAATTTATTAGGAAATACATTCCCTCGCAAAAGGGGAAATCTCACCATCTTTGAATTCGGGATCATCTTCGGAGATCTGGCTATCATACCAAATCCATGACAACGTCCGCCTTGCCTCACCACGAACTTGCGACACAATCCCTTCCTCTACCAGATACTCATCCGAGTCTTCCAGATTAACAAAAACACCACTCGCTTTCAGCCTCTCAATCTGCTGTTGGCGCTCGGCTGCCTCCTCTCTATTCAAAGCTCTTTCGTTGATTCCCCTGACATCTTCATCTTTTAACTCCGACAATGACCTCTCCCAATTACCCGGACCCCAAAGCCGTAGAATTGCAGTCCGTGCCAAGCGATATCGGATTTTCCGAGAATGGATTTTGATATCAATTTGACGAATAATGCCACCTGCCTTCCCACTCTCTACCTGGCCCGTGATATTCCGCATCTTGAAACGGGCTGACATTGTACGAGCACGCAAACCATCCCTGACACCTTCCAATGCTTCCTCTGCCTCACTCATGCATAATCTCGCCTCTTGATCAGGCAGATTTCTCAAACAGGCACGATTCCTTGCAGAAGCTGTCCCGCAACTGGAAGGGAGGAATAAGGGAATCTTTTCAGGATGAGACAGATCTGGATCGTTGATCTGTTCCACGTCTGCCGGAGATAGAACATCCGACAGCCCCAGCATCAGAAAGCGCTGCAATGTACGGAACTGCGTGATCCTTTTAAGTAGTGTAGAACGTTTTTTTTGAAGCTCTAGGTGCTGTGTCAGTGTTAGATATTTATTTGTAGTGAGAAACAATTCGATATTTCACCTACAGACAATGAAATAAGCATCGACACACGCAATACAGAAAAAAAATCACATACTGTGCTTCCTGTATATCAATACCGGTCGAGAGGAACACTGATGGACTACTAGGGTATTTCAACCCTAATCCGTCCTTTAACAATGCCGTCTCCTCATCGGCCATTTTGACTTGCATGCTTTTGAATTGATTTTTATCATTTACTGGAACAGCGTTAGAGTGATGCCAATGTGCATTAAATGAATCAATTTTGCACACATACCTTTGCTCTGCTCCTCGTAAGGGCAATCGACTTCATGATTCTGCTCCCATTTCCCAATTTGCTCCTTCCACATTTGCTGTGCACGACCTATATTTCGTTCTAGCCCTTCATCAAATTGTTGAAAATCGAGATAATGCTGATCAAATTCCTTAACAGCAGTAACAAGACGCTTGGCCAAGACATCGTCTATCGCACATGTCAACGAACAAGTGTCCCAGGAGCAACTGAACATCTTACCAAGATGGGCAATATTCCGGAAGTTGTGAAAACCGAAAATATCATCCAACGTCTGGGCTCGGGTACCTGGCCCCATCTCCTTTGTCTGAGCAGCTGCCTTATTTGACTGGGCCCATCCCTCCTCTATAACCTCACCATGAGTCTCTCCGCAACCTGATGCATAGTCAAAATTGAAAGAGGTGTGGCATTGAGGTTGATGTGCGCGCAGGTGGAATTTCGGAACGAGAAACCGGACTCCTGTTGATGAGAAACGAGCGTGAAAATCAGGGTTCAGGGCAGCCATCTGGCTCCAGAAATTCCGACTCCATTGACAAGAGATGTCGTATGAAATGACGACAGCGAGGTATTCTGTGTCTTGGATAGTACACCAAAACACAAAATCCACGTTACAGTACCTAGCAAGCAGAATATCAGCTGAGACCTAACCCTCCTATTCTAAATACGCACCGCTCTCCTTTTTGAAGATCTCCTAAACCGCATGGCCTCCATACACGGTGTCGAGCACAGCAAATGCCGGCCATCCCACTAACACGGAGCCCTTGGACATTGCGCAGATTTGCCAAGAACATCGCTTGAAACCCTGAACAGGAACTCATCTGGAAACAATTAGATCCAGTTAGATAGATAGATAGATATATCCATGGAATAAAAACGTACATCTTCTTGGTCCACATATTGTTTGATATGTTCTTTGTATGGGCTACTCGGCACAATATAAGCAAACCCGTCACCAAGAATTGGGCTTCTATGTTCATTGGAGACAACTCGATTTCTCAGCCGGAAGTTTGCATCGATTGCAAGAAACAAAGTATAGAGAAATCTGTTGATGGCGCCCATATATCAATATGGGTAGACATAAGCTCACCTACAAATCAATGTCTCTGGAAGGTTTCCACTTACGATGACTCTGGCCCGGCTTCTTTCCAGTCCTCACGTAGGTTCTTGCCAGGATGAGGGCAAGCAGGGCATTCCAGGGCGCATTCCCCTCGCTTAGTGCCTTCAATCCCACTCTTTGCATGACAGCGGCCCGAGCGCTTCAGCATCTTGAGATTTCTCCATTCATATACACTGCGAAGAAGCGGCCGATAGTGGTCCTATATCCCTAGATCATCAATCACAAACGCAATCATCTGAACAGTTGAAATTCAATACCTTGGGTACCTCTCGTTGCCGGTTCTGTGTCATAATCTCCAGAGATTTGTAGTAGTCGTACACTGGTAGTTTTCCCAAGCAATTCAAGTTCTGGAACTGGCGTAGACATGAAAAAGTCGTGGCTGATTGAGGATTCTTGGGTGTGGCGGGATACCACATGCTTCGAAGAAGCTGCATGTACCCCTCAATTGCACCTGGACAGCCACAGAAATCCACGGCAACTGAATGAACACCGTTGACGTGAATAACAGTGAAGTCATCATGAATGGCTGATTTTGGATTGATGCAACGGGAGCGAGGATCGTGTCCAAGTTGAACGCGTAGTCCTAACGACTTCAATGTACTCGCTTCAAAAAAATGATCATTCCATTTCTGAGCCAAAAGATAATAATCAGTGACAATTGAAGGACCTATATAGAAAACTTACCTCGATCCAGTGAAGCGGCAAGTTTTTATGAGCATGTACCATACACTTCTCGCAAAACATGCCTGCTCCAAAGCACTCATCTTCAACACATCTGTAAACGCCCGGTAGCCGGCATGTATAACACTTTTTGCCCATGCCCCGCCGTCCTTCCAACCACAAGAGAGCATCAAGATACTCCTCACGGTATGCCAGCCAAGCCCGGCTCGGATTATCCTGACAATACATTCAACATACACACTGGGTAGATGTTGAATCACTTACCGAGCTAAGATACGATGGGCGAGACACTCGGATCTTGGCAGAATCAAGTGATTCTGAACTACTGAGGTCTCTGAGCCGAGAATCTAATGGAACAGTCTCATCGTGAAGGTTCCACTCCCCTTCATGAGAGTCAAGGCCATCACAATCCCAGCCATCATTACCCTCATTCCCTAAATGGTAATCATCCTCGTCTGAGTTGTCGTCGTCGCTTCCCAGTGGCGGTGAGCTAGTGTGCAGCCGATCCCGTAAAACCTCATTTGCAGATACCTTGATTCATTTACCGTCCCCAGAGAGTACAAATTTGTGTTGCGTGGCTGCTGCAGGATGGAAGAACGCAGGCACCTTGCGCTTTTTTCCCATAGGATCGGCACTGTGGCGCGGATATTCGGATAATAGCAAATAGGAGTTGACAGAATCTATCTATCCAATCAAGCCGTATTTATACATTGTCCAGTATTGAGATAGACTAACAAGTTTAAGAACAAAAACGTTTTACTCATCCTCCTCATCAGAAATGTCGATGACCCTAGGGGCGGAGTTCACGGGGACCCAAACCTCCACACCAGGTGGATCAGAAATAGTGGTATCTACCGAAACATGCGTGATCCGTGGGACTGCAGCGTAAACCCGGATATTCTGATGGCTGTCAACTTCGAATTTGAGGTCACGATCTTGAAGGCCTGGATCATGTAGGGAAAAGAGTCGGTTTGGGTGGGGGTGGCGAGAGCTGGGTCCGGGTGCACGAAGAATTTTTGGGGAAGAATACACATGAGATGCACCGGAAAGAACGCGTGTATATTCCTGCAATGCCATGTCAAACCGTGAAAACTTTTTTTGAAACATTCCAGAGACACCAGTAGTCAGTGCCTCTACGATCGCCCTAGTGATATTGCGAGATGTATAAGTAACCTATCATTGGGGATACTAGTGAGTACGCACCAGTGAGCAAAAAACCCGATTCTCATTCCTCGAGACACCACATAGCCACTCGACCTCTCATCATCCGGCCACATCGCCTGGATCTCCTCAGGTGTCGGACAATAGTTCCAAGCATAATAAACCTTGGACTGTCCTTGGGTTGAGTCAGCCCGAATTGAAATGTAGGATGGGGGCTCTACAGCCGGAAGTGCAGGGGGAGGAGTGTCAGACATAGAGCTGGATGAAGGACGTGACACCTCTCTGATGGCAGGAACGACGACTGCTGTAGCCTGAACAGGAGTTGGCGTTGTTTCAGGGGGTGGCGCAGCAACCTCAAGAAGGAGACCTAGATTAATATGTCAAATACAAACCTAAAATACTTGCCAAAGTGGAAAGTACTTACTGTCGCCGGGATACAGTACGAGATGATGGTGGTGAGGCATCACAAAGTTGGTCACTTATGTAACTAATATCAGCGAAACTATGGGCAAGACTACGTCCGATATATAGATATGGGTGGAGGCAATCAGTAGTTAGATACATTGTAACTAAACGCTACAAACTCCTCTGGAACTTGAGCCGTCTTTGGGTATAGAGCCTTTCCAGCACTGGAAGTCCTTCCATAGCTCCACATTCCAGATCCTCAGCCCAGTGCACCACAGAGTTTGCCTTCTGAGTAAGTTCCTCAGCCTCCTTCAGCTCGGAAGTGATCCCTCCTTCAGAGTATAACCTCTGCCCCAAACGTTGCATGGTGCTAACCACCTCTTGAAACTCGTCTATAACCTTTTGAAATCCCTCACTTCGGGTAGTAGACCGCCTTGTGTCCAGTACGTATTGCGTATAGAGGGTCTCGAAGAACGCAACAGGGGATGGGCTCAATTGGTCGTCTATCTTCTTGTACTGTTCTCGTACACGCTCCAGTAGATGGGGAATACAGCTTATCAATTGGCATTTGGTGGTCTTGTTAGCTGAGTATGTCAGTGAGATGATGAAATGACTTACCCATGAAGAGCAGCGGACGCCATTTTTTTCCTTGCAAGCACCCTCTTTTTCTCCTTCCGGCGAGCCTCTCTAAATAACGAGTAATCGTGAGTGTATAAGCGACAGCAGAGCAGGAAGAATATGTCTCACTGCGCACGAAGTTGAGCTGCTTTCTGATCTTGGTATTTCTTGCGTCGAGCTTCGTTGATGACTCCCTGATTTCTTTGACCTTCGATAAAAGAGGTTGACAGTCGAATGGAGGCAAATAAACATACTTTTGATAGTGTTTGAGGCTTTTAGCTCGGTTGGCTTGCAGACGGTCCGCTTTGGAATGGTACAACCTTGGTCGAGGCATAAGAGTTCCACAAAAGACTTAAATGAAGTCACTTCAAAACTCAGTTCGCTTGACCTTTTCATTTTGGCCTTCTAAAAGATGATTTTGGTCAATAATGAAAGCTTATGTTCCCGACTTTCCCAAATGATTGATTATAAGTGATACTTTTCTTTTGTCGTGTTACTAGAGCTCATCGTTGCTGACATCGAACAAGGACTTCTACCGGACCGTTCATCTGGGTATCATCTTAATACGCGATCAGGGTTGCGCAGCTTTCTTGAACATGGGCCCACCAGTGTACACTCTACGAAGCTTGCGTGCTTCACCTTCATCAGAGATTATTGGTTCGTTATCTTTCTAATTTAGCAGATTTACTAGTGACAATACTGATTTTAGCTCGTGATGAGGACACAGAATCTTTGCCATCGCTCGAGCCGCTGGAGGATCAGTTTGACGGGGAGACTATTGAGACCGGGTGGCCGTCTGAAGGGTGGGGTGACCCAGAGACAGAATTTTGGAACCTTCGGGAGATTGGAGAGAATGTTGCTCCCCCATGGTGAGGAATCTCAGCTAATTCGGATTGGCAAAACTTTTAATTTTTCTAGGGGTATACGTGCTTCAACAACGTTTATACTCCCGGAATTTCCTACAGGTCGAGAGGCCAGAGAGCAGTGGCTAAGTAACCTGGTGGCGTATCAGCTTACTACACGTCCTACGCCTCCTCGAGGAGAGGTATCAATTCCTTGGGATTCTAGTCTGCCGCACCAATATGCTCGTGCCTTGGGCGATGCATTGCTGTTCCGTAGGGACTACAGAGGCAAGATACCCTGGGCGCCATCCCAAAACTTGCCGGAAGCTTTCCCCGTGCCTGATGGGCTTAGTATCCCGGAGTGGTGCCGTATTCAGTGTGGGTCTATGTCCCGTAGCCTAAAAGAAAATTTTTCATCAATTTCTCAATATCTTACACACACAGGCCGACGATCGCAGTCGGATACAGAGACCTATCCGACATTTTGCGGGTGGGAAGTAGAACAAAAGCGGATTACATTCTGGGACCAAGCCAAGGCGAAGCACGCTGAACTGGTTGCAGCCGAAAGGAGTTTGTCTAGTCAGGTGTCATCACGAAACATGGAAAATGACACTGACCTTCGTTCTCAGTTTTCTGAGCGAGTGCGTCAAGCTAATGACCATAGGTGGAGGATACAGGAGGAATGGGACGTCATGAACTCTACGGTCATCGACTTGATTTATTTGTCGGCTGTAGCACTCCTGTATTGAAATACCGGTCATGTGATCGCGCAGGTTGAATAAGCCACTCAATATATTTGACTTTGTTGTCATTGTCTCAGTTGGTCGCGTCGCGTCCTCAAAGTTACTTACATCTTCTACTTCAACACTTTCGTCATACAAGATGGTTCGCAGAAAAAACCCATCCGATAAGCAAAAACCTGGTCAGAAACCGTGGTACGAAGATCCGACTGGGGCTAGGAAGGAATGGCTGGACAGCTTTGTTCCGGTTGCAGAGAAGTGCACTACGCAGATTGCCAAGGGAAAGTTTTTGGACTGGTTGACTGGGAAGTATTTTTTGAGGTTTGGAGAGACTTACAGTGCGTACTTTCCTCATTCAGTGGAGAAAAGTTAATTAAACAGTAAAACAGCGCACGAAATGAACCTTCAGGCTCACGAGGCTTCTCTCGCCGCCGAGAGCGCTCAGACCACTAGCGAAACAGGCGTTTCATCCTCTACGACCCAATCCACAACCCAATCCACAACCCAATCCACCGGCGCCGATATTGCAACATTGCCTACCCAAGCCCACGAGATACTTCTACGACTCTCCGATGGTGGACCCGACCTGAGCGTGTTGGCAGACGCAACAAACGCGCTTCAGTGTCTCAATAACTCCCTGGAGTGGGAACCGGTGGTCACTTTGGCTGCAGAAATCCGTTCATGGTCTATCCTGCATTTCCAGATCCAGTCCACGAGCCTTACCGAAGCCTGCCTCAGGTGGAACAGGCCCTGGACGAAGTGTGGGGAGAGGACTACGACAAGGATACCTGGCATGGTAGGGTGCGAGAGATTAACGACCTTGACCCGGACGAAGAAGATGCTGATCTGCGCGAGAAGATTGCCTCTTCGTTGGACTCACTTCGCCCACGGCTGCAAGATCTCTTGAAGGGTAGGCGGTATGGCAATGCGGATGGCCTCACCTCCACCACTCCAGCATCCCTTGACCGAGATTCAAATACGGGTGGGACTTTGGCTCCACCAACTTCGACTACTACTGTACCAACTTCGACTACAGCTCCACTGACATCGACTACAGCTCCACCACCTTCGACTACGTCTTCCTCCAAAGCTGCTGAGCCAACGACATCAGTGACAAAGAAGAGTGGGAAGGGCAAGCAGAAGGCTGATCAATTTGACGAGCTGAATTTGGAGGCGATTGACGTCAGTGCAGTGTATCGAGCGCTTGGCTGGGTCCAGTTAAGTCAAGAGGACTTTCTTGAGAAAAAGGCGATATGGAAAATGGTCCGCAATGTGAGTTGAACCCAATTTGGTCTCTATGACGATGCTGACCGCATTAATCCAGAGCAAGATCGGAGAGTACCTCAGAAAGGAAGCACGTACAGTGAAGGCTGGCCAGTCCGACATCGTTATGCGACATCTCCTGAGAGAGGTAGATAAAGCGCTGCCGCCGAAACCTCAGCGTGTCCACGATGTCCAGGTCTTCATGCGGCACTACTACCACTCGATGGTGAAAGAGGAAGCGGAAAAAGAGATTGCCAAAGAAGTAGAGGAGTACAACGAGCTGGTGGAGGCAGGAGGGGAGGAGGTAGATGGTTTGACGGAGCCATGCCCGGTCAGGATACGTTTCAATGTCGCCAAACAAATCTTGGCGGGCCAATCAGAGGAGTTTCAGGGGGAGATTAAATCTTTGGGAGTGAAAGATCTTGAGGACAAGCAGAAGCAGTGGGAGGAGGCCAACGCTAGTCGAAACGCAGAGAAAGGGACTCCAGAAGGTTATGCTGCGTGAGTGGTCATGACTCCTATTCCATGTTCCGTTCCGATTAAGATTGACATGTTGTTGTATAGGGCTGTCAAGAAATGGGCCCCAGTTGTAGCCCGTTTCAACGCTGCTGTGGCTCAGGAGTTAGGATTGGTTATAGTGACGGCGTTAGTTGGCCCAAACGCTGAATTGGAGGGGAAGATCGACATATGGTGGTACGGTTTATTTTGTTTGGGGATACTCGGGTCAAAACTAATCATTAGCAGGAATCTTCACGGCAAAAACTCCATGGGACTTGATTGGAACGAGTTCGATGCAAAGACTTTCGCCCATACCAGTGATAACCTGATCACCTTTGCAAAATCTGTGTACAGTGAGTTTGGTCCGATATATAAATACCGGTTGGGCAATGGGCCATATCGAAACACCGGCTGACTATTTTTCAGGTAAAGAAGAGCGTGCAGCAAGGGCTCTTCCAGCTGAGTCGGTAGGAGTGGGATTCTGGCCTGCTCAGGCTGCTGAGCCAAAGGAGGCTACGAAGACTGTCACCTCGAAGCGTCGTCCAGAGAAACGCAAGAAGGCGTCCAAGTCAAACGCAAAGACCGCAGAGCCAGCAAGGAAGTCACCGCAAAAGAAAAAGACGAAGAGACGTGCCATTGTAGAGTCCGATTCCGAGGAAGACACAGAAGATGACGAAGAAGAGGAAGAAGACGTAGAATCCCCTCCTCCCAAACGAGCTCGCCGAGATTCCACTGTAGATAGTCGTCCTTTGACCCGACCTAACCCCAAACCAAAGGCCCGTGGTCAGCTAACTACTGCCAGGCCTGCTGGTCTTCCCGTCAAGAAACCTACTACTGCCAGGCCTGCAGGTCTTGCCGTCAAGTCTACACCCACTAAGGAACGTGCACCTATTGCACCTCTACCCGTCTCTACCCCACTGCCATCTACACCACATAGGTGCCCTTCTCCTCTTCACACCACTACACCAGCGTCTACACCTCCACCGTCTGCGCGTGCATCACCTCTTCACACTACTACACCAGCGTCGACTCCACCGCCACCTCCAACGCCAGCGTCCCCTTCACCTTTTCACACCACTACACCCGTGACCACACCTCCGCCATCTCCATCGCCTACGTGCCCCTCACCTCTTCATGTTACTACACCGGCTTCTACACCTCCACCGCCGGCGTCTACTGCGCATAGTCCTGCCCTTCAAACACCTGCATTGCCTCCATCACATTCGGGGAAAAGGGCACCAGGTGATCATTCAGGGGCAAATGACTCTCCCACTTCCCCTCAGAGGCGAGAATCGACACCAGCGTCATCTGATGATCCGGTCTCGTCGGAGGGTGGAGACATTAAACGAGAGGCTGTGTGTTGGCATCACCCGAAGGAGAACATGTTCTGGCCACTTCTTAGGCAATGCCTCGGGTTCTGGGGGGAATGGTTCGACAACCTCGAGATGGATGAGTCGTGGATAGATGAGTTCGAGGAGCTCTTGGACATATTTCTGCAATTGGAGCAGGTATGGGGCTTTCAGGAGCACAACGGGAACATTACCTCCAAAAAGCAGTGGTCCGGAGTGAAGGCGTGGAAATCGGCAGGTTATCCAGCAGCGGTGATTGGTATTGACAGCGATAAACCGGGTGACGGGCTTGGGGCTATGGTCGAGTGCCTGAAAACGTGGTGGGAAGATTTTGGAAGCTTCGAGAAGGATGAGACCGATTTCGCTCCCCTTGACACTACTTCAGGCAGAGATGGCGTCTTCAAGTTCATTTGGTCTCTGATGGTTGTCCTTGCATCTGTGGTTGGTGATCCGGGAGAAGAAGATTGGACCCCGGAATTTGATGACGAGCAGAATGAGGTACTGGCAGATTGGCTGATTCTTGTCATACAGGTCAAGGAGACACTCGAACATGTCTACAAGAACGCGAAATTCAGAACCAAGAAACGCAAGGCTGACAAGATCTCACGAGACGCCGAAGAAGCCAGTGGTCCGAGTACTAGGTCGCGTGCTGCCAAAGTGAAGGAGGATAAGGTAAAAGCAAGGGCTTCCCAGCGCAAGAAGGCGGTGAAGAAGGCGGCAAAGGTGGGGAAGAAGGGCACTAGGAGCAAGAAGTGATGAACAGGTTTGGACTCGTACCGTACGTTTTCGCTGGACTCCACCTTCGTATTTATCTGTTGGCAGACTGAATGCCATGGACTTGTAATTTATTTATGTTCACTTGTATATAATTTCTGTCTGACGGTATATGGATACCGCCCCCACTAGTTCGCCGATATATAAACACTGGTTCATGCTACCCGTATACTTCAACCTTTGTGTTACTACTGACAACCTACGTATATTACCCGTTATGTGATCAGGTAACAGTATTTAAAGATCTGTGTAAATACATATCCCTTCCGATGAGTACATAGGAATAAGAGTAACTTCGCCACTATAGTTGCAATATAAAGGAGTGCTTGCGATCGCTTCACTCCCTATGTACTACCGGATATAAGATAGAAGCGGAAATTTATTCTGAGGCGGACAGAGGACGAAGATCCGTTTACATATATATCAGTTCTGATATAGTACATATGAGTACATAGAGGGTAAGAGGAACTTGATCACTGAAGAGATTACCAGGGGCGGTATTGCAATACGGATGGGTATACTTTCTACTACTTGCTATCACTTCGCTACCGCAACCGGTGATAAGGGGAATTAAAACCGAGGCGGACAGAGTATGTATCAAGACCGATACGGTCTCGAGTCTCGACGGGTACGGATCTGCAAACAGGAATTAAGCGAGGTAGGCGAGATTGATGAGGTTTGCTCAGATTCTTAACACTGTAACCGTGCTGACTATTGCAGTGCTGCCCAGATACTTCACCCTGTAACCGTAGATAACTGTGCTGACTACTGCAGTGCCGCTCCCAGCTGCTCACTGCGATCTCATGCCGGTCGCTAGCCATTCCAGCAACAGTCATCCCCTCTTATGGCCACCCATATTGATATATGGACGCCAGATTCACTATATGGCCAGACCTTGCGGATATTGGAATACCGGAGGTGGGGCTACTCCTCCGGTATGGAAATATGAGTACGACATCGCCTCATTCATAAGCACATTTACGCTTGCTACCACCTGTCCCTGAGAAGGACTTGAATTTGTCCTTGGCATAGAGAATGGTTTTGAATGTCCTTCCTTCTCTCTCTCATTCAACCATTCCAAATGAAGGTCCATTGCCCTATCCCTATACTTGTCAAAGTCCTTCTACTTTGGCCACATTTGCCCCACTGACTTCTGAAGATCCTTAGGAGGACCTGCTTTAAAGAAATCTAGAAGGGCTGTTTCTCCATAGTCCGACTCTTCTCCATTATAGCTACTAATGTCCATTCCCTTCATCCTAGCGTTCTTGATCTTAGATCGTGCAACCTGGTCAGCAGCAAGGGCCTTGAAATCCTTCTTAAATCTATCCTTTATCTCCTTCAATGTTGTCCATCACCTGTCTTCTGGTTTAACTTTCACATCTTCCTATCATCTTCTCGTTCTGTAATTCGTTGAGTTACCAAATCTCCTCTTTTTTCTCCTGTGAAGAATGAGAGGAATAAGGACACCTTGGAGTCCTCAGTCAAGTATTTGGCCTTGTTTTGACATAGGTAGTTGTTAAACGAAGCTAACCATTGCTTTGCCTCATCACGTTCTCCATTAAAGGCATCAGGTTTCCATTCCTTGTTTGGAAGTATTGTTAGAGTCATTAGGTGCTATGTCAGACATGGCTGAACTGTCAGGATCTGATGGATCTGGAGAAGGGGAAGGGTTTGGATGATGACGGGCTATGGATGGTCCTTCAGTAGTCAGAATTGTAGGAGAGGAAGGGTCATTTGGTTCTGATGGGTCGGGGTTGACAGATTATTAGAAGATGGATCTGGTAAGGGATCTGATGCAGAAGGGGTTCTGGATTCAGTTGAGTGTTTGTAGGGGTAGATGTTCCCTGGTCTTGTTCAGTTTCGGAATCAATTATTGGATGAGCTTTTTGAATAGCGAGTTCTTGGTTGTGCATTACAACTTCACACTCGATAGGAAGGGATACAGGGAGTGTTTGGGTGTTGCACCTGTTAATACAGGGCTGGTTTTTGCAGAATATATAAGGGTTCAGATTCTCCAGGCTATAATGACAATCGAGAGTCGTTGGTCTGAAAAAGATGTGTGGACAATCTGCACAGGGAAGATTTGGATCTGCAGATGCAGACTGTCGACTTGTCATATACTGCTTCTACGATCTCTTAGGGCCTTCTTTTCTGCCCTTTAAATCAAAACGAGGATTCGAAGATGAAGGAGAAAGATAAATGGAGGTCCTATAGGTGTATTGTACTCTTTGAAGAACAGAGGTCCCGTAATCTTAACAACAGTTTCCTCAGTATCAAGGTCGAGGGTGACTCATATGTGTGAGTAAACAGAAAGGATTATGTCACCTGGTTCCAATTTCGTCATGAATCCCTTCCTGTCTTCGCTTCCAGACCCTGTCCTACATTCCTTCTACTTCTTTTGTTCTAGATCTCGTCTCCTGGTACCGATGGCTTCTATCTTCTTTGGTACATCATTTATCTGACTGACAGATCATATCTGCTTCTACTGCACATATTGACATCACTTAGACACATGACTATCATCCTATGGTTGTCTCCATCAGATCCTGCTGATCTAGCTTCGCACTTTTGTATATTTACTGCATGTAGTCTGTCCACTTCTGTCCCTCTGATCCATACTGCTCATCATTGCCATCAGTACTATGTAGACTCTGGCCCAGTACTGGCTGACTCACTTATACCATCTATTTGCCTTGTTCCTTCGTCTTTGGCTTCTGTGTGGTGGCCTGACAGGCATCCAGTCCCTATCTGAACCTGTTCTTGACAATTGTAGCTCCAAGGATCTGCCCGGATGCCTTCCACATGGCTACACCAGTACTTGTTCTGCAGTAAATTGAGTGGAAGGGGAAGAAGAGGTTGTTCGTCATCAGGCAGGCTCTCAGGGGGTTTGAAGCAAATCCGAGAGAATGCAGTAGACAGGATGAAAAGAATGTACAAAGGGGAGGACAATTGTTGCTACACTGTTACTCAAAGTAGTGTCTGCTTAGCAATTGAAATGAATTCGAATTGCAGGGATGGAGAACGACACTTGTGATATAGATGAAATGATGGTAAAAGATAAAAGAAGTTGAGAATAGAGATAAGCAAGATAAAAGAGAAAAGGACTCAGATAGTGAGGTGGGTGTAAGGGAGTTCGTTCAAGTGCCAAGGTCATTGGTACACTTAATGACAAACCACCCAAGTCACACAAAGACAAGATTGATTGAGAATAGGAGTAAGCTGACTATGCTCTACACTGCATAGTACTAGTACAGAGCAGAGATGAAGTGAATGAACCAAAGGACTAACTAGAATGTCTAGTGGTTTATATAGAAGAACAATGAATAAGTGATAGGAACAAGATAGGAGCAATAGGAGAAACGTAGGGAAAAGATAAGATTGATTGAATGGAAGATTGATTGATGGTTATTATAAAGTTTGACAGGTTTTATAAGGTTCAAAGTCAGTAACATAAGGTTTAAAAAGGTTTTTTGAGGAAATGCAATAGACGAATGATCAGAAAATGGGTTCAATAATGAAGTAGAAGAAGGACAAAGAACTGTAGCAGTTCGTAGGTTTGAAACATACATGAATTGTTGTTTTGTACACTGTATTGGTGTGGAGATTTGAGCATAACATGAATAAAAAGAGGTAATAAAAGAGGCCAACTACATAGCAAAGAAATGTGGAGTGTATGAGAGCTTTAGTGGCAAAGTAGTGATATATACTGGCCTGGCTACAATGACAAAATTTTGAAGTACAAATGGGTGTGACAGTGTGACATCTGGGAAGTCCCAGGTAGGGAGATGGGTAGTCCTGGGAGTTCCCAAAAAGCATCTGGGAAGACCCAGAGTGCATTTCAATAGAGTGGATGTAAGTCCCAGGGAGCTGGATAGATCCCTGGCTACTAGGCCTCACTAGGCTATTGATGCTAGAGACCAATTCCACCTAACTAGGTACCTATATATGGGTGCCTGAAGTGACCTAAGGAGGGTTAGTGGCATAGCCAGGGATCAACCCAAGGCCCAGGGATTTATGCCCACTCAATTGACCTTCACCATGGGACTTCCCAGGATTTCCCAGCTGTCACACTGTCATACTTTTGCTATTATAATATAATTTTTATCCTCCTTTCTCCTTTTCCATTGTTTATACCAAAAAAACAATTCATATGTGTAGTGTAGAGCACACACTTGGCTCCAACAGTAGACATAGACACAGTAGCAATAGACAAAGACAATGAGAAGCTAGTCCCAAGACAAAGTTAATTATGAGTAAAGATAAGATACAAGAGGAGAGGTGCTTACCTACTAGGCTGTACTTTGATTATTTCTGACAGTTCTCTGATTCCTCTTTTACTTTGATCCTATGATTATTATCTTGTCTTTGGCCTCACATATATAAACTTAGGGTTGTAGCTTCCTGTCCCTATCTTGACCTCTTTGTCTTGGGACTGTTCCTGGTAAGTGATAATCATGTATCTGTCATAGAAAGATGAACAAAAGATAGGACAGAAAGATGAACAAAGGATAGGATGAAAAGATGAACAAAAGATGAACAATGATGGATGGCTGATTGATGAATGATGAAGGAAAATAGTAGGAAAAATAGAGAGAAAATCATCCAAAATAATCAAGTTATGACAATATAGTGTAGTTATCCAACTTAACACAAAGGTTACAGCTTTCTATACTCTCTATTGCCAGGTCAGCATTAGCATAAATCCAAGTTTCACTCTACAGATCCTAAGATGCATTATAAGATAGGATTATTTCTCTTACATTAGAGAGCTTGCGCAGTGCCAACTGTTGGCTGTGGTTGGCTTATTCAGCTTGTGCATGTGGTTGGCATTTATTGTTAGAGCCCTTTGTGCTGTATCTTACCCTATGCCCTGCAGCCAACTGTTGGTTAAGCATCAGCTGCTTCAAATTTTGGAATAACATCCTCTGAAGCTTATGAGCTGCTCTATGAAGAGTATATATTGCATAGCTGGGTAAGAATACAGCAGGACCTAGTACAAGAGGGAAGTCCAGGGAATTCCTCAGGATATTCTACCTCCTAGTTCTGGGGAGTTCCCCCAGAAGTGCTGAAGGGACTTCCCTGTAATTCAGTTTTTGTTTATAGCTCAGGGGGAATTCCCCTCACCACTCTCACAGGGAAGTCTCCTTAATATTCACATCACACTAGCACAGGGAATTCCCTATATATTTCTTTTTAAACCCAGATGGAGTCATAACTTGCATATTGCCATAGCTGCATATTCTGTAGCGGATAGATAGATAAATATGATAAACTGCTCCAGCAAGGGGTTCAAACCTGTTGGACAATTCTGGCTCAACATTTATGGTAAGGTCAAACTACTGCAGTCTAGACCTCATAATATACACAGTTTTGGAACCTGACAAGAATCTGAAGGACTCAACTCAATCTATTTCCACTGAATCAAGAAGATTGGACAAAGTTCAGAACATAGTAGAGGGTAAAGTTGGAACATGCATGTGGAACAAAATGTATAGGTGGTATGGAAAATTTATATCTCTATGTCTTTACGAGTCTGAAAGTTAATGAGGCTCGTTCTTTATGGCACCTTTTTTTTCTTCATTTAAGCGGTGGTTTGGCTTTGTTTGGCATCGCTGTGTCAACCTGTCTCAACCTGGGCTTCTGTGTCCTGTTAAGCGGTGGTTTGGCTTTGTTTGGCAGCACCACGTCTCAACCTGGGCTCCTGTGTCCCGTTAAGCGGTGGTTTGGCTTTGTTTTGCAGCACCGTGTCAACCTGGGCTCCTGTTCCCGTTAAACAGTGGTTTGACTCTGTTTGGCAGCACTGTGTCTATGTGGGCTCAGCCTCCACTTCCCTTTAAGTGGTGGCAGCATCTACCTGGGTTCTACCTTCATTTAAGCAGTGGCTTGTTTGCATCTGGCCTGGTCAACTCATCTGTTTCTGTTCATGCTTGTGTCAAGAAATTTTTGTTGCCAGTACTCCCTACTTCTGCATTACAATGTTACAGTACTACTCATTCACTCGCTAATTTCCATTCAACCCATCTTTGTGTTTGTCTCTGACTCCATTTCCATCCAGTTGCCAACCCTTCTCTTGAGTCTCTTACCTCGCACTTCTTTCATTTTGTCTTCCTCCTTCGATGCAGCTTCTATGGCCTGCAATGTGATTCTTGTCAGATGCAGCCAATACCTTCACGTTCGACTGTCTTACCTTGTTTGTGAAGAGCCCATTCACCAAGGTGATTGAGCACAATGCAACACACGTCTTATACTGTTGGTTGTATCTCTTTCCTGTTGGCACTAACATCACCGTAAACTCACTGCGGACAGCAATGGGTATTTGCCAGCCATTTTTGCGCAGGCGTAAATCTCAAATCTTTCAGAGCAGTTTTTGCAGGCCGAACATATCGGCCGGAATTCCATATGGGATAGTTCTGGTGCTGAGCAGAAGTTCGAGATTTAAGGTTGCACCAAAATGGATGGCATGGTGACTGTACTTCTACCATGTCACCATGTCTGAATTTGGCAGGCTGCACATTGGTGAACCTGTTGTTGGAGAAGGAAAGTGATTCAGACTATTGAAACAATTGATATGTAAGACGGGAACTCACTTCCATTCTCCATCTTCCATCTCTCTCATTTCTGAGTACTCGACCCTATTTTCCTCCATATGCGTGTAATCAGTTCCCGCCAGCTTTTCTAGTATCTTGTTGGGGTCCACCTCCCTTGTAAGGTCCAGAGCAGGCTGAAAGGGTGCGAGTGTGTGAGATGTGAAGTACCTGTTGGACAGATGGAGTGCTGGTCCCTCGTAGTACTCATTGTTGATTGTGTCATTCTCCAACACCACTTTTTGTCTACGTTGCGTTTGAGGTAGCTCTCGATTTTTTTGATGCCCTCTAGAGCCTTGGTGAACTCTTTGATGTTCATGCCACTTAGCATTATACCCTGTTTCAACTGCGGAGTTCTCGGTTTTCTGTTGTCTATGTCAGTGTCCCATGCAGACAGGTGTGAAGGGAGGAAAAATGGAAAAGTGGTGCAGATTTATATATGAGAAGGACATATATATATATATATAGAGAGAGAGAGAGAGAGAGAGATGTAGGGGCTATTTGAGAAGCACTGTTTCACTCACTTTCCTAGGACTTTGGTGAATGGTGGTAAATCCTTGGTGATGATGATGCCTTGGATCGACACTACTAGTTCCTTGGGTTCAGGACCTGTTTTCACCATTCTCCCATACACTGCTGTGTACATGTCTTTCCAGTCTTTGTCCTGTATGTTCCCGTTATATCCATGACCATGCTGATTCGATCACATTGTGAACATACCAAAGCAAATTTGGCTGCATTGTCCATTGCATATGTAGCATTTCATCTCTTCTCAATGAACGTCTTCAGGAATGTCTCTGTTGGAGGGGGTGAGTTTGTCTTGTAATGACTCTGCTGCTATACTCATGAGCTTCCAGAATGTTGTAGTGATTGTTCATGGTGGAGAGAGAGTAAGTTGGTCTTTTCCTCCCATGTCTGTCTGTGATATACCTTGATCCTTTCTGTTTCTGTCTCTGTTTGTGGCTTCTTTATCTGCTGCTTCTTTTTTGATCTTGGCTGTCTAAGTCTCTGTTACCCGTTGAGTTCTTCACAACCAGTGGTCTTTGTATGTTCACCTTCCCTTCCTCTTGTTGTATTTTTGAAGCAGTTTTATATTGCCAGGCATCATAATGAGTGCTCGCAATGTATAGGCAGTGAGTATGGTTGCTCCCTTGATGTTCACAACTCTTCCTGAATTGTGGCGTCTGTGGGTCCTTCTTTGTTATACTCTTTACGTGCTGCTGCTTATTGCTAATTTGTCTCCGCTAGCTTGTTCCACCTATTGCATGTGGTTGTCTTATGGTCATTTGGTTTTGACTGTTCCCTCTCCCCATTTCTTTTTGTTTTTTCCTTCTTCTTTGATAGTGATTTGTAGCTCACCTCACCCAAGCCTCATGTGTTGTTATTATTATTTTTTGCTTTGACTCCATAATTGTTGGTCTTTCTTTTATGTATGCTTGGTCTTGGTGATCTGCCACCATATGTTCAAATGTGTCTAGTCAATTTCCTGACATATACATTTGCACCACATCCAGCTTTCCTTTCTCTCTTTCTCACCTCTCTTTCTTTCTCTCTTGATTTTTTCTCTTTCCTGTTTTCACCTTTGTTCTGTCTGGCTGGTCATTTACTCTAGCCATGCTGCTCTTGTTGTGCTTGCAGTGTCTGCTGTTTTCGTATGTTGGGTGCTTCTTGTGGTTTCACTGCCCTCATTACCTGTCCTTGCTTCCTTCCACAATGCAATTTGAGCTTATTATGTTCCACCATTTGGTTTTCACTTTTGAGATGTTCGTGCACAGACCATTTTTTTGGGATATAAAGCCCTTCAGTCTTTCAGTAACGAGCATCTTCATATTCCATCGAATCATCCAGAGTTTTCCTTTGATCCACTGCCTCTCCTCATGTCTAGAAAGCCCTCTGCCAAATCTTCAGCTAAAAAGGTCCCTCGTGCCTCGATTGGCCGTCAAACTGATGCATCCCTTTTGTTGTGTGTACATTCCCACAACATATGTTTTTTTTCTCTTTTTTCGTTCACATAATGACCTTTATTCGTTCTTATAGTGCACCCTCTGCCTCTCCTCCTGCACCGTGCGTATTGCCTGTTTTATCAGTCCACTTTCTTGTCTGACTCTTATCCATTCCAGTCATGTGGATAGTTCAACCTTTGCTTTTGGTTCCTTTCCAGATGAGAGGTATGTCTGCTATTCTTTACTATGTCTTGCTATTTTACTCATCCCTTCTCAGACTTGGTTCCCCTATTGCCTTTGGTCAATCTGGTTCTGACCAGTCCGCTCCTGAATTGTGGGTCTCTTTTTTCTTTACGATCAGGATATAGAGTGTGTCTAATTGTTTTGTTGTTGTAGTGTTCCTGCCAGTCATCTTAGATGTTCCTCTTGTGTTTCCATTAAGACTGAGTGGGCCTGTCAGGCTGCCAATGATGAAGAGCTCCTCGACTTTGAAGATATTCAGCCTTCTCAACCTTCAGAGCATCACAGGGAAGAGTCTCCTTTGCCTGAATTGACTGATTCGTAAGTTGTTTTTTCTCTTTTGACATTCTTCCTTTTCTTTTGTTTTTTCTTTTTCTTCTGAGCACTGTTCATGTTCATTTTTCTCCCCCCATAGTGATGGTCATATTGAATACATTGATACTCCTATTGGGTCTCCTGTTCTCTTGACTAGCCCTCTGTCTCCAGACCCAGTTGACAATACAGCTATTGCTTGAAGGTAGGCATTCAGTGGTTTCTTTTTAGTTCATTGCTTACTCTGTCCCATTTTTTTCTTCTTCTTTAGTGATGACGAATTCCCAGAGCCTACTGCTACTGCAATCCTTGGCTCTGCCTCTCATCGTGCTCAACTGTCTTCAAATTCTCATGCCACCTCCAAAAGGCGCCTCTCATGAGTCTTGAACAGTAATCCCAATTAATTTGTTAATGTAATGTTCACTTTGAATGTCTGCCAGATCTGCCAGTGTCTCTCCCACTCTTGCAAGTCCATCCAAGTATCCAGGTAACAAGAAAGCAAAGCTTGCTACTTCCCCTGAGGTGCCACAACTTCCTCCTCAGTACAAAGAAAAAGGGAGACCAAGGGTCACATCTCCTGAACTTATTGAGTCAGTATCCTTTCTCCTGTTGCATTGTCTTTTTTTCTGACATCTTTGTGTTGCAGTACCAGTTATCTCTCTGACGTTGAACCTCAGACTCCACCTCCTCAACATGTCCATGTGACTGAGGCTCCAAAGTGGGTTCATATTTTATTTCCATTCTGGTATTGACTTCCCTTCTGTTGCAGAGCCTCTACTGGCCCTCCTATTGTCATTTCAGATGAAGAAGATCCTCATGCCCACGACACTCCAAAGGCATCAGCCCAAAAACAGGTTCATCAAACTTCCCACATGTCTACTGGAGGTTGTCCACCTCGACGAGTGAATGTGGTCTCCAAATCGGCTAGCCAAAGCCAGCAATCCCAACCTGCCGAGTAAGTTTTCTAGTACCTTTGGATTGGTGCTTTACATGACTGTATTTCCTGCTTAGGACTGTGGAAGCTGATGCCCCATCTAACGTTGATGCCCCTCCTAAAACAATGGCTGAGCTGTATGTCATTCCTTTTTTGAATGTTCTCTATTTAAAATAATTGAATATATTATGTCTTGCTCTCTACACAGTCACCTGGAGCTCTCTAGCCAGTATGCAAGCTCTTCAAATTGCACCTTCAACCAAGGGAACTTAGGAAGTTCTACCATGACTTTGCTCTCCAACCTTTCGTCACCACTATGTGCGTTATTTATCTTCTTCTGACTTTCTTGCTGTCTGACTGTTCCCATAGTTTCAAAATGGAAGGTCAAATCGTATCCTACAATAGGGCCAGCAACTCTTCGTTAACTCGAACTGCACGCTATAGCGAGCTCTTACAAGTTATCACTTCATTGGAGCAGAAGTAAGTTGATTCTTCTTTTACTGATACCACCATGAACTGAGCTAACTGCTTTCTTTTGCCTTCTTGTTCTACTTATAGCTCGCTGTGTCGTGCTTTGTCTTTTGTTCGTGAGGGCCCATATGTCAATGCCAGCCACCTCTCGAAACAGCTCTTCATGATCAACTGGGGCACCAAATATGTTTACCTCTTCAATGGTGTGTCATAGGTCATACCATTCATATGGAACCAGGGGGACCACACAATCAAGCAAGGACAGCAGTCCCATGGACTATGGCAACCTCCAGGTATTTTTTCTATGGCTTCCAAACCTCTGTATGGTCTCGACTTTTGTTGCCACAAGGCAATCCTCTTGACTCACTTCTTTGTATGACTCCATACTACGGATCCGAACTTATCTGACTCATCTTTACTCATAATAACTCACTCAATAGTCCTAGCATATGTATATAAACTGTAACATAGCTACTTAACTCTTTAGCCTAGATATTTTGTCAACCTACCTACAACAAACCTGAATCATATCTAGCTTTCAAGTCAATTGTATCCAGCAATCACCAGCAAATACCTGAAGCCTTTTACCAGCATCCTCCATTTTTCCAGCCATTCCAACAAGTACTTAAGCCTCTAAGTACTCCAACTGTGGCTACAAGCCCCTATCAGCTCTACCAACTTCCTACAGTCTTGCCATATTGCCTAGCAGTCTCCTACATATCAATGTCATCCAGAACAACATTAATGACTGTAGGTACGACCCTTACATGGTGGTACTTTCGATCACCAGGAAGTGTTTTTTAATGTCACTGGCATTGTTGTTGCTTCCAACTTTTCCACTGGCAGTGGCCAAGATGGTTCCAGAAGCAAACATATCTGGATCCAGCTCTTCAGCCAAGAGTATGAAATTTTTTTTGCCTTCATCACAGGTCTCTTTGGTGATCAAGCCATTCATGGCCCAACCAAAGATGGAGCTTTGAACATTCAGTCAAAGGAGGAGTCGTGGTACCCTGCTTTGAGTGGTTCTGGTTTGTGTTTCATTGCTTCTGAATTACTACAGTTTCTTACAGTAGTCTTTCTAGCTGGAAACAGTAGTCCTACAAAGGCTGATATGTCAAGGTTCACCAGGCGTAAGTCCAAATCCAAGGAGGAGTCCCCTATCCACAAACCCAAAGCACTTCTTCCCCTCAATGATTCAGGTATGTTTCATATTTCCTTCCCCTCTTTTTTGAACCCTGAATATTGATTTCACACCTTTCCATCTGTGTTCTTCCACAGTCCCCATTTATGACGGGGTTCCAGATGGCTTTTTGTCCAGCACAGATGACTGGAAAAAGTTGACGTCCTTGTCACAGTTTGAGACTGTAGGTGGTGAAATACCTAAAGGTCACATTTACACTGTAGGATTCACCATTTCCCGTTGGGATAATCTTCCAAAGGCCTTAACTTGTCCTACATCATCGTTCTTGCTCACCCAGATATGGAGAAGGATGTTCCTGATCTTGCTGACTCTGGTGTCGAGACTGAATCCTCTCAGGCTGTTTAAGACATACATATGAATCCTGTAGCACCTAGTATCATTGTAAATACCTTGTGTCAATCAATTTTCAGTTTTTGTGTGCCACTCTCACTAGCTTATCTAATAGTTTAACGAGCCCTCTATCATCCTGTTAAGTTATGACATCATCAATTCAAATCATTGGACAGTAAATCTAGCTTATATAATAGTTTAACAATGCCCCTAGCACATCGTCAAACTATGACATCATATTCTTTGATCTGATATCACCTCTATGTCGACTGATCTTTTTCACCCCCACTGTCCATTGGATACTCTTTTTGTTTGGAAAACAGGGACCCAGTACCATCAGGAAAACCATCCAGAGATAATGGACTTGTAATTATTCAGTAATTCTTGTAATCCATTCTGTCAGATAATTACCTTGTAATTACTCTCACTGGAAGCAAATCCCTGTAAATATGCTGCCATACGGTATTACAGCAGCCTTACTACAAGTCATTCAATAAGTAATACACCTTACATTACATATTTTTCTGAACAATCCTGTAAGACTGCTGTAAATCAGGATGGATTACAGCAACATTTCAGTGTGACATAGTGTCACAGTAATACATTCTGTAATACTGCCAAGAAATACAAAGGTATTTCAGAGTGACACTGGAAGAAATTCCTGGACTTGTCATAAGGCTGCTGTAATACCCCTGTATGGCAGGGTAATTACAGGAATTTCTTCCAGTGTCACTCTGAAATACCTCTGTATTTCTCAGCAGTATTACAGAATGGATTACTGTGACACTATGTCACACTGAAATGTTGCTGTAATCCATCCTGATTCACAGCAGTCTTACAGGATTGTTCTGAAAAATATATTATTGAGTGACTTGTAGTAAGGCTGCTGTAATACCCCTGTATGGCAGCGTATTTACAGGGATTTGCTTCCAGTGCCTGTAATTTTCAAAATTATAATGAACTTACATCGTTGAGAAAACTTGGGTCAGATGTATCTATATATTAGGATAATTAGACAACCAATAAGTAGTCAGATGTGTGCAACATGGAGTGTGTTGAGGGCAGACAGCGCTGTACTAATCATGCTTACATGACATCTTGCAAATTTCACAGTTGACTCTGCAAGATGTCAGGTAAGCATGATTACTAAACATAGATGTGACTTTTTTCTTCAGGTCAACTTCCACAAATCTTGTACCAGCCAGTATGTCTTTTTGTGTGAAGTTTGTTGTTTATTGAGAACAAGGAGGACCCTGACTCTCACTGAAAATTACAGGCTAGGCTGTATCCACCCAACAGCAAAGTTACAGTCCAATTTTTGATATACATTGAGCCAACTTGGCTTCAAGTGCTGTCTACACTCTTAAGAGTATAAGTTTGAACTAAACTAACCTACAGTATGTATGTAAATCTTGGAATGGGTTCAGATAGAACATTGATCTAGGACACACTTGCAGGTCCATTCACTTGGAACTGCTCCACCCCACTTCAGAAACAAATGTACACTCCATCTGCAAAGGAACTACAGATGCACTTGGACTGCCATCCCTAGCCATCTCTGGCTTCACTCGATATAATCCTGATGACACATCTGGGCGGGTAAATTTAGAGAACCACTCAACATAAGCTAGATGTGAAGGAGGTGTGACACTGCGAGGAAACAGCTTGTCCCAGGTGTGCTCTGGAATTGAGAATATAACCCTGACACAGCCAACTCGTAGTCCTACATGTTAGAAGAATATGAGAGATATATACATATTTTAGCTGAATTATGAGTACTCACCATCTAGGTAGCCTTTGTTAAGATCATTAGCCTTCTGTTGAATGAGAGCAGTGTCAAATTGCATGCTTTGGGATATCCGGTTCTGGGCATTCATTTTATGCGGCTGGGCCTTGAGTACATCAAGGGTGGTGTTGCCATATAATTCTGGATTAATGAACTTCACCTTGCTCCAGACAGGGACACTTGTGAATGGAAGTGAAATGAACTGGCCCATCTCCTCAATTTCTCTTGCCATTAAACCTGCGCCTCTCCATTGGGCAATGAACCTTGTTAAGGCAGGATAAAAGTTAGTTGCACCATAACCTCGTGGAGTTGAATCCTGGAGTTTCAAAAAAGTCACAGAGATCACAGTGGGAAACTTTGTGAGGGTTTGCGCGCAAGGGCATAGAAGGTCAGAGACAAGCCTCTGAGCTCCAGGGAAATCAAACTGTTCCCCAATAGTGGTACTTGAGGATGTGGAATGAGAAATGGAAGGCTGCGAGAGCCTCCAGGCAATGTAATTTGTGTAATGCATAACCTTTTCTCACTGTTCCAACCATTTCATCATCTGCACATACTCGTCCTTGTGATTGGAAGCCCAATATGCATCTTTTGCAAAGTCTATGTGAAGACGTTCAGTCGTTTCAGTGTTATAATTATCCGTTGTCCCAAAGTATTTGCAGAGGAAGTGAATTTTGGGGAAATTGAAATGTTCTCGTGTGCCAAGGTCCTGGAAGATGGATTTGTTCTCATGGAAGTCCTTCAATGTTGCTTCAAGGGTAGAAAGAGAGCCATCTGTGTGTATTGGATAACAGGCAAGGTAGAGGAAGTCCAGGAGTGAACAAGTAGCTGCAAGTAATGAGTGGCTTTGTTGAGGGGTTAATGATGGTGTGTCAATGATAAGGCCAAGGAGCAAAGCACATATCTGCTTGTGCTCAGTGCCAGTGACATGGGAAAGTGTAGTGATACCCTTATGAAAGTTCCTGATCCCATGATTGAGGGGCAAACAGCAAACTCATGCATCAAATTCATCATCTCCGCAAAATGTTGCAAGCCAACCAATGAGATGCTTCATCACTCCTTGGTAGAGTTGATGAAGAATATCAGGTGTAATGGAACGAAAGATGTTGGTATATGGAAGATCTTCCCAAAATGGATGCTGGACAGGTTTGACATGAGCATCAGCACAATTTTGCCGCCATTCGTCAGACCCAATCTCCTGTGTCACTGCATCCTTTGCTTTCCGGAAATCATGATAAGAAGCAGGACATGGATAATTCCCGAGCAGATGTTTGGGGCAATCACAAGATGCACAGTCACCAGTGTATGTGCAAGTGACCAGTACTTGTTCAGGATAATCACCAACATATGCTGTGAGGATGGGATGGCACCAGCGCTTCACACCATCACCACTCTGCATAGCAACTCCATGTTTTCCAGCCTCCTTTCCCCTATATAGATTTTGTCGTGATGAGCTGGTAGAGTGCATAATGGGGATGGCTTGGGCTGAGTTGGAGGTTGTTCATTGTCAATATCTGTTTCATCAACAACAGAGGCTCATGGTCTTGGTGGTTCATGAGTCGGCTCATGCTCAGGAGCTTCAGCACTCTCATCACCATCAGAATAGCCATCATGATCCAGATCTCCTTCAAATCCAGGGAGGTCGGCACTTGTATAGTTGGTACCATAGAAGTCACCCTGAAAGGTGACTGGTGCAGACTCTAAAGCTGGTGCTTCAGACACTGGTGGAGATCGAGATTGGCAGTACCTCTCTGGCTCATCACGACATGGAGCAAAGCGACTGAAGCGGATTCATTGAGTATGGGCCTCCCCAGCTTTGCAGCAATCCTCATTTGGGCTTTTGAGGAAGTGTTGTATCAGATCACCTGAGCAATTCCATTTTCCATTGCAGTTAGGACAAGAATACGACATGATCAACAAGTTGAAGGTGAGAGAAGGAGAGAAGGAGAGAAAAATATGTTTTTATAGACACTGGGTGCAAACACTTGTAATTCCTTGGATATACAGAGGAATTACACAAGACTTACACTGGTACACTCAATATGTAAGTCCACTTGACTTACTGAAGTATTACCAAGGACCACTGTGAGACTTCATGCCTTACAATGGTTTTATATAATTGTTCTATTTTTCTTGGTCTCTGGTAATACTTCAGTAAGTCAAGTGGACTCACATATTGAGTGTACCAGTGTAAGTCTTATGTAATTCCTCTGTATATCCAAGGAATTACAAGTGTTTGCACCCAGTGAGACGAGATCACAAGATGAGATTGCCAATAATTAATGTACTTGAATAAAAAGGAAAGTAAATTAGTCCTAGCTGTATAAAAACAGACCTACTTTACTGCGACAAGGCGTTCCTTCCTTCCTTCCTTCCTTCCTTCCTTTTTTTCTTTAACATATCACTCTCATTATAACATCTCTACAATGTCCAGCCATCGTGCCAGTAATCGCATCAAGCATGGCAGTAAATCCCAAGTTGTGGCCACCCAATCACTGGCACAGTCAAAGCACAAGAATGCCCCTGGAGGTCAGTATCATTATGAGTTCCAGGTTATTGGACCACTTACAAATTTTCTGGTAAAGGCGAGGCTCCGCCACCCAAGAAAAAGAAGTTGGCACCATCTTCAGTAAATGCTGCAGCTACTAAGACAAGTAAAGCGAACAGCAAGCCTGCAGCAAAAGCAAAGTCTATCAGTCAACAAGGTACGAGTTATCTTGCACCTAGCTTTTCTTTTGAGAAGCTAATATGTACTGTGCAGAAAGCTACGCTCCTGCCTCTATCAGTGATGACGAGCTTGAAGTTGATTCTGAAGAGTTGGAGGATACAGGTAAGCATTTTTGTAAATCACTTAGGTTTTATATCTTAGCAACCCTTCGCTTGCAGTTATTGTCAAGCACAAAGGCAAGGCCAAGGCTCCAAAACCAGCTGCCAAGTCATCCGATGATGACAATAACTTGGATGTAACTGAGGAAGACTCCGAGGGAGAACCTAGTGATGACAATGATGTGACCCACCTTTTTGAGAAAGAAGTACGTCTTTATCGGGCTTGCCTGTGACTTCTGCTGAGACATATGTTGACCATAGGCTCCCACTATCATTGATGAAGTTCCTTTGCAGAGGAGTATGTCTTGATGTCATCTATTTGTTTGGCCTGCTGACACATGACTCTGCCAGCTCATCAGCACAGCGCATCCAGTAACTCCTCTGTCTTTACCAATGATGTTCCTGAGGACTCCTCCTCTCTGGGTCAGAATAGTGACCAGGAGGATGATTGGGACATGGCTGACATTGAACCAGCACCGCAACAGGCCAAGGTATGTTTCCAACAGCATCTTACAGATTGTATGAACTGATTACTTTTTCAGAAGAAATGTGCCTGTGGCTCTGAAAAACGAAACCAGCAGCTCCAAGCAGAAGTATGTGGTTAACCATTGTCTTTCGCTAATCTCTATTAACACCCCACAATGTCTTCAGCTTCCTCAAGTCATCTCTGTGCCAACAGCTGTCTCATCTAGCTCCAACATGATGCTCTCTCCTCTTTCCACTGCTGTCATCAGTAATCTTTCTCAGCCTGTGCCAGGAACCACAGTTGCACCTAGTACTACTTCTACTGTTTACCTCTTGCACACAGACATCAATACAGTTCAGAAGGGGTGCACAACCAAGCTCACTTCTCTTACCTCACAGACAAAGGTTGTCTGGCCTTTCATTGGTGCCACCATCAAAGAGGGTAAGCTGATGATGTTGGCAGACACCACCTTTTGCCCAGTCAACGATGAAGTCAAGAACATTGCAGTTGCTTCGCTTTTTGCTGCTGCAGAGAAGATGGAGCTGACAGGTCCCAGTGATATGCGTGAATGGCTGGAGCATGGTGATGAGAATACCTTTCTGAAACCTCTTGCGGCCTATGTATGCATTTTATCTTGCTTTGCTGGTATACCTGTAACTGATTTTTTAAACAGGCTGGCCACCGAATCAGCCTCAAACAAAAGGAACTGAAGCATACACAGAATGCCACTGTGCTGGCTGCATATGGTTTCCAGAACAATGCTGCTTCTCGTGTCCGGGCGCAAAACATGGTCATCACATATACGTATCATTATGCTGAGCTGCCCATTGGTTCTTCCCCCCTCACCTCTTTATATCTTGCCCATCAGCTAATGTCTATTCCAGTCAGGTGCCTATGATCCATCCAGGCCCTTCAAGCATCCAGCTCTTTCCAAGTACATCAGCGCTATGTTTTTCAGTACACATGCCTATGCCACCTTTCTTGCCAAGAACAAGCATGTTTTTGTGTCCTCCTCCCCAACCAAAACTGAGGAGCTAGAGCTGCCAATGGCTCTGGTTGCTCCCAGTGTCGCAGCTGTAAGAGCCTTCTATTTTATCCTTTTTTGAGTTTGTCTCTGACTTCTCGCTTATACTAGATCCATTCAATCCTCTCTGACTTTGCCTGTCAATGTAATGAGAACTTCCCGTCAAAAGAACTTGGTGCTGTCTGGAAGTTGGTGTTGGCTATTCTCAACAATGTTGAAAAAGTTAACAGGGTCCGATATCACACACTCATGCATAAACTCTATGTTGATACTTTGTGAGTAACATTCCATTTCTACTCTACTCCCATTAACCATGTATTACTTAGTGGGAGTCTAACTTCAGCTGGTCATGCATTGAGCAATGACCAAATCTTCAACACAGTTGACTGGGCAGCTTTTGTGGATAGCCCCACACAGACCTCTCAGGCAGGTCCATCTACATCTGTCGCTCTCACCACTGCTGCTACTACTACTTCTCCCACTGCCACTCCTTTGTTGACTACCGGTATTTCCTCTGCTACTAATATCACTCTGCCACCTACTTAATTAGTCTTACTGTTGTGATCTCTCAACACTCCCTCAGCTTCCACTATCATTACATCATCATCCTAATTCATATCCCTCTCCTCCTGATCTCTCATATCATTAATCCCATTGTATACCAGATTTTATGTACATACTCTTTCAACTAGTCTAGTTTCAATAATCATATCTAATGTTCACTGTAAACCGTTGAGCTTGACATGAGATAACTATGATAATTATGAGAAATGCCTGAGGCAAGTGGGTTTCTTGATGGTGAAGTAACTATCATACTTCTCAATAGTTCTGAATAGGCTGCTCATCCATGGCCATACTATGTTTGCTGTAGTTGATCTAATTATCAGTAAAATGAGCAGTATGTGGACAGACACCGCAGAATTAGGATAGTTACACTTTGGCAGAACTTTCTACGAATTAGTGGAATTTTTGGGGTTATCACAACCTTACCAGCCCATTATCTTTGGATGGTTTTCCTGATGACTTCCTCAGCTCTACCAAGTACCTCAGCATGGACTGGTGGCTTCTTACTTGCTGGAAGCCCAACGAGTCAAGAGGATCCTGGTTTACCCTGTGAACGGAGGGGATAAGGACCTGGCAAAAGAATTTGATGACTATGCCACCGAGCACTTACATGTCCCAAAAGGTCCTGATTCTGTGATGGCTGCTATAGGTGTGCACTTTTATTATTATTGGTTGTATGTCCAAAAACCTCACTAACAGTTATTGCATCGGTTATGTCAGGGCAATTCGAGTTTTTGCCAGGGATTTGTCCAAAGTTGGAGGTGGGATAGAGAATTCAGATGTGTTACAGTTTTATATCACCAATGTGTGCTTTATTGTTTATCTCTTTCTAAACTGGCCTCTGATCATGTCTTACCTCTAGATATGGCAGTTTACATGAAGATGAGGATGTAGTAACTGCCATGGCTGATTTGTGAGACCATTTCTTGGGTCCTCGCAATACTCGAACAGAAGCAGAGGTTGAATTTGAGAGGGACAAGGCATGAGCTGTTCAGGTTCAAGGTGGCCATGCATATTCCATTGTGATGAGCATGCAGAAGCCCCACAATGTTGCAGGGCCCTGCGTCGGTTCCAAATTTACTGGGGATGGCAGTGATGATCCTAACTCCCAGCTGCGACAAGATTTGTTGAAGGTGCGTCTAGTGTATATGTTTATCCCACTACCCTTTCTCATCTGACCCCCCTTCTCTGTTTCACAAAGACTACCACCACCAGTGGAATCAACATATTTAGGGCTATCGCACCTGACCTGTATGATATCTTCGACAACTGTGCAGACCTTCACAATACTCCTTGTATGGGCTGCGATGGGAACTGTATTTGGTCAGGTTGTCAAGGAAATCTTGCTACACCTGTCTCAGCTGACTGCAGTGAGGTTCTTAATTACCCAATTGATTTCGATTTGAGCCTTACCTTTTGGTTACACAGTCGATGGTCTTGAGAGCCAGCTTGGTCCACTTTTTGGTGCAAAACATAGGGATAGAGGTGGCTCCATTCCAAAGTTTACGAAGATTTGTCATTTTCATTTTATCGAGTTTGGTGGATATATCTGTTTGACTGGATATGTGGAGGCCTTCTTCTCTGGCCAGCGTTATCATGGTGGAACCCCTGCTCTTGCTCCTGTTGGGCAAGCCATCTTTTCATGGGGTTATTGTTGGCTTGTTGTGTTGTATCGTCAATCTGCTGTGACTGAGGGGAGAGCATCCATCAACTTGGCCACAGATGTAGATGGCTCCACTCTCCAGACCTCACCAGGTCTCAGTGCCTCTGCTGAGTTGAGGTATGTAGATTACCTTTGACACTGTGTATTGTTCCCTGATGATTGACATGTTTGTAGCTTGGATTTGCCTCATCTTTGTGCTGTCCATATGGACAAGTTGATGTAAGCTATGTTTCTCTTTTTCTCTGTAATTACACCATTTAACCTGGTGTCGTCAGGTTTGACAATCCTCCCTCCTTATGCAATGAAGCAACACTAGTTCGCAAGGGTCAGAAGCTAATGATGCCGCAGTCTCTTGTCAACTGGGTTGACCGTTCTCTGTTTCTGATACAGTTCAACACTGTTTGCCAGTTGAGCAGTAGCCCATGTTTGTCTTATGAGTCTCACCATGAAGGGTTTTCACTGACCATGGATGGCACTGTTTACAAACCATCTCCATGGTTGCATGCACCTGATGGTACTCCATGGGTTACTGAAGTGGCAGATGGTTACGAGGCCCTTTAAGGCCGAGTTAACTTATGTCGACCTCGAAAATTTTACCACAACCTCAAACTCCCACCCCTTTTCATTGCCACTCAAATCAAGCCGGTCTCTAGCCATCCCGACAACCGAAATGTCTAGACTCAGTCTGGACTGGATCCAAGGGCCATTGACGTCGACAACCACGTCATCATCGATGCGTCATCTCTCAACCGTCGAGCTCTCAGTCTGCAACCATCACCATCCATTCTTCATTGACTCCTCCTGACTCCTCCTGGCTCCTGGTCATCTTTATACAGTGCCCTCATGTATGCACTATCAGCAAATGTGGCCACCCAAACTGGACTACTATTGACATGTTGAAAGCGAAGATTTATGAGGATGAACCTAAGTGAGCCCTTGGCAGACCCAGTTTGCTATCACTACTGGTTGTCGCTACACTGTGCCGAGAACTCCCCCTTCCATCTTGCCAAATGTCTCCCTTACTACCCTATCTGTTTGCTACATTACGACACCCAGCTAAACCCCTGAAGTAGTTTTCCTAGTTCCCATTGCAACTGGGCCGAAAACTTCTTTCAACGAAACAATGACGGAATAGTTGGTACAGCATCAGGAGAAGTTAGTGTAACGACGGATTATTCATTCAGTGAGCCTTCAGACATGGCTGCGGCTATAAGAGTACAGGGTATTGGTATCAGTGATTGTGTAGCTAGTACGTTGCGTCGTCATCATATTTCTTCAGTTTTCTGGACTTCCTTCTTCACTTCTTTTTTTTTGCAACTGGCGTTAATGGTTTTTGATGTTGACAGTTTTCTTAGAAGTGGCGTTCTGGATGTCGCCATCAACTCACTGCAGGGAGTATGAGAGCGATATTCTCAACCATGTTGACAGATAATCATATTTGTAGGTATGTAGTCTGTGACAATGACATTCCTCTTTTATTAACATGAAATTTGCCTCTCTCTTCTGCCTTTACAGGGAATCTTAGAAAGTTGCCATCAAATAAACTTGTCTTTTACAAAGCTACAGGGGACGAATGTTCAGCCTTTTGAATTGTCAATCGGAGCCCACCTTGAGTGAGAACAAGAGTGGAGTGGGGAATGTCTAAGACAGCAATGAGTATTGGTATGACTGAGTGATGTACTCTGGATCATTGAGTCTTTGATTTCTTCCCCTTTTTCTTTCTTTTTCTTTTTTCCCCAATCATAATGTCCAACCCTACTCTCTTTCTATCTTCATATACTGCCATGATCTATCTCATATGGCCTGCATTGTGACAGCTTCAAATCTTACCCAGCAAAGAAGGCTCCTTAGTAGTCACCATGGTTTAAAGCTTCACTATGTTTTCGTTTCTTTCTATTGCTCCAGACTTTGTCCTTCCCTCTTCATCAATCTCTGAGTCACCGCTGCTGCATTTGAGTACCATTTGCGTATCTGCATGTAAATAGTAGTATGATCTGCTAAGGAATACAAGATAATTGATTGAATAAGCCCTCTAGTACTTGAACACACATGTAGATACTCTCAACAGGAAAAAGGGCCTCGTACCTTGCCATGCGAAGCAGTGGCACCTTTCCCCAGTACTGGTATGTTATGCTGCATCTTGTTATAAGACATACACAGTTCTAACTCACATGAAACTACTAGATATGTCTGCTTCGCCTCTAAGGCAGATAACCTATTTGAAATGGGTCACTTGGGCTACTCGCGTTATCCATGTTACCCCCTCCCAGTACCTAAAGATTACAGATACTGTTCAGCCATACCTGTGTAACGTATTCTCCAATATTGCTCTGTTTTTGTACTGACTTGTATTATTTAAAGTTATATCATCTACAGTGAAGAAGCCTAGGAAGAAGAACCAACCCTGAGCTTTGCAGTTGTTGACTAAGGGCAGTTCTAAAGGAAAGACACACAATGCAGGTACTGTGTTTTAGCTCCTTAAATTTGCGAGCTTTTATGGATTTCAGTTGTTCTCCAGGTGCCTCTTCCATCGCCCCACAGTCTGGTATGCATTCTCTTTTTCCATTTCTTTGCCTGCATTGGTGCTTATTGATCTCTTCCAGCAAATGATGTTACTGAATCTGCTGATGCATCCAAACACTTAAATGCTATCCCACTTGGCCATGGTGAAGAGGTCACTGCACCACTGACCTGATGTACTTTCTGAGCCATGGCAAGAATCTATGGCTATGACCCGAGCCCGTTCGTTGAATGCAGCAACATGTTTGGTCATCAAACCCAATATCAAATATAATTTGTGTGCATGTACACTTTACTTATCCAATCTGATATCCATTGTTTCTATTTTTCAGGTTCCTGCATGACTGGTATGTGCACATTCTTCTCTACTGTTTGTTATTTTTCAGCCTTCATAACCGTCGCTGTCCTCTTTGCAAAATGTAGGTCAGGTTAACTCCCATATGCCGTATATGTCTCCATCTGTAGTTGGCTGCCATACAAGCCAGGAGGATGATGAGGAAGATTTCAGCAAAGACAACCACAGTGATTCATATGAAGATCACACTGTGTCTGAAGATGAATCTGCCAACCAACTAGTATACAATATTGACAAGATTTTCATACACCAACAAGTGGCTGGGGAGTCAGAGAAGGTCCTGGAGTACTACGTTCACTGGAGTGACGGGTCACATGGATGGGTACCCCAAAAAGACATTACGTGGGTTAATTATTCCTTTTTTTATTCTTTATTGACATGTCCTCTAATATCTCCATCAGAACTGATGAAGAATTGTATTGGATATACTGGGAAAGACAGTCTGGATTGTATACCGGTGCATGCAATTTGAACTTCCTTTTCTTAAATTCTTACTTTATTCATTCTGTCTTTCACCTTCAAAGCTTCATTGGATAACACTATCAATATGGATGATATGGAAACAGACAGTGACCCAACCATCAGTATATCACCATTTCCTTTTTTGCACTGCATGTTGTTGACTCTACTGCAGCTGAAAGTAAATTCCTGTCCCAGCTTGACATCGCTTCAGTACATAAAGCAATACTGATATTTCAACGTGGTGCAGCTGCTAGAAATGTCTCTGCATCACTTCCCAAATGGTCAGCACTCATTGCAACCATGGACTGTGTGGAACAGCATATATGTGACAATTCAGTCAGCGAACAGACTGCTTCTGCTGTGTCATTGTCCTGGTCAATCTTGGATGGAATAGAGGCAAAAACTCACCAGTCCGATGCAATGTTAGCAGTCCAGCATCAGATGGTCATGCTAATGCACTGGCATTTGTACCATTGCTTGAACTATGCTTACACTGCACATGACACTTCCTCTTGGGTTCATTCTTTGCTTCGCAAAATCATTTCCTTGTTTGACAGTGGGTGAACAGTCACTCATGACTTTTGGTCTGATGCCTACATCACTGGTATCCCAAAGCAGAGCTTTCATTATGAACATAAGTGTCTCTACCCTGGTGATGATGCCCATTCTCTTCAGCTTAACATTGCCCACAAAATCGTGTTTACTTGGTTCTGGTCTTCTGCTTCTCAATTCCACAATGGGCAGATGAGCCTACTCAAAGTCCTTGTTTCCAACCTTGACCCCTTCAGCCGTACTCTACTTTTGCTGGAGCTGGTATGGGATGCTTATAGCAGCCTACATATTATAAACACATGCACTGCCTTGTATGGCAATGTTCCAGGTGGTTCACACTTTGCGGAGCTGGAGAGCTGAGCAAAAACACATCCTGTCCTCTCTCTATCGAAATCTCCTGCTGTTTTGTTGGTGTTGCAGTTGCTGCATGAATATCACATGCAGTTTCTGTACTCAGAGCCTTCCCTCTCCCAGTCATCGTCGAACATGTCCCTTCACACTCCTATTCCTGTTGCCTCCTCTTCAACATCCAGTCATATGCCAGTATCTACTGTTCTTCCCAGGTCTGACAGCCAACTTCCTGACACTCTACATGGCCATCTCAGCTTTTTTAAGTCCTGGCTACAGGATTTACTTCCTGTTCTTGATAGGTCTTCACCACCTCAAATGCCTTTTCAAAAGGATGCAGTTAACAAATCTGATGAGTGGTGTCCTTTTCGAGAACTAGGCACCTCTTGTCACATACTGCTACAGTTCTTTGTCCTCCTTCTTCTACTTCATTATTGAACCCATTTTCTGATCATTCGTCTATTGCATTTCCTCGATAAACTTTTTAAACCTTACATTACTGACTTTGAACCTTATAGAACCTGTCAAACTCTATAATAACTGTCAATCAATCTTCCATTCCATTGATCCTATGTTTCTCCTACATTTCTCCACTTTTTCCTATGTTTCTCCTATTTCTCCTATCTTTTTCCTATCACTTATTCATTGTTCTTTGATATAAACCACTAGACATTCTAGCTAGTCCTTTAGTTTGTTCACTTCATCTCTGCTCCATACTAGTATTACACAGTGTAGAGCATAGTCAGCCTACTCGTTTCTCTTTCTCTATCTCTATCTCTCAATCAATTGCTTTGTATCTGCCCTCAAACTGTGTGACTTGGGCAGTTATTTGAGTGTATCAACAACCTTGACACCTCTCACCAAATTACAACTGATCCGGATGGCTTAACGAGGGCTAGACTTACAACAAGGTCTGGGATATTCAGTGCTCTATTGTTTAGGGGTGTTCTTTTTGGCTCAGATGTCATGCATGCCTCCCCTCATTCCTGCTACTTCACTGGGCTTTCTGATTGGCAGGGATTTGCAGTAGGTTGTGCCCACTCGCCTTCTTTCCTCTGCAACCCCAATCCATATGGCTCCTGTGCCAACCGCAGCCTGTGATATGTCCCCATCTACTGGGACTCCAGTGAACTCCTGTACCATATGTTGTTTTGAGCCAACTCAACACCATCATTTCTCCATTTGCTTAAATGGATTGAGACCCACAAGGACCCTAGACACCACAAACGAATGGTGTTTCCTGCCTTTGGGGGACTCAACGCTTATCTTTTGGTTATGGATTTGGTTTATGCAGGTATTGTTGCATGGCCCAGTGTAGATGATGTAGGTCAAGCCGTGCAAAACATGGACAGAGGTGCAGCTAATGCTTTGGGAAAGATGGGTGTCGTAAAGAACAGTGTCAGTGTTAAGGATGCATTTGTAATGTGGCACACCAGTATGATGGAGGTTCTGGATGAGCCTACTTGTACCCATATGGGATATGACATTTTCATTTCAGAGAATTCTCTTTGTAAATGGAGCAAAGGGCCTGGAAAGGCTTAAAGGGGCATGGGAATCAGAAAAAAGGGGGGAGCAAATAAGTCCGCCAAAAGGCATGGGAAGGCAAACTCACATTGATTATGTTGTGCTTAGTTTGTACACTGTTGAAAACCATCTCTTTCTCTCCTCTCTGTCATGTCATTGCAGCCAACGTGTGGCTTCGTTAAATTGTGCATTTCCTTGCTATTTACATTTCACCTCATGAACACTGAAGTCATATGTCAGGTACTCACACATGCATCCACAGTTGAGCTATATCGTATAGCTCAAGTATGCAAATATTTATATGACTGTGTGCAATCCTCTCTCAAACTCACTTTCCAACTGGCTACTGTCTTCCAGCCCTATTTCAACACTGAGCAGATACCCATTTTGAAGCAGCTTCAAATGTGTACTGGTTTTCTCATTTCTGGGTCTGCAGCCCTCCAGTTTTTCTTGTGCAAGTACTGGCCCCATTCTGATTTGGATTTATATGTTTTGGCCTCCAAAGCATCACCTCTTGGTAAATTTATACAGCATTGTGGTTATCGGTTCAACCCCTTCTTTCACCAAGAGGCTACTTTTTTGTGTGCACTGGTACAAGCCATTAGTGCAGATAATCCGTCATCTTCAGCTCAGTTGGAATACCCTGGTCACAGGATTGTTAGCGTGTTCAACTCTACAAAGGGGTCACTGACTGTGCAGCTAATTGCTCGCAGGGAGTCTTTGGTTGATGTGTTGCTCTCGTTTCACTCCAGTACATCGTCCTTCTGGTTCACTTTCATTCCTTATTTATAATTCACTATAGCAGTTGTGATGAACTTTATCTCCCTTTATCCTCGTGCGACCTTTGTTGACATGTCTACCATCATCACTAGCCCTTCTTCTGACTGCGAGAGTGCTCTTAAAAAGTATAGAGCTAGAGGCTGGAGGCTGTCTAAGAAACTGCATCTGCAGGTATATACATCCTGCATTGGAGAGTTATCCCATCATGTCTGTGAAGTCAGAGACCACTACTGCTGGGTAGCACCTATAAGCGGCTGTATTGCTTCTGTATCTCCCTCTGAATTGTCTAGGAACTCTTCCCTGTTTAATTTCACACAGGGTGGTAAAGTATACTGTCGAGCTACTGTTTGGCCATCTGCCTTTTCTACTATGTGTGTCAACATATCTGTACCACTTTTGCATTATTCTTACTCTTTGCAGGCCTTCTGATCCCATAGATCCTCTGCACTGTTGCATACTATGTCACACTTATACTAACTTGGCTCCGAGAATGGCTACCCTTCATATTTGGTTTTCGTCACTGCTCTCTATTTCCCTATGTGCCATGAAGTTCATAGCACAAATATTTTATACGTATGGGCAGCTGTTTCCAGTGAGTTTTTAACTTCTCTATCTTTCATACTTCAAATAGTCTTCTAATTCTTCTTTGTTTACAAAGGTTTCAGTGTGCACCCACAACTCCTGGGTTATTCTTTACGTTCATTTGCCCAGTGTTGTTAACCTTGATTTGTTTAAGGCACTTTTATCTGTCAATGATACATTGAGTTCACACATTCCGTATGGTATAAGTATGTATTGGGAATGGTGTCCCCAAAGGAGGTGCGCTAGCCGAAATACACTGCAATAACAACCTTCTGTCCATGTCAGTCAGTCTGTGACTACTGTACATGTGAGACTTCAACTTACATCACGTGTCTGTTCTTTCTTTGTCTCTCTTGGTCACCACAATGTATCGCTTTGCCCACACCCTGAGCAGCTCTGCTGCATTATTTCTTTTGCTATCTAAGTCACGCAAGGTCTAATCAGAATTTTATTTTGCCTCTATGCTGATTATTCTCCAGACTATTATGCTTTGCTATGCACAGTTCATTGTTCTTTGGACTATGTGTCTGCCATTGTCATTGGTTCATCATGTTGTATCACTGATGCTTGTCTGTCTGCGTGACCACTTACGTTTTGTTGCAGGTTCTTCTTGTGATAAAAATTATCTTAATCTTGGGCACTTTGAAAAAAATGAGTTCCACATGGGTCTGCACATCCTTGTATGTTCCTGTTGCAAATCACTGAATGAATACTATATAGATGGCACTCTTTTATCTCATGAGCATATCCCTTGTGGTCTGGATCATGTGTGGGCTACAGGTGTGTTTTTGCGATTGCCTTTACATCACTTCATGTCAGTAACATGTCTGTTCTGATATCTAACCCTAACAGCTGCCCCACCTCCATTCATGAATGGTAAACTTGCCCCTGACACTTTTCCAACCTTTGCTACCTTTACCCACCATACCACTTCAGTGATTGACCCACATATTGGTCCCACACCTTCAAAATTCTTATGTCCTTGGAACATGAAAGGTCGGTGACCCTTATGCCCACTGTTTGCTTGGGCTCTGAACTCCTCTTCCAGTCAGGCTTTTGCAGTTTCACAGTGATAGTGTGAGGCAGTTTGTAAGCTGGTCTCAGTGTAAGTCTTTTCCCATTACATTATGACCTGTCTAATGTGTTGATTGTTTATCTTAGTAGGTGTTATGCATCTTTTGCATCTCTCTCCATATTCTAACGTGCTTTCTCCACATTGCCCTCCACCTGGGGTTTCATATTGCTGCCACTACAGTGCCCCTTTGGGGTTTGATATTCCTTTGGTGTCTGAACCACTGCATCAGTTTTGGGTGCATACTTTCAGATATGCACTGGTCACTACCCACTATAGAACACATAAACAGTTTATCTATGCCTTCATTGCTTGCCAGTGTCTTACAAGTGTACACCTTGCAGTGGTACGTTCAAAATTTCATGCTTCGGCATGACTTTGCAGTATTTCAGCATCATAGGTGTCTTCATATCAATCACATGTTGTCTCTTATGTTAACACTGGGTGTATCTGCCATGCTGTGTGCCTACATGTGCCTGCCATTGTCTTGTTTTGATGCATGGTCAGCAACATCATGTGACCAATGTCAGCATTCTTTTGCAGAGGAGGTATTGTTTGAACCCAGTTTTATTGGAAACATGCATCGATTTCCTGTTGGAGGACATGGAAAACCACTTGTGCCTGTAGATGTTATAGAGCCTTATGTGCACCCTGATTCCATACATCATATTGACAAGACCACTAACATGTTCACTTTTGCAGCTCATTGCCTAGAGCGGGACATGAACACTTATCTGCTTGCCAACCACATCTATGCATCAGTGCCTTTAGCAATGCTTTTGCCTCATCTTACTTTGACAGACATGTGGTCAATTGCAAAATTGCATAATTTAAAAGGATGGCATGCATCTAGGGAATGTGTAATGGAATATCTTGAGCACCACAGCTGCGTGAGTTGTACACTTGCACATACTGTTTTCAACATTAAGCAGTCTGTAAGCAAGAACAGGAAAGATAAGTACCACCAAAATAAGAAAGAGAAGCTACACCTGCAATCTCATTCTAGCAAGCCTAAGTCTGTCCGAGTCCCAAAAGTACAGTCTGATAATTATAATTGGTACAACCCTTCAGCTTTTCCTTTTCCTCCCTTGCCACTGGATGATAATTTGACCCATGACATTGTTAAAAGTGCATGTGAATGCATGTCTGCAAATCAGTTGGAAGAGGCAGGGTGTGCCATATGCAGTCAGTTAACTCCAATGCATGAACTATCCCGTCTTAAAAGTATCAAAAAGTATCTTCATATACTAACTGCAGAAGGGGTGACTAGACAAGAAAGAATACAAGACAATGAACCTGTTCGAGAATACAAGGAGCCGGTTTTAGATTACAGATGTGATAGTATTTGTGATAAGTGTCGAGGATGTGTCCAAAAGGGTACTGTACCTGATCTAGCCTTGGTGAAAGGACTTTGGCTTGGAGAAGTTCCTGAAGTACTCTCTAAGCTCTGATTCATGGAAAAGCTGCTTATAGCTCAGGTCAGACACACATCTTGTTTCATAAAAATTTCTACTGGTGGAAGGAAAATGAAAGCCAATTCAATGGTGTTTGAATCTCCGGTACCAAAAATATATACAAATTTGCTGCCTCCAAGATCAGAAATAGATGATGTACTTGCTATACTGTGGACAGGTCCTGCAAAGCCAACAAAAGATGATTACATACGAACTCCATTTCTGGTCAGGAGGAATGCTGTCATAGAAGCCCTCCAATGGCTTATAATTAATCACCCTGACTATCAAGATATATCAATCTCTATGGAAAATATTATGGAATACGACAAAGATACTCCTCCTTGTTCTGTTCAATGGAAGCTTTCAGAAACCAACAGAAATCCAGAAGGTACCAGCTCCTTTGATCAAGAAGAGGAAGATGGTACTGCGGAAGGAGACTGTGAGTTTGTTGTTCATGGCCTCACTAGTAAGCATATGGATACCATGGGTATTCAGGCCCTGAGAGCAAAGGCTCTCCAACATTTTGATAATAGTGGCAAGGTACTTGCTGTGGGTCACTCTGAACATCCAGAGTTGATCTGGAACAATCAGCAACTATACCCCAAGATGTTTCCTTGGCTTTTCCCATATGGAGCAGGGGGTATTGCATCTACTCATTTGTCTGATGACAGGCATAAAAAATACCTGCTTATGTACCATGATAAACGATTTCAGACTGACGTGAATTTTTCCTTTGTTGCTTTCAGTCACTCACAAGTCAAGGTGACCACCACTTCAGGCTGGCTTTTAGCAGACAGGCAGAACTTCAATGAGATAGCTCATAGACTACTTATGCTGGATCAGTCTGTTCTAAAATCCCTGACAGATAGGTTGATGGCAGGAGAAAAAGTGGTGCCGCAAACAGACCAAGAAAAGGCATGTTATAAAGTAATCTCAGATTTAGATCATGTAGCAGGTTGTGTTCAAGGATCTACTACTACAAAAAAATACATGCGCAATGAAATATGGGCACTTATAGCGCACAAAGGTGCACCTTCGTGGTACATAACATTATCACCTGCTGATGAAAAACATCCTATATCCTTGTATTACGCTGGCGATGAGCAGCTGTTTGTACCAAATATATTGCCATCAGACAAGAGAGTTCGTCAGATCACCTGCAACCCAGTGGCTGCAGCTTGCTTTTTCCACTTTGTAGTAGAGACCTTTATAGAATGTGTATTATTAGGGAAGGGTAGTAAACACGGAGGATTATATGGTGACCACAATGCCCACTATGGCACTGTTGAACAACAAGGTCATTTGAGTCTCCATCTACACTTGCTTTTGTGGATTAAGTGTGCCTTGTCTCCACAAGAAGTCAGAGACAGGACACTTGATCCTGATTCTGACTTCAAAAGTGTATTATTGAATACTTAGAGAGTGTGCACAAAGGTGACTTCTTGTCAGGACCAAAAGAAACTGTACTTGCTGAAGTAGATAAACACAGCAAATCAGACTGCTATGAAAACCCCACCAAAACTTTACCAGAAGGTCCACCCATACATGAGGCAAGCCTGATATGACGTGCAGAATGTGTGGCGCCTATCAGGAATGGGTGAAAAAATATGTCACCACAGTGGATGATCTTCTTTCAAAATAAAATATTCACAATTGTAATCGCCACAAAAACAAAGATGGTACAGTAAATTAAAAAATGCTGTACAAGGGATGCCGAGACAACAAATGGAACAGATGCAAGGTGAGATTTCCCCATCCATTATTTGAACAAACAGTGGTGGACCAGTCCACTGGTGGTATATCTATGAAGAAGAGTGAGCCTTGGATTAACACTTTCACACCAATTCTGACACATCTCTTTAGATGCAATACAGATGTAACTAATCTAAGTTCAGGAACTGCAATCAAAGCAGTTGTTCTCTATGTTTCTGATTAATAATTATATAACAAAAGCTGCATTGAAAACGCATGTGTTGATTTTCAGCAAGAGTCCAGAGCTAGTTTCAGGGACTGCGTCGAGTAACGAGAAAACCAGAAAAATAATAACAAAAACTGTGAACTTGCTTTCCACTCGAATGGAAATGGGTGCCCCTATAATATGTATGTATTTGCTAGGAAATTCCAATCATTACACTGATCATACCTTTATCCCGTTTTACTGGCAGCAGATTCCTGGCACCCTGATGAAGACAGTAATGTACCCAACAAAGTATCATTGATGAAACATGGTAATAGGGTGATTGGTCTGTCTCCTGTATTTGATTATATATTTAGACCAGACCCTTTTTCTGATATGTCACTGTATGACTGGGCAAGGTTGGCACAATGAAATCAAAATCAAAATCTTCCACTGTTATTGATGAATGTGAAGAGGATATAGATGTACTAGACAAAGAAGCACAGGCACATGCAGAGGAACCTGTAGATCCTGTTGATTTACAAGAGCCTGATAATTGTATAGATGATGGTGCAGATAATGAGCCTGTCAAGGATGAAGAAGTGTCAAAAAATCGAGGAAGCAAGCACATGTTTCATATGGATCATCCTTTGTCTTCAACACATTGGGTGAAAATGAGACGAGACTCAGAATATATAGTTGCAAATTTTCTTGGTGCCACATTGCCTCGCAACGATCAAGGTGATTAAGAATACTACTGTTCAACCACGCTGACTTTGTTTAAGCCCTGGCGAACTGGCCATGACTTGAGACAGGCTGGCATAGAAGATTGGAGAACAACTTTCAATGATCATACATTCTCTGAACACCATAAATCCTTAATGAACAATTTCAATATACACTATGAATGTCTGGATGCAAGAGATGACTATAGGGCAAGGATGAGTGATCAATCGGAGATCAACTTTGACTGGACAACTGATGCAGATCAAAAGAATGATGAGCAATTGGAAACCACCTATAGGGAACAGCACGGGGATCAAAACCCGTCCCCGCCCTCGTGGGTCATGGGTTTACAACAGGGCAGACGGGTCTGAGGCAAACCCCGCGGGTTCACGGGTACCCCTACATACATTAAGTACTTATACCTCAAATATCATCATACCCCTCTGGCATCTCATCTCCTCTGCATCCAGATCAGTTCACAACGGCCTTCTCTTTTGTCTGGTTTCAAGTTTTCCGGAAATGGGTGAGGCCTGAGGCCTGAGGGCGCATTGTCACTTGATTATTACTTTAAATACATAAATGAAGCATGAGGATTTTTTTTTGTGTATGTAATTATCGTAAGATCTACCTATGAATCTTGTACGAGTATGCCTAAATGTATGACTATACTTACAGCTGGTTGCTGTAAATAATTATGCCGAGTCGATCTTCTATAGTACCAGGCGGCGGGTTGGTTTACCCGTGTGACGGGTCGCGGGTTTGGCGCGGGATGAGAGAAGCAGCCCCGTCCCCGTCCCCGCCATACCCCGTCCCCACGACCCGTCATTTCCCCGCCGACCTGTGCTATTCCCTAACCACCTATCCACCTGAGAATATGGAGGACCTCCCTGATGAATACATTGGTAATATGCATATCAGTTCACAACACTGATCAAAAGAAGAATCAACGCAGGCCATGAATCGTATAATGATCAATTCAGGATGGACAGCACCCAGTTCTATCTGGTGAATGGTGAAGCATAGTCATGAAGCAATGGCAAGATATCTTGGACAGGAAATCTGCATTCACTAAACAGCCAAATACTGCTGAACCCCCCTCCAGTAACACAGATGTGTCTGGATCGAACAATGTACACATTGTAGATAAATCTTACTTAAATAAAGATTTCAATGCAGGGGCTGCAATGAATTTCATCAATGATACCATTAGTGAGTTTCTATTGAACACAGAGCAAGAGAGGGCCTTTCGTATTATTGCCAACCATGCTTCGAGTCAGTGTACTGGCCAATTGAAAATGTACATAGGTGGTATGGGTGGCACAGGCAAATCTCGTGTACTCAATGCTGTAGCACATTACTTCGCTTTACGAAGTGAGTCTTATCTCTTTACAGTAATTGCCCCTACTGGGAGTGCTGCTGCTCTCCTTGGTGGATCAACTTATCATTCTGTGCTGGGCATGAATGATAGATCATCCAAAGAAAACCTGCTGCCTAAGGTAAAAGAAAGGCTCAATGGTGTAGAATATATATTTATTGCTGAAGTTTCCATGATATCAGCAAGGGACATGTATAAAATTAGTAAAAGATTGGTGGAAGTACTAAACAGGGAAGATAGAGAATTTGGTGGAATGAATATTATTGCAGCTGGGGATTTCACACAGTTGCCACTAGCCATGGGTGGAGAGGGAGCAGCCCTATATAGTACATCAATTGGAATTAGTGGAAACTCAAACAAGAAGCAAGAAGAATCTATGGGAAAGGGAGTGTGGCACAGTTGCACAACTGTAGTGTTTCTGTGCAAAAATATGTGGCAAGACAAGCAGACAAAAGAAGATGACTGTTTCTGGACAATGCTAGAGAATCTTCATTACAAGAAATGCTCAGTTTCCAACATTTCTTTTCTAAACTCCAAAATATCTGCAAATGTATCTGGACACATATCAGTTTGCAACAAGAGCTTTCGAGATGTGCCTATAATAATGGCATTGAATGTACACAAAGACACTATTAATGAACTTGGGTCCAAACAATTTGCCATAGAAAATGGAAGGCAGCTGGTTGACTTTTTCTCAGAAGACAATATAAAACTTGGAAAAGATCCAGTGGATAGTATATCTGGTCAAGATATGAAGCAATCTCAAGCTAGAATATTACGAATCAAAGATATTTGTCAAGGTTGCTGGTACACTCAAATAACCACCCAAGTCACACAATCAAAGAGCAGATACAAGATGTTAGATTGAGAAAGAGATATGAGTAAAAGGGAAGGAGTAGGCTGACTATACTCTACACTGCGTAGTAGTAGTACAGAGCAGAGACGAAGTGAATGAACTGGGGAATTAGTTACAAGTGACCTTGAGTATATATGAGAAATGCAAAGGGATGAGAAAAGTAAGTAAAAATAGAATGGTGTCATATGGTTGAGAAAGATAGGAAGATCAGATCAATCAAGTTAAAGATAGGAAGAATGGATAAGAGATAAGAAAGATGGGAAGATTGATTGACAGTTATTATAGAGTTTGACAGGTTTTATAAAGTTCAAAGTCAGAAATATAAGGTTAAAGGGGTTTATCGAGGAAATGCGATGGACGAATGATCAGAGAAAGGGTTCGATAGTGAAGTAAAAGAGGAAGGAGGGCAAAGAACTGTAGCAGTTCATGACAATATTAGCTTGAGCCTCCAACAGTTGTTGTGGAGTCTGTGTCCAAGCTCTTCTAATAATCACTTACCAGGTAAAATTTCATTGTGTCAGGGAATGCCTGTTGTCACGAACTGCTACAGTTCTTTGTCCTCCTTCTTATACTTCATTATCGAACCCATTTTCTGATCACTCGTCTATTGCATTTCCCCGATAAACCCTTTTAAACTTTATAAACCTTATGTTACTGACTTTGAATTTTATAAAACCTGTCAAACTTTATAATAACCATCAATCAATCTTCCTTTCGATCAATCTTATCTTTCTCCTATCTTTTCCCTACATTTCTCCATTTTCTCCTATGTTTCTCCTGTTTCTCCTATCTTGTCCCTATCACTTATTCATTGTTCTTCTATATAAACTACTTGACATTCTAGTTAGTCCTTTAGTTCATTCACTTTGTCTCTGCTCCGTACTACTACTATGCAGTGTAGAGCCTAGTCAGCTTACTCTTTTCCTCTATTCATATCTCTCTTGTTCAATCTATCGTCTTTTATCTGCTCTCTAATTGTGTGACTTGGGTGGTCATTCGAGTGTACCAGCAACCTTGACACTTGAACGAACTCCCTTACACCCACCTCACTATTTGAGTCCTTTTCTTTCTATTTTGTTACCTCTATTCTCAATCCTTCTCTGTGTAGCTGCAAGCGCCACTTTCTTTTTCCACAAATATGTTTGAGAGCACTCTGCGTATTTGTTACAACAACCGTCTTCCCTTTCGTATATTCCTTTCATCCTGTCTACCCCATTCTCTCAGATTCGCTTCGAACCTCTGGAGAGTTCACTTGATTACAAACAACCTCCTCTCCCTCTACCACTCGATCTATTACACACCGAATACTGGTGTAGCCACGCAGAAAATATTTGGGCAGATCCTTGGAGTTATGATCGAAACTTCGTCTGTACACATTGTTGGGTTTGGAAACTGGAACCAGGTGATGTAATCCTTTCTGTCTATTCATACATACGAGTCACCCTTGACCTCGATACCGAGGAAACTGTTGTCAGGATTACGGGACCTCTGTTCTTCAGAGAATACAACACACCTACAGAGTTTACAGACTACGGTACACCATCCTCCTTTATCCTCGAAGGGTAGAAAAGAAGACCCTAAGAGATTATAGAAAGAGTATATGACAAGTCGACGGTCTGCATCTGCAGATCCAAATCTTCCTTGTGCAGATCATCCACACGTCTTCTTCAAACCGAGGGTTCTCAACTGTAATTATAACTCAGAAAGTCCGAAACCCTACGCATTTTGTGAAAATCAGCCCTGTCTTAACCAGTACAACACTCAAACACTTCCCAAAACCAAAACCCTTCCTATCGAGTGCCAAGTTGTAACACATAACCAGGAGCTCTCTATTCGAGAAGCTCATCCTATTATCGACTCCGAAACCGAACCAGAACAAGGTACATCCACCCCTGCAAACACTCAACCAAATCCAGAACCCTCTTCTCTCATACCACCTGATCTGTCTTCTGCATCAGATCCATTACCAGATCCACCTTCTAATAACCCATCAACTCCCCCCGAGATCCTTCTCCCAATCCATCAGATCCAGGCGAACCCTCTTCTCCCGCAATTCCGTCTAACGAAGGACCATCTGTAGCCCCACGTCATCCAAATCCTTCTCCATCTCCCGATCCATCAAATCCAGGCGAACCAGCTATGTCTGACGTTGCACCTAATGACTCTAACAGTACTTCCGAATGAGGGAGGAAGCCTGACGCCTTTAATGGAGAACGTGATGAGGCGAAGCAGTGGTTAGCCTCGTTCAACAACTATCTACGTCAGAACAAAGCCAGGTACTCAACTGAGGACTCTAAGGTGTCCTTATTTCTCTCGTTCTTCACAGGAGGAAAAGGAGGAGATTGGGCAACCCAATGAATCACAGAGTGAGAAGAGGATGAGGAAGATACAAAACTTAAAGAAAGAGAGAGACGATGGACAACTTTAAAAGAGGTGAAGGATAGGTTTAAAAAGGATTTCAAAGCACTTGCTGCTGATGAGGTTGCGAGAAATAAGATCAAGAACGCTAGGATGAAGGGAACAGACATTAGTAGCTATAATAGTATCTTTGATACATATGGAGAAGAGTCGGATTACAGAGAAACCACTCTTCTAGATTTCTATAAAACAGGGCTTCCGAGGGATCTTCGGAAGTCAGTGGCAGGAACGTGGCTGAAGTGGAAGGATTTTGACAAGTATAGGGAAAGGGCAATGGATCTCCATTTAGAATGGATAAATGAAAGAGAGAAAGAAGGACGATCAAGACCGTTCCCTACACCAAGAACAAGTGTGGGTCCTTCTCAAGGAAGGACAGTAGCAAGTGTGAATGTGCTTATGAATATGGGACCAGGTGCTAACTCGTCCTTTACTCCTTTACCTAAACTGACAACTGAAGAAAGGGACCGACTTCGGAAACTAGGAGCATGCTTCGCATGTAGGCAACCTGGACACATGAGCAATGAATGCCCAACATTCCCGAACAATACTCCAATGTCTTCAACTTCTCAAAATACCTCTCGAAACTTCCCTCCTCGTGCTGTTAGGACAGCTGGAACTTCAGCTCCATCATCATCGTCTAATTCGCCACCAGTAACAATAGCTCAAACACGTAATGTAATCAAGGACATCTCTGATATGGTTAACAAGGTCAAGGGTTTGGAAGGAGAAGAGAAAGAGCAGGCAGCTGTATATTTGAAGGACATTATGTCAAAGTTGGATTTTTGAAATACTCCCCTGCTATGTCATTGGGAGGAGTTGCACAGTACACCAGACAATATAAGAACAATTGATATCATGTTTTAAACCCATTTCATGAACCTACCTTTTCTTCAGATTTAAGAATGTCGGCAGTCACTCGTAACTGACAGGTACCTTTGATAACACTTAAAACTGAACTTATTGGCAAAATCACTGGTAGAAAAATCGACGCAGAAGCTTTAACAGACAGTGGAGCAGAAGGCATTATTATCAATAGCTGTTTTGCACAAGAAAATTGTTTAACCCTTCTTCCTATCAAAAACCCTTTCCCTGTACGAAATGTCGACGCCATTATACTATTCAAAAACTACGCATCTACTCTCAAAAAAAAAGATCGTATCATGAAGACATGGCCGAGTTCTATGTTATGGACATCGGAGATCATGATGTAATTCTTGGTACCAATTGGTTGGAAGAGCACAATCCAGAGGTGGATTGGTCATTTTCTAAAGTGGATATGGTCAGATGTCCCGAAACATGTATTTTGGAACAACCCCCCATCCTTAACCTACGTACCAAACCCAAATTCTCCAAATCTACCATTATCGATCTGCGAACCAATCACAAGGATTACCAAGTGAAATGGTCAGAACCAATCAGACGGTTCAAACCGATTGCACAGCCAAAAGTGGCAGGTCGATGTCGTCGAGTTCTAATTCAATCCTTTCACCTATTTTTACTGAAGACTTTGATCGGGAGGATGTTCTGAGACAGTGGGAACAGGAAGTGTTAGAGGATCTGTTTGAAAAAGAAGAGGAATACCTGATATCAAATACGGAAATACCTATTCATGCAGGATTTACGAAAGCTCAGGAACTGGGGGAATCAGCCCAAAAAATGAAAGAGGACATATCACTCACAGATAAGATTCCACCCCAATATCATCAGTTTTTACCAGTTTTTGATAAACAAACTTCAGAATGACTACCAAGATGTGGTGAATGGGATCATGCCATCGACCTAAAACCAGATTTTGAACCTCGCTTGTCTCCTAATGAACAAAAGGAACTTGACAACTTCATTGATGAGAACTTAGAGAAGAGGTACATAAGACTGTCGAAGTCTCCTATGGCAAGTTCCTTCTTCTTTGTCAAAAAGAAAGACGGAAAGCTACGCCCTGTACAGGACTATTGAGCCTTAAATAAAGGAACTGTTAAGAACAAGTACCCTTTACCACTCATATCAGAATTAGTGGACAAACTTAAAGGAGCATGAGTTTTCTCAAAAATCAACCTTTGATGTGGATATAACAATGTATGGATAAAAGAAGGAGATGAGTGGAAAGCTGCATTTAAAACAAATAGAGGACTTTTCGAGCCAACGGTGATGTTCTTTGGTCTTATGAACTCTCCTGCAATGTTCCAGGCAATGATGAACACTCTTTTTAAGGATCTCATCAATTCCAGAAGGGTGGTTTTCTACATGGACGACATCTTAATCTTCATGGAGACCCTAGAAGAACATCAGCAAATAGTCAAACAAGTGCTTGCACGACTCCAAGAAAACGACCTTTATGCCAAACCAGAAAAATGCACCTTCAAAACCAGCTCAGTAGAGTTCCTAGGTCTTATCGTATCCCATAACACATTGGCAATGGATCCTGTCAAAGTTAAAGGCATGACCAAATGGCCAACCCCACGAAATGTCAAGGATGTTCAATCGTTCCTAGGATTTGGGAACTTTTATCGTTGATTTATACATAACTTTTCCAAAGTCGCTTGACCACTTTTTGATCTTACGAAGAAGGACAAACCATGGAAATGGTCTAGCTTTTCAGGCACTCAAAGATGTGTTTACTTCTTCACCAGTCCTTTTAATGCCTGATCATTCTAAGCCATATCAAGTAGAAGTAGATGCTTCCAATTACGCCACTGGAGGTATCCTGTCACAGAAAGGATCAGATGACAAGTGGCATCCAGTTGCTTACCTATCAAAATTGTTATCTGAAACTGAATGAAACTACGACATTCATGATAAAGAGTTACTAGTGATCATACAGGCATTGGAGGCTTGGCAACACTGTCTTGAAGGTGCACCACATAATATCGAGATCCTCACTGACCACAAAAATCTGGAATAATTCACTACTTCTCAGAAACTAAGCCGACAACAAGCAAGAATGGCTCTATTTCTTACCAGATTCAACTTCATTCTTATCCATAAACCGGGAAGCCTTAATCGAAGTGACCCTCTCTCTCAAAGGCCAGATCATAAAGAGGGGGTCGAAGATGATAATAAGGATAGAGTATTACTAGATCCCAAGTTCTTCAGAATTTGAGCTACAAGACTGGGATCAGTGATGGCGATCGGAGATGCCAAACTGAGAAGACGAATTAAAGAATGTCCAAAGAAAGACAAGGAAGTCGTAAGTGCTCTCAAAGTCATCTTAAACAATGGTCCACGCTCGCTGGTCAAGAACCTACAGGAATGGAACTACGAAGATGAGATTGTTTTGTTCTGAGGAAAATTTTACGTCCCCTATGATCAAGAATTACATAGAGACATAGTCAAGATGCATCACGATAGTCTAATCGCAGGACATCCAGGCTGATTCAAAATGTATGAGTTAATTAGTAGGGAATTTTGGTGGCCTGGTATGTCAGTGTTTGTTCGCAATTATGTCGAAGGATGTGCTACTTGTCAATTGACCAAGGCGCAAAATCATCTGTCGCATGTACCATTAGTCCCAAACGAAACTCCAGAAAGACCTTTTGGTATGATCACCACTGATTTCATCACAGATCTTCCAGAATGTGATGGTTTCAATGCAATCCATGTAACTGTGGATCGATCAACCAAGACCATAGTGATTTCACCATGCCAAAAGGATATCGACAGTAATGGGACTATTGATGTATTATTCAACAACACATGGCAACGATATGGACTATGGGACAAAATGATTTCGGATCGAGGACCTCAATTTGCTAGCCAGGTTATGAGAGGAATATATGCTAAGTTAGGTATTACCTCAGCTCTTATTACGGCTTATCACCCACAAACAGATGGCAAGACAGAAAGGTTCAATCAAGAACTTGAACAATACCTACAAACCTTCTGTAACTATTGACAAGACGACTGGGTCAAATACTTGCCATACGCAGAGTTTTGCCATAACACCTGAACCCACTCCACTACCAGGAAATCACCTTTCAAATTACTCCATGGATATCTCCCTTGACTCTTCCCATCCATCAATCCTTCTTCACACATCCCAAAAGTTGAAGAACGCCTTCAAAAATTAGAAGTACTATGAGAAGAGTTGAAAGCAAGTCTGACGACTGCCGCAGAGCTGATGAAGAGACAAAATATGGATCATGTAAAAGAAGGGGTAAAATTTAAAGTTGGGGACAAGGTACTATTAGACAGAAAGAATTGAAGACAACTAGGCCAAAAGCTAAGTTGGCTAACTGTCGTCATGGACCATTCGAAATCACTGATGTAATTGGCGAAGTTAACTACTGTCTCAAACTGCCAAACACCTGGCAAATTCACCCAGTATTCCATGCTTCACTATTATCACCATACAAAGAGACTGAAGCTCATGGAGTGAACTATCCAGGGAAACCAGCAGAGTTGCTACCCGAAGATAATGAGTATGACATAGAAGCGATTCTAGATTCGAAACCAACTAAGAATCATCAAGGAGTGCAATATTTGGTCAAATGGCTGGACTACTCGGGCTCTGAAAATTCATGGGAACCAGCTTCGGGATTGACGAAATTGAAAGAGATGATCGAAACCTTCCATCGAGAACATCCAAACGCATATCAACCACCAAACCTGATACGGGAAGGATCCACAGTACACTTGATGGGAATTAGTTTCGAAGATATTTGGAGAAGTACACGTGTGCTCCAGGCGAAAGCACAACTTAAAGAGGGGGTAATGTCATGAACTGCTACAGTTCTTTGTCCTCCTTCTTCTTATACTTCCTTATTGAACCCATTTTCCGATCACTCATCTATTGCATTTCCCCGATAAACCCTTTTAAACTTTATAAACCTTATGTTACTGACTTTGAATTTTATAAAACCTGTCAAACTTTATAATAACCATCAATCAATCTTCCTTTCGATCAATCTTATCTTTCTCCTATCTTTTCCCTATGTTTCTCCATTTTCTCCTATGTTTCTCCTGTTTCTCCTATCTTGTCCCTATCACTTATTCATTGTTCTTCTATATAAACCACTTGACATTCTAGTTAGTCCTTTAGTTCGTTCACTTCATCTCCGCTCTGTACTACTACTACGCAGTGTAGAGCCTAGTCAGCTTACTCTTTTCCTCTATTCATATCTCTCTTGTTCAATCTATCATCTTTTATCTGCTCTCTAATTGTGTGACTTGGGTGGTCATTTGAGTGTACCAGCAACCTTGACACCTATTATGATCAGAACAAACCAGGCAATGGAACTTTGTATTACGAAGGGCCAGGAGGGTGAGGTCTATGGTTGGACATCAAAACTGGGATTGAAGAGCCAACAAATGTTGGACACACTATTCATAAAGCTGAAGAAGCCACCAATAGATGTATGCCTGGATGGGTTGCCAAGGAATGTTGTTCCATTGACTTGCACTACTATACCTGCAGTTATCACATTGCCAGATGGTTCTCTCTTGATGGTAAGTAGAAGCCAAATGGAAGTACTGCCTTGTTTTGCTGTGACCGATTACGCTTCACAAGGCAAGACAAGGGAATACAATCCAGTTGATGTTAACAACTGCAGAGACTACCACAGTATATACACTGCATTGTCAAGAAGTTCTACTGCAGCTGGTACAATTGTTCTTCAGGGATTCAATCCCAAAAAATTTACTGGAGGACTTCAGGGTGCTTTGAAACAGGAGTTTCAGGAGTTAGAACTGTTGGACATCACAACCAAACAGTGTCATGGTAACCTCCATAAGAGTGTGTACAAATGGAAAGGTGAACACTACTGTCCTCCTAATGTTCACAGCGCAATTAAGTGGGGTCCCAAGTGCCCATTCAAGCAGCAGGACATAGAAGAAGTAGCCTGGAAATCATAGAGGCTGAGAAAAAGAAGAAGGGAGATGGCAGTGAGGCTTAGCAAACAGGAAAGAGAAGACGGTGCTCCAGTGGCATAGACGGTAACAAACCACCCACCAAACGCACCAGAATGACTAGCAACAACCAGATGCAAATAGGACCAGCCTGGAGTGAGAACAGTTCGCTGTAGTAACCATTCTGTATTCAATGTGGAAGTTAGATCACACAAGATGGGTGCTTAACCCCAACCCTATGATGAATGACATGTTATTGGTGATGTCACATGGATTCAGCGAAGTGACCAACAGTAACAAATCACTGGAACAAGTGCGGGATGAGTTACAAATAAGCTTACAGCGCCATTGCCCCAACTCTTTCCCTGGGGAGAGTATGTATCAGTTCATTCTGTGCTCGATGTTATACTAGAATGTTCAACAACAGTCATGTCTGGTATCTATATCTGCAGAGCTTCCCATATTTCCAATCGACCACTGAACAATCTCTCAAGCCTTCTCTTGTTTCAGTCTAGAGGGTACACATCAATCAACAAATGGGTGAGCACTCCAAACGCTGTTCCATACCCGACACAGCATGCTTGTGACAACGGACAGTGCCGAGAAATATTGGAGATAGACTACAGACTAATTCAAGCCCCTTGGATGTTAGCGTTTGATCTGTCTGGCAATGCAAGGTCAATAAACATCGACACTGAAATTTACACGATTGTCGCAGATACAAGGAGAAAATACATGCTGAGAGGTGTGATATACCATGGAAACGGGCATTTCATTGCAAGGATATTGGATGAAAGTTTCAGGGTCTGGTTTCATGATGGGGTCCTCAGTAAGAAAGCTATTTTCAACGGAGATTTAAGAATGCGCGGTCTCGACATGTCTCAGTGCCGAGGAAAGGTCGCTGTTTGTGCCTTCTACGCTGCGAGTACGGATGATTAAAAAAGGGGCTCCGGACTCGTACACGCCAGCGAGAGCTTCGCTGGCCCACTAAGGCAAGTCTATACCTCTATACCCCCCATAAATGTGCTATTTTACTGATGGATGCTTGCCCTAATGCTTCTCTGCATACGGATTACCGTCAGCAAAGGGATAGTCGGTATAACCCTTGGGGTCAACAGGGTTTTCCACATGGAAGGTGGTTCTATCATAGCTGGTCAGTGGGATGTTGTGCTCGAGACGGTAAGGAAGGTCGGGCTATCAAAGTAAAAAGTAGAAGTTAGCATTAGCTCCAACGACTGGGTACAAAATGGTCTCACGTTAGCAATGAACACCCTTCCAAATGCGATTATATCCCCTCTCTTGTCAGCGTCCTCTATCGAAAGCTCTCTGGTGTAACCACCGGCACCGATAAGTCGTCGACCGTTCCGGTCATCCTCGGGGCTCGTCCAAATCTCTCTGATGAAATCGTTATCTTCGCCTTCTGGATTGTGGTCAAGGACATCTAAACCCTTTGACCGAGGCTCAACAACGTGGACATAAGAGAGTGTGGGATGGGCTTCTTTGATCTTGGAGACGATGCAGGAGAATTGAGCTTTGGTTTTGGAAACACTGTCCATTCCCATGTCTGCAAGTCACTCGTCAGAGCCATACACTAGGAAAAAACAACCCGCATCACATACCTTCGAAAGTATTCCATGGGCTGAATCGTATCCCAGTCTTTCGTGGCCCAACAGCTTTAACGACCGCCTCCACTACCTCCAGCGTAAACCGTGCCCTGTTTTCTACACTTCCTCCGTACTCGTCCGTTCGGTGGTTTGTGACATCTTGCGTGAACTGGTCCAAGAGGTATCCATTGGCGTTGTGGATTTCTACTCCGTCAAATCCGGCTTTGTGGACGGCGTTTGAGGCAGCTTTAGCGTAGAGCTCGACGTATTCTTTGATTTCGGGAACGGTGAGAGGACGGGGACGAGGTTCGTCCTTGGAGCGATCGGATAGGGGAATGTCGCTCGCTGAGACAAGGTCGTAAGAAGGGTTTTCGGCTTTCAGCACAGCAGAATATGCGGTGCGGCCTAGAGCCCAGAGTTGTAAGTAAATGAAGGAGCCTTTGGCGTGGACAGCTGAGGTTAGGGCTCCTAGCGGATCGGATGATCCGGCGTCTATCCGCCGATAAGGTCTCGGATTCGGATGGCGGATGGGCCTCTGGAGGTGCACCCAACCGACGGATACCATCCGACCATCCGCCGGTCATCGTCGGATGTGTGAGGTATGTGTGAACCTGTCGTACTTACTAATTTTGGGTGAGTTCTCGGGACTTCCCGAGATTCTGTACAGTTGGAAAAGTTATCAACATCGACAAAAACTCTCGTCAATACAGCTCGACGTTTTGAAACCTTGCTCAACGTTGAGCTAGCCATGGGAAACATCCTCGGCAACATGCCCATACCGTGTCATGAGCCATGCATCCTGTATTTACATGTGTAGGCAAGTGGAAACTTTTTTATTTCACATAGAATGGACCCAAAGTGTACTTACAAGTGAAAAAAAGAATGAAAAAAGACCTCAGGCAAGCTCTATACGATACCTTTGGTATATGTGTCCACCATCCGCGGATGATCCGACCATCCGTCGGATGCCATCCGCCGATGCGGATGAAGTCTTGGTCATCGCTCATCCGAGCGGATGGATCCGCATCCGACCAGCATCCGATCCGCTAGGAGCCCTAGCTGAGGTGACCTAGACAGTTATCTTTCTTCAGTCAGAAGATCATAATCGGCACCAGAGGAAAACTGACCTCATTCCACGCAGCTATCTGTTCGTCAGACCAGATACCCGGTGCGCGTGGGTAACCACCAGCGCGAGCATCAATGAAGGTAGCTTCGGTTATCAAGAGAGTCCCGGCTGTACTCGCACGCTGAGCGTACATCTCCTTCACGATGGGAAGGGGAACGTGCTTCTCGTTAGCCCGGAAACGAGTCAAAGGAGCCAAAGCGACTCTGTGCTTGAGAGGGCTGTCTCCGACTTTGAGGGGTTGGAAAAGTTTGCTTGAAGACATGGCTTTATACGAAGGAGACATTGGGAGGAAGAGGATGAAGTTCTGCTCGGTCCAGAGCGAACATTGAGCCTTTTATATCGTTGATCGAATCATTTTTCTCATGAGCGACTGAAGGCGACTTGACTGACTGGTTGAGAAAAATTGTTCAGCAGATGCCGGGAGATCTTCAAAAAGGTACCAAAAAGGTACACGACCTCGGTAGTATCTTCGATAAGGAACGAGCTATTGTTCAATTTGTTGGTAAGCAATGTAAAGCCAAGCATCACCAATACCGAGCACAAATTTAGAAAGATAGTTGCAACCATCTGTGGGCAGGCCACTGTTTATTATTGCGCCATGGGATCTCACTCTCGGGGGCAATCAGCTTCGGGATTGCAATATGTATGTGGGTCAGTAATCTTGGAGTTTAGAGTCAAAAGCTGGAAGTATAGCTGCATCAAAGAGTTTCGTCTGCGAGCCGTACATCAGTAAAACGGCAAACCGGCTTTTTGCAACTTTTACGTGACTTTTTCGGATCCGCGCCATACTTTCAAAACACAGGCCCGATCGCTTTTGAAAGCTACCTTCTGCTTTTGAAAGTCACTGGAAAAGCTGCTGAAAAGGTGCAGGGAAAGCTGCTAAATAGGATTAGTAAAACCACCTCCTCGTACCTTAGATTTCTATTAGTAGTGCATTAAAAGGGATATCATTTTAGTCACTGTAAAATATGTACATGGAATGAAAGTGCTATGGTACTATAGACGGGGCCCTTCCCTCAACCACTGCTGCGTACAATTCAGATGTCGCAGTGTACCATCAACCAATGAAAGCGGATCCCATTGTCCTGAATGTACACAGCAGGTTAGGTTCTGATATCGCGTCGTGGAGAACAAGCTGACTTACCAAACGAATATGCCTCTTCAAAAGATATCCTACGCCTGAAGGAGGAAGATCTCTGCGTTAGTAATAATTACAGTAAAAAAAAGTGTAAAAGAAACGCACCACAAACTGTCCTTTCAAGGATTAAACTACCTCAGTATGCAGCACAGCGGAATAGCGGGGACAAGTCAGACATGTTGAAGGACTAGAAAATGTAAAGCACACACCTATCCGTTCCTATCTCTCCACTGACACATCGCAAATATTCGGGTGAGCTGGGAGCTGCGCTAGGACAACAAAGCATTTAGTGCGGTAAGAAAGACTTTTAGACACAACAAACGTACCGTCAAAAAAGCGCTGAAGGGTGATGAGGATGAGTGCAGTGACGCGCAATTGCAAAGTCAACACAACATGTGACCGCAGCTATACAGTTGACCGGCATTTACCGGAGCTGCGGCTGCATCAAAATTTCGTTAAGTCTTTCCATAGAGAGGCTCGAGTCCCTCTAAGCGTCCCTCAGCTTCCTCCCGCCTCTTCCCTCAGGCTGTGTTCCTGCATGTAAGTGGATTAAGCAAAGTGTGTATGTACCAAATCTCAGAGAGTTTCCCCAGACAGTACAATACCAGACGGGAGAATTAATACATATACGTACTTGACTCGAGTCTATTTTACCCATTTGGTGTAGAAAGTGAGATCCTCCAGAAAAGCTCGGGAAAAGCTGGGAAAAGTTGTTGAAAAGTAGGTGCCATTCGGAAAAAAGTAAAAGGCGGGAAAAGGCTTCCGGAAGAAAGTAGAAGTCGGAAAAAGCTTCCATCAAAAAAGTCGATCAAAAGTCTTGATGGGAAAAAGTTACCGAAAGCTCCGAAAAGTGGGGGAAAGTCGATTTGCCGTTTTACTGATGTATTCATCAGTAAAATGTACATCCGGCTTTACGCCAACTTTACGCGACTTTTCCTAAAGTTTTTCCGCATCCGGCTCAACTTTCAAAAGCTATGTCCCCTTTCTTGGAAAAGTACCTGGGTGCTTTTCAAAGCTCGCCGTCGTCATCTGAACTCCTGTCAAAGTACAAAACGCTATCCACCCAACAATAAGTGCAGTCACGTGACCCTTCCCAGGGCCTTCAGACGCGTCGAAACGTCTAAGTCCAACGCCGGCTGGTCTTTATTGGTACTCGTAGGCACATAGATGTACTACTAAGGCAATATTTTATATATACGTACCGTAATATATAGGATAGATGCTCCCAAGAGTGTTTAATCATAATGCTCTTCAAAACTGGATGACATATACTGACATGCTTGAGCAAAGGCGAAGGCTTTGGAACCAAACAAACAAGTTGAGTCATCGTTCTTTGATCGATCTTCTTTTTTCATTCAGTCGCTGTCTTCCTTCCTTCGCGCGATTCTATTATGGCTTCTATTCCACCCGCGGACACTCCGAAATGCGGCGCTGTACCAGGTGCATGGCTGAAAAGCCCCTAACTGGGGAATGCTTCAAACCCAAGGCACAAGGTGGCTTCACAAACCTTTGTTTGAAGTGCCTTGGCAGCGCTGCTAGTTCACGAAAGGCAAAAAAAGCAAAGCTTGCCATGGGTAACTTTACTTGTATCTGCTTTCTAATGGATTTGTTTCTAAATTCTTTTTTTTTGGCCCACAGAAGATGATGTCAATCCGGATACAGAGCTTCCAGTCGAGGATCTTCCAGAAATCCCTCTGGAAGAGTTTACCAAGTCCATTGAGGGAGTGGAGAATGTTCATTCTATTGCAGCCCGCATCAATATCACTGGCTTAGAGGTTTCTGGCCCAGATGAGCGGCGCAGTAAGGCAGAGCAAGTCGCTTCACAGGTTTGGAACGTGACAGAGCTCAGATTTATGTGAGTTTTCAAAAACTTTATCTTTATCACCTAGATCTGACAATCAAATAAGCTACCATTCAAAATACAATCACAAAAACTCCCCTTCTACTCGCTACATATATCATTGTGCTCAGCAAGATAAGCGACAGCACAAGGCATCCAAGTCGGGTGGTGATACCACTGCTCGTGACAAGGAACGCATGTACTCATTTGCATGCAAGGGCTGGCTATTTATCACAGTTTCTGATTTGGAGCCTTTTGCCACTGTACAGCTAAAGCACAACACTGACCATGCCATGTATTCAGGTCAGGATGTTCCTCCTGATATCAGGAAGTATGTTGAGGAGAACTGCAAGTTGTCCACCACTGTTGTAAGTGTAATTACTTTATTTCTTTTTGATATGGTCAACTCATGTGCCTATACTTATAGCTTTGGGCTGAAATTTTGAAGAGGGATCCAAATCCACTCTTCAAGCGCTGGGCCATCTATGCAATTGCTGTGAGTACCAAGCGCAAGCAGTGGTTCAGAGATCCTGATGAGCTCAAATCTGCAAACATCATCCTTGAGGAGAATAAGGAAGTTGGAACTGGTGGGCATTACTCTATTGCTTCGATTGATCTGCCACGGGTTGAGGGGTGGAGTGGACTGGCTTTCTCCCTTCCAGAAGTCATGTCCAATTTTGGAGGACGTATTCGTGAGGTTTCATTGGACTCAGCATGTATGTTTCTATCTTTATTTATCATTTGAAAGACTTATATATGCCTTTAGGGAATACAAATGCTTCTCACTACGAGCTCTATGCACTTCTGGGTGAGGTGTATGGATCTGGGTGCCCCCTGGGCTATCTTCTTCTCCAGTCTCCAAAATCTGGTGATGAAGGAGTCAAAGAGCAGTACATTCATGCATTCCTGAACCATTTCAAAAACCAGCACAAGTTGAACCCACCTTTCACGCTTACTGACAAAGATCAGTCAGAGATCAATGCTTTCTTGAAGGCGTTCCCAGATTCAAAGCATCAGTTGTGCTTTTGGCATTGTCTCCGGGCTATCAAACAGCGGCTGAGTATTCTTTCGTCACCCTCCAAGATTCTACAACGTCACTGAGGCAAGGAATGAGTTTGGTGATGCAATCAACAAAGATTTTGTTCCTGTTGGACAAGTTGATGAATCTGAACGCATTGTAAGTATTTACTCACATTGTCTCTCATATCATACTTATATATTGCACAGGATTTTCCACTCTCTCAGGTATCAATTCCCCGAGTTGTCATTCATCTCAATGGTGTCCTACAAAACACTGCTCCTCCCAAACCTCACCTTATCATTCGTATCAATGGCAAAAACCAGACCATTGAGTCGCACTTGGAGAATGCCCCTGAAACTGCAGACGTTGAGCCTCCATCTAATCCTGAATCAAGCTTCTGGGGATGTCGAGGAGGAAGACTATGTGGTGGAAGACTCTGAGTTCTCAGCGTTCTTTGGAGGAGTGGATACTGATGACGAGTTTGGTCCTGATTGGATGTTTAATGACAATTCAGAAAAGCCATCAAAAGATCCCGACTATGTTTTTTGTCCCTCTCCCCATCGTAAACAACTCCTCCATCTCTTTACTCGCCACTTCTGCCAGCATCCTTTCTTTCCCGAGCGACTTGAACCCACCTCCTGGAGCTGCGAACAGATTCGTCGAAATGCTGTCATGGAGATGTATCAGTTCTGCTATCAACGAGGTCTCCGAGAGGTCTGGGGATATATGTGGACATCTTGGTATTCACGAAAGATGTGGGATCTTTGGGCACGGTCAACTCTACCTGATTTGCTTTCCCGTCTTTGCACCACAATGAATGTCGAGAACTTCTGGAAGCAGCTCAAACATGATCACCTCCACCACATCCTCCATCCCCGTCTTGATCAGCTTGTTTGGATCCTAATCCATGAAGTTACACCCTCATATGTCAATCGAATCACGAGCTGGACCCTATCTCCTGACTTTCCCACTCGCACGCACTTACTCCATTCCAAAAACGGTTCAAGACTGATTGGATTAAGTTATCCACACACCACATCCGATCTCCTGAAAAGTACTCCACCAACACAGAGACCTGGACATGCAATTGCGGCCAGCAAAAGTACAATTTTCATGCATTGTGTAAGCACTTGGTGCAGGCAGTTGACAAACCTTCACCAAAATTTTTTCAGCAGGTGAGTGTTCTTGATTTGTTTTTATTTTTCTGTGTACATGATCCCATTCTCACATTCAGGTAATCAAACACCGAGTCCAGCCCATTTATCAACATCCTGAGCTTGTTGGGAAGGGTCAGCCACACGGAACATACAGAGATGTTACTGATGGCTCTATCACCGATGGAGATGATCAAGACTGGATTGGTGACCCATCGGTGCTCACTAATGGGGATTGGCGCAATCTGCACAATGCCCAGAGTACTCTTCGCAAGCGGCGCCGAAGCTCTGCCTATACCAGTGCCAATTCCACCCGTGCATCTTCTCCCCTTGACTCAGCTTATTCTGATACATTTACTCGCTCAAGTTCTCCTATTGATTTTGGTGGTGACAATGATCATGAGGTGAGTACTTACTCTTCATGACTTCGAAATCAAATATTGACATTGCATAAAGCTTCAGGATCACATTGAATTCGCAAAACAACGCGCCCAGGAGCTTCGCCGTGCTGCTGAATTAATTGAAGGTCAAATTCCATACGAAAACTTCACATGGTTGAAAAATCTTCATGACCGGAATATTGGGTGTGATGTTCATCACTTTGTGGCGGATATTGCTGGATTCGAAGACTCTTGCGGTGTGCGCCCAACAACCTGGGCGCAATCTACCCGCAAGGTGGAAAAACGTCGTGAAAAGAATACTATGGGTTATCAAGTTCATTTGGATAAGGAATAACTTGGGAAAACTGGTTAAATTTTCGGTTTTTTTAAACTTAATTATCTTCAACAAATCTTCAATATACATAAGTATCTGAAATAGCTACTTTTCTGGCCTTAGTAGTACATCTATGTGCCTACGAGTACCAATAAAGACCAGCCGGCGTTGGACTTAGACGTTTCGACGCGTCTGAAGGCCCTGGGAAGGGTCACGTGACTGCACTTATTGTTGGGTGGATAGCGTTTTGTTGTCAAAGTGCGTCTAAAAGTTCCATTCAAGTATCTAAAAAACTACACCACAGTATGTACATTGTAGACGCTGTAGGTGTAAAAAAAAAAATACACTCGTATGGTGCATCATTGAGGGCAGTAGGCCAGCCAAATGGCAGTGGCGATGATTACTTTAGACTGTACACCCAATGAGCACAGTGAGCAAGCAAACAGATAGAAAACTCACCGACAACCCCAGGGAGCTACTCTCTAATCCCTCGTCTCTGCTATCCCCGTTTTCCTCCTCGGCGTCTTCGTTCTCGTCCAAACCAGACATCTCTACATCACCATAATCATTCTCCCCATCACCATCGTCATTCTCCCCATCATCCCTTGCTGTTTCCGGGACATCAGAGCTGTCTCCAGCCTGAGAAGAATGCTGTGATGAAACTTCATCAGTAAAACGGCAAATCGACTTTTCCCCGCTTTTCAGAGCTTTCGGTAACTTTTTCCTGTAAAGCCTTTTGATCGGCTTTTCTGACAGAAGCTTTTTCCATCTTCTACTTTTTCCGGAAGCTTTTTATGTCTTTTACTTTTTTTCCGTATGACATCCACTTCTCAACGACTTTTACCAAGCTTTTCTGGACGACCTCACTTTCTACATGTCAAGCGTAAACTAGACTCACTGTACCAATAGATCATAATTATACAACACACGCACTCAAACCTGCGTTAACATATGTAATTCATTGAGCGAAGTGTACAGTATCCTGAATCTGATTGAGTTTGCCCAGACGACACTATAGGGGAGGAGGAGGGACATTTGGAGGTACTGCACTGACTGGGGACGAGCCTCTGTGAGGACTTAGAGAAAAAATTTTGATGCAGCCGCAACTTCGGTAAATGCTGGTCAACTGTATAGTTGCGGTCACCTTCAACTGCGCTGTCTTTCACTGCGCTCATCTCATCGCCTGCCTTCAGTGCCTTCCTGACGATAAATGTGTCTTTTTTTAAATTTTTGTGACAGCGCTAATTGCTCTGTTATTTTCCATAACTCAGTTCTCAGCAAGGGGGTCCGAAAAAAAAAGTTAACAACTGGGGGTCGGAAAAAATTTAGTGCCTTGGTCGAGGAACCTACCTACCTTACCTTCTATATAAGGTAAGTTCACACGACTTTACCTGCCAAATATAGTATGTGCACATGACCTCAAGTCTCGTGCTTTGCCGGACAGTTGGAACCTTACCTGGCTCGCGCTCAGAGATACTGCGTAATTGTCATAAAACATCTGGTGAGCATATATTTATGTGTTTAACTTCACAGCTCACCAGATTGACACCCGCCAGCATGCTTGCCAGCTCCAAATTAGTCAGTAAAAAAAAAATTTAAGGGCTTCGCCAGGGAACCTACCTAGCCCCAGTATGGGATTCTCCAGCCCAGACCCCCTTGGTTCTCAGCTTGGCTGAATATTTGCAATGTGTCAGTTGGGACTCAGATAACAAGGGATAGGTGTGTACTTTACCCTTTGCTTGTCCTTCAACATGTCTGACTTAACCCCTCTAGTCCGGTGTACTGCATACTGAGGTTGTGTAATCTGTTGGAAGAACAGTTTGTGGTGTGTTTCCTTTAAAATTTTTTGACAGTGATCAATACTAACACAGAAATTTCCCTCTTCAGGCATAGGATGAATCTTTTGAAAGGAGCATACTCATTCAGTAAGTCAGCTTGTCCTTCCCAACCCGATATTGAAACCTAACCTGCTGTGTACGTTTAGGATATTATTGTATTCTGTTGTGTCCATCTTCGTATTCCATTATTGTATTATTGTATTCCGTGGCGAGTTTCTACAAAGACCAGCAAGTCCTAATGTTTCCTGACATAAAGTATACAAATGACCTTCTGACCATGACAACAATTCAGATATATGGTTTGGTGCATCAAGTTAGCATTCCATCTAATAGCATCTTCCTGCTCCACTCTATTGTAGTAATAGCTGTCCATTGAGCTCTTGATCATTCTACTAGTAAAATGACCATCTCCAAAGTAAACCACTCCAGCCAGCCTATAATCATATTGCTCATGATTCACAGTTAGTTTGAGGTCAACATCAATGTAGAGATTATGAGTGTCAAATGTTGATCCCACATAAAAGGATAAGATACTAGGAGCATATACAAAATCTGTTGTTATCATCCTGTGGGCAGAGCATCCCTGATAAGGACAAGTAGCAGCACACTCATATTCGTTGACATTAGCCAGCCAATTAACCACAGACAAGTGGACTATAGTCCCCAAATCAAATAAGGGTACTGAATCAACAGTAGTAGGCACCTGAGAGGGATGGGAATTTGAACAAGTACAATTCCTGTGGGTGATATCTATGTCATGCTTCAACAATTGTTTAAGTAGATCTTCGACACTAGCATAATGACCCAACTCGAAGCATACAGGGTCAAATGAAGCAAACTGAGATACCATATCTTCTTTGACTGCGTCAATAGACATTGTTCCATTTTTGTATGATTCCAAATTTGCTGCCAAATTGTTTATGAAGGCATTGCCCATTCGCTTAAATTCTTCTGACCAATATGCAGGATCAGAAGCCCAAATACACAAAAGAATTGTGAGTACAAAGTCATAAGCACAGCTGTTCTGTTGCCACCTGGGACCTCTAGCAGCACTATAAGGAGATCTTGAAAGTTGACCACCGCAAGTCCAACTCATCATGACCAACCTGTTCAACACCCTGCTTTTAAACTTACCATGCCTTTACAATCCCCCTTGTTATCTGTGTGCTACTGCCAACGCACTTATGATCATGAAGTCAACGTGGCATTGCCATTTCTGCAGTGCCACCATCAGATTGTTGGCACTAGAAGTGGCAAAAGTGGCAAAAGCCCTCATGTTTGCAAGTTCACTCAATCAACCAGATCAATATAAAAATCAACATACATAAGTACTTATAGATAATAGGTGATAGATACTTGGGATCATAGATACATATCTCAATACGACTTTAAATAAGCATACATACAAAGTCTCATAGAATGCTTGCATAAATCTAAGGCTCTAAACTGCCATCTGAGACAAGACAAAAGTAAAATCTTGTACGTTGTTCCTCCACACTGTCCTAGAAGCCTTGATAGCTGCCTTGTCACAGAAACTGACCTTCTTGGTTTGATTGTCCTTTGAAGCTGCAACAATGCTGCTGTGCCAGAAGAAGAGAGCAGCAATTATGCCAGAATGGTGAAGTTTCATCCAATCAAAGGGACCTTCCTGGCTATGCACGCCTTCCTGTGTGAGTTCCCTACCCTGCAGTTGAAGAGCCTCATACCAGTTTTCAAACATTGCTTGATTCTTAAACATGGTTGTGGTTGGAGGCCTGTACCCCAGGTTTCAAGCATGAGCAACCCAATTACTGACAGTGGTTGGTCGACCCATCGCAGACAACTTCCTATTGGTGTAAGCTTGGCTATGTTCCAAGACAAGGTGCTTGCAAAGCATTGCTTTGAAGTCACTGTCATCCATGAGAGAACATGGTGCAGGGGCCATTTAGATAGGCAGGACAGGGTGTAGGCAAAGTTGGTGTTGTAAGCAACCCAGACCTCATCTTCTTGATAATGTTGTTTTTTTGCTTACTGTGACACACTGCAACCACTTCATCAGAGTCAGTTGGGTATCAAAAATACATAGGAATGAATAGAATACATACATGCACTAGACTTCACACCAGCTTTGGAAGACTGATCAAACTTCTCTTGCTGGGTGTTCTGGTGAGTTTGGCAGCCTATGGGGTGTCATCCTTACCAGCCTTCTGACTTTGAACCTTCTGGTGAGTCTGGTGATCTTCAGGGATGTTGTCTTCACCTCACAGACATTTACAACAGATACCAGCTTCTGCCTCTCATTCCAATGATAACTCAACCATCTCAGTATCTTGGATTGTAGATACAGGAGAGATAGGAGGTGGGTTTGCAGAAAGATACAGGACAGGAGAGGTGTGATGTGAAGCAGGGAGGGATGATGGGACTGGAGAAACTGGGCATGAAGTAGGGAGAGGTGATGGGACTGGTGACACTGGGGGTGAAGCAGGGAGATGTGAAGCAGGGAGATGTGAGGGGACTGGAGACATGGGGGGTGAATCAGGGAGAGGTGAGGGGACTGGAGAAATGTGACATGAAGCAGGAAGAGGTGATGGGACCAGAGAAACCAGATGTAAAACTGAGCTGAGAGATAGAGCCAGAGGTGGAGGAGTTGAAGGTCATCTTTCAACTCCAGTTGTACTAGCACATTGCTGTTCATCAGCTCCAGGCACCCCTGAGCCATCACCAGCAGCAATGGTACTAGCAAGCTCAGATGTTGAAGGTTGACCAATGAAGGGGGTTTGTATGGTGGAGTCTGGTGTGAGAGGGCTGGTATCAACCATAGCATGGAGTGGTGTTTGAGTAGGGTGATCATATTCAATGGTGAAGATGTTGAGGCCTTCAGTTGAGCTGGATGCTGGCAACACCTGATTTTCATGGTCCTTTGGCAAGGCTCTAGCTATATATTATGCAGTCAGAATCTGACATAAATAGGGAAATGGGATACACAGAACTCTCCAAAAACTGGAAGAACCTTGTCCTTGTAAGAATGACACATCAGGGTGCCCAAGTTCGTTTTGTCAGCTCCGGAATGAACACTGCAAATGAATCACCAAGTGTAAGAGAGAGCCAAGTTATAATTAAATAGCTAGACACACAACATACCTGATTACATTGAGGTATCCGTTGTCTGCTGGCTCTGGTCTGCTGAGTAGGAGGGTACCCTTAAGTCCAGTTGCTGCACATACTTCATTCAAAAGCGGTTGGAAAAAATGAACGATGTGGTTGATACATCTATAATACAAGCAAGTGATTAGAACAGGACAAATTGTTTGAGAAGCTTAGTAATGCACTCTTGACAGTCTTTTGGATCAGTAGAATACTCACCAAATCCCTTTGGCCATTTCTCCAACTCCTTTGCATGTTTCTGCTTCACCCTGTCAGCCCATTGTCCCTGCACATCCTTCAACAACTGCTCCCAATGTGCATTAACCATCTCCAAGTGGAGTTGAACATTTTTGCTCTTGTTGGCCTTATCATAGTCCAGGCTTTCCTTCCATGCTTTGAGTTTGGCATCATAGTCGGCCCTGAAGAGGCTCTTGTGGCTGGAGGCCCATAGGTGCACTGCTTGCTGTCTTCTGGGCTTTGAGGCATCCCTAACAAAAGCAAGCATGAGTTTTCCAATAGCATTTTCATGCGAGTTCTTGGAAACAGGCCCAGTGGAAGAATTTTGGCTCTTCTTGTATCGATAGTCGAGCCAGCGACTGATAGACTGTGTGTGTGAAAGGAGGTAAAGAATCAGTAAACACAGATACACATGTCTAAGTGCTTACCCCTTTAGTTGCAGCAGTGCTTGCCATGTTCTCAGCTTCTTGCACAAAATGCGCCACCCTCTCCTCCTCAGACATGGTGTCGGTGTTCAGAGTCAGAACCGCTTCCATAGCCACGTTGTCACAAATAGAAGCTAGTTCCTCATCTGTTGGCTCCCAATTTTCAGGCTGAATTTTCAGGCTGACTCGCAGGAAAACAGCAGAAAAAGTTCCATATGATCTCATCCTTCTTCTCCTTTCCAGATTTATCTTTGATGGCAACAATGAAGGAGTCCTTCTGACTCTTGAGAAAGGCCAGACATTTTCCTTTGAAGCTACCTGGATTAACCATTATGGAGAGCAGAGAAATTGATGCAGAGATTTGATAGACCATGAGTTGAGAAGTCAGAAGAAACTCAAATGTTTCAGGATGGGCAATTACCCAAGCCTTTTATTGTGTGTACTCTTAGACAATCTGGATCTTTGTGCTCTTAACATACTACCTTAGATATCAGGTCTTCAAGAGACTTCACACCCAAGGACAAGGGCTTTTTATTTTTTTTCTATTGTCTCTTTGCTTGACGGCTTGCTCAATCTTCATACCAAAGCATTATTCAAGTATATAGAAAGCACCATAAGTCAACTAGTATTAAAAACCTTCAAATTCGGCATATGCAACTTCAAGCCATACCAAGTTCTCTAATATCAACTATTAGTAACTAATATCAGCTCCTTTAGACACAGTGGCTTGATGGCTTGCTCAATCTTTGTATATAGCACCACTTAGAAACTTTGAATGCACCACAAGTCAACTAGTATTAAAAACCTTCAAATTTGGCATATGCAACTAGTTCTCTAATATCAACTATTAGTAACTAATATCGGCTCCTTTAGACACAGTGGCTTCCAGCATGGAAATCTGCTTCAAATTTGGCATATGCAGCCATATCAAGCTCTCTAATATCAACTATTGGCTAATGGCTAATTTCTAATTTCTCTCGTTAGACCCAGCAATCTCCAATCTTGAGAGCTGATCTAACTCCTCTTGAGTAAACCCCTCCACATCACAACTGTCAGAGTCCTCTGAATCCGAGTTAGTAATAACGGCATTGCTGACAGTTTGATGAGAGGAATGAGAGGGACTCAACATCGTGCTGCCATGGTTTACAGGATGTGACAGAGGCGGAGTATTTGCATATTCAGCTGGATAACTAGCTGCTTGCAGGTTAGGGTAGCACCACTGTGCCTGTGTGGGGTTGTGGCAAGCTTCAGGGTCTGGAAAAATCAGGTAATCACCCTTCTGCTGATCTGGCATTAGATGTAATGTCAAGGAACATGCTGGTGCTCCCAGTGTACGTGGAACTACCACAGGGCCAGGCAGTGACAAAGACATGTATTCCCAATGCTGGAAGGCTGATGAAAGCAACCAGCACTCTGTGTATTGAGGGGCAAACACATAGCTCAAAAAATGCTGGGCAACCTCCCTGCAGAAAACAGGACAGAGTCAGCATTCTGTAGGTAGATATAGATAAATACACAGAGGCTTACCAACAAGGAAAAATTCCAACTCTCCATCCTTGTGTGACAAGCATGAATAGTTGGGAGCTGGCACGTGTCTCACGGTCCATGCTAGTGAGTCTGATTTGAGGTGGGTTAGAGTGGGAGGTGTTGAGTACGCAGTAAACATTTCCCTATGTGCAACATCTGTGGTTAGAATTCACAGAGTAGTAGTCTTTGAGGAATAAGCTTACCATCGCTGCCATAAAGGATCATTGTTCTTGTCATTGCTGTACCTGACCCAAAGAGCTGAACAGAAGAAGAGGAGGGACGCTGAACAGACAAAGAGGGGGGAATTTGCGTGGCTCCACCAGCGCTTTCAGGTTTCGATGTAAGTAGTATGACTGTCAAAAGCACCAACTCAAAGCATGAGAACTTGTCAGAATGGAAAAGAGTTTTGACTCACCCTCTCCAGGATGAACAGTGTATGGATGGACTGATAAAACAACATAAGTCAGTTTGAGAATGAGCAAAAGGCAAAAGAACCAGACAAAAGAACTTACTTGCAACAACCTGATATTGACCTGACCCAGACTTGGACATGACAGTTACAAGTTAAGTGCCAACTTTCATAAGTGTGGCTTTGGGGCAATCAATAGATTTACTACATGGCCCTATTCAGATTTATACGATGCCAGACTCAATGCTGCATGCCCCTATTCTTCTGATCTGCTCAAACCCCCATCCACTCCTGTCCATCCCTGTCCTGGTTAGTGAACTGCAGGGGTATACCACAGGTACTTTTGGCCAGACCCATACCCCTACCCATGAAAACCTGTACCTGTCAGAAGGGTATGGGTTTTTTGGGAGTTTGGCAGGTACAGATACAGGTTGGTACCCACGGGGGTAACCCCTGTGCTCTAAGTATGTATAAAGTATCTACCTAGTTATCTTGTACTTTACCATGAAATAGTATTTTTTGCTGATGAGATGAAGTGTTTTTTGAAGTGTTCAACTGTTCAGCCACAATCCACAAGGTTTGTGGCCATGTGAAAATTGACATGTCACTTACCTTTAAGGGAAATCACACATGGCCAGAGAAGGCTGAACACTTAAAAATACTTTTATTGATAGAAGCTACACAAAATGTATCATAAACTACTAGTAGAATATCCTTCGTGGCGGGTACCATGGGTCTCCTCTACAGGTATGGGTCAGCACGGGTTTTCAAATCAGGACCCATACCCTTAGCTGCAGTACCCCTACCCATGACCCCCCACAGCCCCCCATGGCCCCCCAAACCCCTGCTTTCCACTATGAAGGGAGAAATAAATTCCAGGACATTGAAGATAAAAAATGATGACAGGAATGATGATAATGAAAAGATGAAGAAAAAGATAATGAAATATGAAATAAGTGGAGAGGGGATCACAAGGACCGGGGTCATGGAGACCAAGCCATGGAGGCAGAGTAGGGACACCCTAAGGCGCCTGGGTCACAGAGACCAAAACCACAGAGGTAAGGGGACACCCTGAGGTGCCTGGTGCACGGAGCTGTCACAAAGAGGCAAGCGCTTAGATAGCGATAACGAGGAGCTATGGGCTCGACTTGACTAACAAACAGCAGTAAGTACTGGAACTACAGTGCCCATCAGTAAAGGTGAAAGAAGTAATGAAAAGGGGAATACACACCTGGTCCCAACGACGAAGAGGTCGAGATGGGGAACCAGGTGTCAGGGCAGGGTTTATATATGTAAAAGTAAAGCTGTAAGGAAGGCTGTAAGGAAAGCTGTAAAGGAAGCTGTCAAGAAGCTGTATCGAAGCTGTATCAGAGAAATGAAAGGTCCGGTGCGTACCATGTGGAACAAGAGTCAAATGATGTAAAGATCCAAGGATACAGAGATAAGAAGAAATAAATAGTACCAAATATAGACGTCATGACAGGAGCACTGAAATAAGAGACTACAAGGGTCTTGTATGCGATAATTAGACTCCTGTAAAATCATAGACTTTAAAAATGACTAACAAAGTCACCACAGCCACATCAATTTCCGCTTTTCCCATGCAGGGCGCTTTTTTAAATTTTGAATCTATCCCAACCACAGGAGGCAAAGAAGCTCAATCAAAAAAATTTCTGTTGACCGCCTTTGCTCAGAAAAGTCATCCAAATATGGGCCGTGATGGGTGCCCCCCTGACACCTTGTCAGGTGACAGCTATATCACCTGATATCACCTGATCAATTATATTCACTGCAGGCAGCAATGGGTATTTGCAACCCATTTTTGAGCAGGCTTAAATCTCAAGTTGTTCACACAGTTTGTTCCCAGATAAAATTTGGCTTACTTGCCATTGAAATGATGAAACTTGTATCATAAGTATTTTCTAGATTATGTTACAATCAAACATTATAATTGATTTGTGGGATAAAAACCTCCTAAATAGGATGAGATTTGTGTGGCTTTGTAAAATTGTGTTCAAACAAGGGACATATCTGTGCCTGATTTGATGTGAAAATACTTGGAATTTTCTGACGCAGATTTGGCTCACATGCCTGCAAAGTATTCACCACGCTTTTTGCACTGTGACAGAAAGTTACGTAAACAGTTTCTCTCACAATGCAAAAAGCGTGGCGAATACTTTGCAGGCATGTGAGCCAAATCTGCGTCAGAAAATTCCAAGTATTTTCTTACCAAATCAGGCACAGATACTTCACTTGTTTGAACACATTTTTACAAAGCCACACAAATCTCATCCTATTTGGGAGGTTTTTATCCCACAAATCAATTATAATGTTTAATTGTAACATAATCTCGAAAATACTTATGATACAAGCTTCCTCATTTCAATGGCAAGTAAGCCAAATTTTATCTGGGAAAAAACTGTGCGAACAATTCGAGATTTAAGCGTGCTCAAAAATGGGTTGCAAATACCCATCGTGGCCCGCGGTGATTGTCATTTCTATTGTTTGTCAGGTGACGGAGACCCCGAAAAGTCACAGGATTCCCAAAAACTGTCTGGGAAACCCTTTTTACATCGGATATTTCATATCCTCGTAGCGGGAATAAGGCTACATTAATGGCTAGGACAAAATCCGTCCGGAGGCTCAGGACGTCCTAGCGCATGTCCTAGCGCTGCTGAACAGACTCTTACGTTACACAGGCCTTAATTTATAGCCACTGACGAATACCAGATTCAAAGCGAGTTGTACATAACTATATACCAGAGCCATATGTTGAATATAGGCAGAATACACTTATATGCATGGCTGAACAAGAAGAAATAGAACAATTATTCGACGGGAAACAGTCAATCTTTATTCACCGGAATACCATATAAGGCTACATTAATGGCTAGGACAAAATCCGTCCGGATGTCCTAGCGCTGCTGAACAGATCTTACGTTGCACAGGCCTTAATTTATAGCCACTGACAAATATTAGATTCAAAATGAGTTGTACATAACTATATACCAGAGCCATATGTTGAATATAGGCAGAATACACTTATATGCATGGTTGAACATGAACAATTATTCCAAAATTATTCGACGGGAGACAGTCAATCATCGAGGAACAGCGATGATAGAAGTAGATACTTTGATATCTCCTCCACGGTCATTGCTCTCAAGGTCCTATCCAGCATTGTTAGGACTTGGAACAAAAGGAAAACAGAGATCTTGAAGGGTGATTCACTCACATGGAGAGCGGTCGCAGAGCCATCGGATCTTTTGCCCTGACTTTCGAAATGCATGAAGGGTAGAGACGTGGTTTGTTTTGATTGCCGCGAGGAAATAACTCCAGATGAGTAAGTGTCGTCATTTTTCTGTCTGGTATTCAAATTGGCCAAAAGAACGTTGGAGTAGCTAATGCCTAAAGTCAGCGACATGTCGGGTGTGGAGCGGGTAGGAATTTTACAGTTTTCCCAGGAAGAGAGCACTAAGATTAATGATAGCTTCAGTTTTTAGAACAGCCCGAGACAGGGCCAAAGCACGTACGGCGTATCATGAACAAATGTTTGAGACATAGTGAGGTAGAGGATGAGTTCAACACCAGCTGCCACTGCTGTAATAGCGCCACTATGAATAACACGAATCATCAACTGGTCAATGAGGTTGTTCGTAGGACCGAAGTTGCTTTTGGAAGAGTGCAGCTGAAAACTTTATGTCAAGAAAGCGAAAGATCCGGGAATTGATGAGAGAGTGTACTATGCTTAGCATGCATATCGCGATGAGGATGTCTACAGCGAAACTTCCAGCAAGCCAGACCTAAATATCGTTGTGAAGTACAAGCATTATTGTCTGAAATCCGAGACCTACCGTGAATACTGGCGTGAGGGATCCTATATCCAAGATATTCACTGTGGCTGCCTATGAAGCTGAGTGCTCGTACTATGATGAGTTAGCCATCGGCACTCACCTTGATGGAACCAACGAAACCAGCAATGAATTGAGCCAGTGCGAGCTGTTAAACAGAGTTAAGTAGGAATAACATGAAATTTGAACCAAAGGTTTTGCATACCAACGCAGTAAGTACTGCAGCGGCTTTCGCTATGGAGTTTCGCCCAAGAATTCAGATGCGCCTTGAGAAGAGGAATGTGTCATCAGCTAGATAATGATGGTGCATATTACACTAACCATGCAAAGAAATTTTGAATTAGAGCCGCGACTGTGGTATGTAATCAGAAATGCAGAATCATGCTGAAAAATGGAACAGCAAATACCTATACCGCACATCACTGGAAACGTGTACGCAGTCCACGGTGGAGCAGCCAGCGCGGCAGGATCACCCCAGCCCAGAATCAGAATTCCCCAGCTTGAATGAGTGGCGAAAATCGTCTGTACGATGTCGAGAACAATACACGTAGCGACTAAGCAGGCCTATTCAGACGTACAAATCGCAACTGAGTGACACGTCACTCACCCAAAACCTGGATCCATTTCGAGTCCCTATGTCGGGAATTGTAGTACACATCTGAAATTAGGATGGTTAATCAAGACTCAAAAGCGAAAAAATAAAATAAAATATTCACAAGCTTGAACCGTCAGTCCACCTAACAACGCCCAGTTGAGGATTGTCCCAATGAACTAATTCAGCATCGAGGTAAGTAGAGGAAGTGTGCGAGAAGCTTGAGTATGCCGTACAAGAGGACCAGTACTGGTGTACTACAGTCACAATTATGTTGTAATATGAGGGTGCGCAGATTGACTTACAAGAGCAAGAAGGGGTCGCCGGCGTGAGACATCTTCAGATCGCGCTGTAGAGTACGTCCTAGTGGTAGGATTTATATGTTGCGTTCAATTTGTCTGTCAAACAAGCTTTTATATGAGGATAGCCTCCGAGTCATACGATGAGTTTGCTAACTCAATATAGGCTTTATGATGGTCTCCGACTAGCCTGGAGACCAACCGCTCCCGGTACCAGGCCAGTCCCCGAGTCATCCGATGAGTTTGCTAACCCGATATTAGGCATCCTTCTTGAGGAGTTAAGATGTTAGGATCGGCCGTTGAAGATTGCTTGAAGATATCCTCAAAAGAGGAAACAGAAGCGGTGACGGTGACGGACCTGATTCTTCTCCCGTTCGAAGTTCTCATGGCGTTATTAACGGTCCATTTCATCGAGCACAAGCTGCATCAGGGCTCTTCTGATCTCGAAGTGTGTGTAGGCCTTCTACCAGTGGATTCCTCGATAGAAGCCTGTTCCAATCAGCACAAGTGGAGCAAGGGTATCAAGTAGGAGCTATACATGCTATCTCTTACAAGGGGGAGGCCAATTTTTTTTAAGGACATACTGTCGAAATTATTTTGAAGCCATGGAAAGTTAACGCACCGTTCATTTAGTTGTTCTCCGCGTTGGAGCCAATCTGCCTAGGTGGAATCAAGGTGAAATATTAATCAGTTTCTCATCAATATTTTGACAGATTTCTGGTGAACTGGTGAACTCTACCAATTGGCTCCTACTTGATATTCCTTGCTCCACTAGTACTGATTGGAACTAGTGGAAACGCCATAGAAAACAGGCCTTGGGGACCGAGTACATCGCTTCGGGTATCCTAAATTAACGCACCGTTCATTTAGTTGTTCACCGTGTTGGCGCCAATCTGCCTGGGTGGAATCAAGGTGGAATATTAATCAGAATTGCTGATGCTTTCTCATCAGTATTTTGACAGATTTCTGGTGAACTGGCGCTCCATACCAATCAGTTGATAGAAAAGCTATAGAAAACAGGCCTTGAGGGACCGAGTACATCGCTTCGGGTATCCTAAGTAACCCGCCGTTCATTTAGTTGTTCGCCGCGTTGACGCCAATTTGCCCGGGTGGAATGTGGATATTTTCTCAGCCTCGCAGGATATCCCTATCGTTTAATGTCGATGGACCCCTTCTGTGGCTGTAAGCACCGTCCGTGCATCTGCGTTTCATAGCTGTACCTGCCCAAGAATATTCTGAATAGGCTGGATCCCTGTATCATTGCTAATCAAGAAATGTTTGAAGATTTTTGACATAACCCATGATCAAGGCTCTTCTAATCTAAGTTCGTGTTTGCCAAGTTCGGTTCAAGGTTCAAGGAGAGCTGAGACTGAGTGGACGAGTCCGAATGCGTTCGAACGGGTATACCGGGCTGAATTTGACAGAGCACCTCTGATGAACTGCAAATGACCCTTGAGATCAGGTTTCAACGTTAAGTTCCTAGTTGAGATTTCTCAGGGGCCAACTCTTCTTGTACCAGTCACTTCCACTACCATCAAGTTCTCTGATCTTTCAGAACACAATCTAGATTCGAGATGGCATCTGGGACTAGTTCCGATTACTAGTGTTTTTTTTAAATTTTAAATCATTGCTTTCAGGAAATGGTTGAAGATTTGTGACATAACCTATGCCGTTCTCACTCGATACCAGATAACAATGTACATAACATCGAGCAAAGTTACTGCGATGGAACTATTATGCCAATTAATGGTAGACAAGTATAGCTCGGGGAACTTCACTTCTAAATACAACAAAGAAATCAAAATCAAGAGGGAACCTCGTTTGTACCTGCAGCACCTCACAATCCAGCCTTGATGATATCGGCAGCCTAAAAACATATTCAGTATCGCCACAATTCTCGTGTGGTTGATAACGCGCCTTTTCTGCAATAGCATACAGCGTCGATTGCAAGTGAGCGGAAATGTGAAGCGGAATGACCGATGCATCAACCTGGAAAGCTGGATTCAGACGAAGAAAATGTTCGGACATCCAAATTCTCTTACGACGCGGAGATTTCTAGTTCCGTAAACCTTCAGGTTGTTGTCCACACACCCACCGTCCTCCTTGGGCAGCATACCAACGGTAGCAATGGGATGATAGGTCGTGCCCACTGCTTGACGAACAAAGGCCTTGATTTGCTCATCGGTCTGAACAGCAGGTCCAGGGAAGTTCTCTCCATCAATGAGCGACTTCAAAGGCTCAGTTTGAGCGAGTTTTCTCGTTAACTTGACTACTTCGACCAAGAGACCCATGTCAACGTCATTGTCGAGGACTTGCAGATCAATGACAGGGCTAGCAACAGGGTCCGCTGAGCCAACATGGACTGAACCGCGGCTGAACGTATGCAGAGTCATACAATTGAAGGTGATGTATGATATGCCCTGCTCAAACACCCCGCCTGGCATGAAGCGATCGAAAACGTTGATGCTGGATCATGACTTAGGAATAAGATTAAGGTAGCAAATAACAAAATTTGAAAAACGCACTCCATGAATGGAATCTTTTCCGAATGGACCCAACTCTTTTGCATCTCTAGCGTTTTATGAGCAGCTAGACAAGAGCTATCAATGGTGTGCTTGGATGCGGCGGTTGCTAAGCCTCCATCCTTGTCGAACAGATTGAAAGGCATGAAAGAGAATAAGCTGGGTACAGCGCCCAGCATTCCCCTATGTTCTTGGGTGCTGAAATGCTACGTCTCAAAAAGCAGACTTGGGATAAGAAAATCAATACACACTAAATCCGTTTTTGCTCCTTCAACAGGTCAGGATCATTCATAACGACATCAAAAGTCTGCATTTTTTCCTTAGTTTTATACGTGCAAGTCAACGCAAGATGGTCCTCTGCAGGGAATAAATGTCAGTCTAAGAAATGTGCTTTAGTGAACCTAACTCCTCACGAAGATTTTCGCCAACACCTGGGAGCTCAAGGACAACTGGGATGCCGAGTTTCTCAAGAATGGCACGATTACCAATTCCTACATGCTATATGAGTGACTTGTTGAGCATGGACAACTATAATTGACATACCGGAAAGCTCTAGGACTTGTGGGGTCTGGAAAGAGCCTAAGGTCATATAAAGAGATTAGGGAAGTTTTCCAGGCAATCGTGTCCGAGACTGACCTGCGCACATAATGACTTCCTTGGAGGCATTCAAAGTCTTCAGTGCATCATCCTGTAAATATTCGACGCCCTTGATCAAGACCTCTGACCCAGATTGAGAGTCTGTCAGGAGACGAGTGACACGAGCATGAGATATAATTTGAAGGTTTGGACGAGATTTGATAGGCTCATAATAAGCCTACAAGCGAAACAGTCGTTAGCATAATAGCAGGACCCTGGAGATGTAGGGCTCACTGCTGCGGTAGAGCTACGAGTCGCATTTTGGTCAATTGCTTGTGCAGCGACAAAGACGCCGACATTTTCTCCTGCGTTCTGAACCGGAAAGTATACGAGTTAAAACCTCTCTGTCTGGTTCAAAAGCAGTAGCTCACCGGATCCGGATTCACCGGAATCCCTATGCCATTGAAGGCTTGGATGCTGGGCTCAACAAAAACATCGAGGTACTGTGGAAAGGTCTTCTGCAAAGGGCCGCTATTACCGTGAGCGCTGGCTTCGAATTTCATTCCGTATTTTGCAGCATCTTCAGGAGAGTAATGGAAGGATTCCGACTAGCAAGATAGGAAGACGTGGCATTAGGTAGCATTCCATAGAAGCCCACAGGCAGACGCACCTTCTTCATGTACTTGAGAAATTCATCCCAATTCCACCCTTGATTCCCGAGCTTTTCAAACGCTACCCAAAGATGAGCTGACGATCTCATGGCTGAGTGATGTTCTTACCATCGTATTCAGTGGATCCGGCTCTATATAACTAATCAGCACAACGGCACAACATTACCGAGAAGGATGTATGACCTTGTGAGTTCCCCAACAGCCAGCTTTAAGAAAAGAAAAGATATTAGATGATTGAACGTCTGTCAGAGCCGTGAAAACCTCACCAGAGTCGATCCTCCAAGACTTTTACCGCTGAAGTCAAAGATGTCAGGCTCTGTTCAAGCCCTGCGCGTACGCGAACTCACCGAGGTTGATACAACGGTCTGTTATCCGCATGCTTCTGAGGAGCAGTCATGAACGTCCAGTCATAGTTTGGATTGGTCCAATTCGCCACGAGATTGGCTGCACAGTCCCGCGGTGAGTAAGAAAGATTCAGAGTGAGATCCCAGCACGGAAGGTACCTGGTACATCGATGTTTTCGGTGTGGAATGTCTCTCCTCCAGCTTCAAGAACGGTGACCGTGACTTTGGGATCCTCGGTGAGCCTAGACGCAACGACCAAACCGCTGAGACCGCCGCCAACGACAATATAATTGGCTGAGGACATGATGAGACGATGCTGTTGAAGGTAGATGTGAAAGTTACGAAGGGCGTTCGAGTTGAGAAACCTTTAAGTGTTGTTTAAGTGATTTACTGCAGCAACACATGACGTCATCATTCCCAAATCATTCCACCCTAGTCCCGATCAGATATCATGAAAATATTTCCCGTTATTCTTAGAAGAGGCCCGAAGACTTCTAAAAGTTTTGATGAACCAAGTAGCACTGGTTTACGGCCTTAGAGTTAAGTCCTTTAAACATAAGGAGGACCCCTGATAATGGGTGATGAGGCCGGTCACCAGTTCGGACAAAAAGTGGGGCCAGAGGGTCGGAAAGCCGACCAGAGTTCGGACAACAATAGGCCTCGCATGTGGGTGGACAATAGGCTACTTACCAATCACAATAGCAGTGGCTCAACTCCACACTGCGAAGTCCCTGACTCCCACTGACCTTATTCCGCATATGGTTATTTGAGTTTTCGTCTAGTGACTCCATTCCCATTATTTCCTTAATAGGTCCTCGAGGAAGTAGATACTGCTGTAAAGTAAATATATTTGTTTTCAACACAGTACATCTTGTTGAAGCACATGTTGCAATCACCATGCTCACCATCGATGACCTCACTAGACAGCCTCTTTTCCAACGCAGTGAATGGATTCGAAAAGGACGAGCTAGGCTCGTAGACACGCAGAATGTGCTTCGGAAAATTTTCTGGATTTTTTGCGATTTTTTATAGGCCGGTACCCCAGTTCGGACAAAAATTGGACTGGGAGGAGGCCAGTCCCAGGTTCGGACAAAATTTTCAAGAATGGGTTCCAAAATGGTTCGGACAAAAACTGGCCAAATTGGCAAATTTTCCGACCGGCCTTATCACCTATTATCAGGGGTCCTACATAAGGTCTTTTGCGTAACAAATAATTTGTTCCCTTTCAGAATGCCGTTGCTTCAAGCTGTTCGCCCATGGGCTCTCCTCATCAAGGGTCTTTTCAATGCTTGAGCTGCGGTGCTATCGTTGAATTTGCACTACATCCCGTCATCAGGAAATCTATCAAAAAGGTTGTGCACGGTTGCCAGCGGTTGTACAACCAAATACAACCAGGGTAATGTGGGCCTCCATACATAGTGGCAAGTACGAGTCCGAAAATCAGACAGATTGAAATAAAATATCGAAAAGATCGTTCGTCAGTAGGGCTGCACGCCGTACCCGTATGTATGGCTTCGATGGGTACGGTTGTACGGGTGTCGTAACCGTACCGTCGAGCCTCGAGAACTTGCTTGATACGGTACCGTTTACGGTACGGGTAGACCCGTAAAATACCCATAATGATATGGATACGGCTTATACGACCGTATATACGGGATTGTATCTATGCTTGGATATTTTCGGAGTAAGTACTTTCCAAAATTGCACTTACCCGGTCGGATGTCCCTCCACAATGCTCCGTTGCTGTTAAAGGGGTTTATGCACCATTCACTTGGGTTCTCACGGTGGCAGTCAACATGTTGACTGCCAGGTACGCTCTCACGGCGCGTTGACTGCCATGTTGACTGCCAGGGTACACTCCCACGGCCTGTTGACTGTAATGTTGACTGCCAACACTCCGTATTTTCATTCCATAGGGCGAATATTTCTTGAGAAAATAGTAGAATCGTACTAGAAGGTGCTCCCAGCCCATTATGGTAGAAATCCAGGTTTTTATGTAGACTGTATATAGTTCAATCACCCGCATTTATTTCCCAAATGGTATGTACAAGGCTTTAATTCTCTATCTTATCTGAGTCTCTCTATGTGATTCACTAACTGAAGAGATCATTGGCCAGAGCTGCAGCAATGCAGTTTGGTACCAACCTTCTGAGCTTTAGTTTGCTGGGTTTTCTTTGTCTTTCTGTCAGGGTTTTTCTATCATTTATCTATTGTTTTATCTTTGTTCCTTACTGTGCTCAGCAGTGCATAGTCACTTTAGTCACCTTTAGCTTATTCTCTTATGACTCGTTTTGTATGATATCCATATGACAAGTCCCTATGAATACTTATATTTATGTATCTACTACAGGAGTTCTGGAATACATGACTTACTCCAGTCTGTCAAGTCTGAGTCACAGTAGCATGAACTGTTGGGAAACCTTCCCCTGCTTCACTTCTACCTCTTGCTACACCTCGGATATCTCCCAAGAGTCCCTTGATACAGCAAGAGCCTTGTTGATACTAGGCAATGGAAGTCTTACTTTGTACATTCTTGAGAGCCGGAATATTAAAAAACAGCCCACAGTGAGTGCCAGCTAAGTATCTAACATTCAAGTTTTATGCGCGCGGAGATTCTCTTGAAACCTCTCTTTTCCTTTTTTTTCTTTCTTTCCCGTGAATTTTCGGGCCGGGATACCGCATCGGACGTGAAAGTTACGAAGGGCGTCCGAGTTAGAAAAGTTTAAGTGATTTACTGCAACAACACACGGCTTCATCATTCCCAAATCATTCCACCCTAATCCCGATCAGATATCATGAAAATATTTCCCGTTATTCTAAGAAGAGCCCCGAAGGCTTCTAAAAGTTTTGATGAACGAAGTAGCACTGGTTTAATGCCGTTGCTTCAAGTTCGGCACGAGCTCTCCTCATCAAGGGTCTTTTCAGCTTGAGCTGCGGTGCTATCGTTGAGTTTGCATTACTTGTCAACCACCACATCCCGTGAGACTAAGCAAAGGGGAGGCCTATTTTTTCAAGGACATAAGGTTGAAAAATTTTTAAAGGATACAAGAGTAGAAATCCGCGACACGAGAGCTTTATCGACTTCCGTAGCTTCCTCAAATGGGCTTGTACAGCCGGGGGACCACCCATGACCCCCCGTAATAGATGTCTGGCTGTCCGATGGTGTTTTTTCCGAGTATGGAATTTTTGTGGCTCCAATCCGGAGATATACTAATTTTTTTCGGTTTATCTCTGCCAAAAACAATTTCACCATCGTTTTCAGCATCGAAATCTGCATAGAAAACGGTCCTCGTGTCTTGCACAGAAAAAACTATCTACTCTTGCATGGACAGGCCATGGATCGGCCGACGGACCAATTTAATTATGTAAGCTACTTGATATGGAAGGTGAGTCCAGTTCAATTCTGCCCTCCGCCATCAGCCTCTCTGAGCATTATACTGATTCCTAGTGCCCAAAAATCTCAATTCTTTTCTATCTGCTCACTGATGTAACCTTGGCTCTGTGAGGTATCTGCATTAGAAGACCAATGTAATGTGATATAAGCTTTCTTTCAAGGGGGAGGCCAATTTCTTTAAGGACATAGGGTCGAAACTTTTTTAAAGCCATGTATCAGCTGACCGACCGACTGATTTGCTTATGTAATTTACCTAATATGGAAGGTGGGTCCAGACCTTTTCATCTCTAACACCACTTATGAGCCTCTATGATCATTATACTGATTCCTAACACCCAAAAATCTCCATTTTTTCATATCTACTCACTAATTATAATGTAATATTTGGGTACTTGGCCCTGGTATGAATTTGCAATAGAAGACCAATGCAATGTGACATAAGTGAAACATAACCAAGTTGTTTTCAAGGCAAACCAGTGCTGGAAGTTGGCTGGAAGCCTCAATTCCAGAGTGGGTGTTGCAGAAGGGTAAGTAACCAAAATGATTGCAAAAATATTGCCTTCAAGGTGCCTTGAGGGCTCACTAACTTTAAAAAAAAGGTACCCATATTTTTTAAGGATCTGACCGATGGACTGACCAACCGACCCTATGTCGCTCGGCAAAACCCAGCCTCCCCCTTGCTTTCTTTTCCCCAGTCAAACCAGTGCTGGAAGCCTCAATCCTAGAGTAGGCATTGAAGGAAGCTAAGTAACCAAAGCAAAATCATTCACTTCAAGGTGCCTCGAAGGCTGATAAATTCTAAAAAGAAGTTGAAAAGAAGGTACCCAAATTTTTTTCAAGACCTGACCAATGGAGCGACAGACCAACCCCATCTTTCTCGGCAAAACCCAGCCTCCTCCGTGGCTTTTCCACCAGCTGGTTGGCAGGGAGCACCAGTTCACCAGAAATCTGTCAAAATACTGATGAGAAAAGATCGGCAATTCTTATTAATACTCCACCTTGATTCCACCCAGGCAGATTGGCGCCAACGCGGCGATAGCGATGTCTTGCAGTCTCAGACTCAGTCAAAGCTCGAAATAGCTCATTGCCGTTATTTGGCCGTTATGCACTGCAGATGCAGCTGAGGTAATAAAAGTAAGCGAACGTCAGTTTCTCTATATTACAACATACCCGCCGTCGCCATGAATCTCTCCAACGCCGGCATCCTGCTCCTAGTCTTTGGGGCCACCTTGGCTTTCTATCTCAAGGCCTCTCGCTCCAAGAGCGGCACTCGTGCGCTCCCGGGTCCAAGAGGTCTACCAGGCATAGGTGAGCATATAATTTATGCCCTTTACTTCTTATAATGAGGCTGACTTTACATGACGAATCACGATGAATAGGAAATCTATTCAGCATTCCCTTGAGGCACCCTTGGAAGAGGCTTTTCGAACTGAAAGAAGAATATGGTGTGTGTATACTCACTCTCGGCCAATTTCACGCTCTTATTCCCGGTTTAGGACCCATCGTTCATTTTCATGGCTTCGGAAATTCTATCCTGGTCCTGAATGACTACAAGACGATGATAGATCTGCTGGTGAAGAAAGGAAACATGTATTGTAGTCGGCCATATTTTCACGTTGCGTGTAACCTAATGGACCTCATCAAGGTGAGTGCTCATCCACGTCTACGGGATTGTTCCTGTCTCAATTTCTTGTCATAGAGTACTGCTTTCGCTCCTTTTGGAACACGATGGCGACTTCACCGTAAACTCGCTCGAGTGGCCCTTAATCCAGAAGCACTCAAGACATATGAGCCTCGTCTGATGGAGATTGCAGCCATGTTACTTCAATCACTTGCAGCGCGTCCAGATGATTTCATTAATCATGCCCGCCTGTGAGTCTTTCCACAAAACGCTGCAACACTTCAACTGAGCTTTTCTATAGCGCCGCCGGTCAAGTCATTATGTCCACGATGTACGGGCTTGACATTTCTTCGCCTGAAGATCCGGTACGCTCCACTAAGTTAGTGGGGAATTGGTACTTACATTGTCACAGTACATTGTTAGAGCTGAAGCAGCCATGAGCATTATCAGCAAGGCAGTGGTACCTGGAGAATTCCTTGTTGATTTGATTCCATCCAGTGCGCTGCCTTCATCGTATACCATATCTCTGTCATTGATAGATGGTTGATTCTTTCAGTGGGATTTATGCCTTCATGGGTTCCTTTCACCAGATTTCACAAAATAGGCAGACAAGGCAGAGAACTGATCGCTGAGCTTGTTGAGAAACCATATCAATTCGTGAAAGACCAGATGGTAAGCTCGCTTTTGATAGAGACAATCCTAATCTTATCTTTCTGTTCAGGATGCAGGAGCAGACGTCCCATCTTTCACCAGAGAAGCTCTCACAGAAGCCGAACTTCAAACTGATCGTGCTGGTAATAATGAAGAGTTTGAGGATGCCGTGAAATGGGCAGCAGCGTCTATGTATGCAGGTCAGTACAATCATCATCTTAACGGCTAGAACGTTAGAGGCTTATGAGACTTTCATGCGTGCGTAGCTGGTCAAGAAGTTGTAAGTTATTTCTCCGATGTTTTCATATGCAGATTTAGACTGAAGCATCTGCTTCTAGATTTCATCTGCTATCATCAACTTGATAATGGGCCTTGCTCTCAATCCTGATAAGGGCAACAAGGCTCAGGCTGAAATTGACAAAGTCATTGGAGACAGGCTTCTTACGCCAGAGGATAGGCAGATCCTACCCTATTGCGATGCTCTGGTCAAAGAAACACTCCGGTGGCATCCGCCGCTTCCGATGGACATTGCGAGAGCTTCTATTGAAGATGATGTCTATAATGGTATTTAACCTCTCTCTCTTTAGCATGACTGTGTCTGACGAGGATCGACAGGCTACTTCATTCCCAGAGGCACGATAGTTATTCCAAATGTCTGGTGAGTCGCCTCTTTCTTGTAGCATCATGCTCTAAATTGCCTCTACTAGGTCCATTGCGCACGCTCCAGATCCCGACTTCCCACCCAACTCTTTCATACCTGAGCGTTTCCTGTCCGAACGAGCGAATGCTCCTCTGGACCCTTCACTTTACGTTTTTGGATTCGGTCGCAGAATTTGTCCTGGACGCCTGGTTGCTGAGAATTTCGTTTTCATCATGTCTACGACCATCATCAGATCATTTGATATCCGGCCAGCTAAAAACCCTGACGGTTCTTCTGTACCTATCGACGTGGAATACTCATCTGGACTTGTAAGGTGGGCTTTGTTCGTGAGATGTTTTGCACCATGAAACCTGCTAATGGCTTCATTTACGCAGTCTTCCTGAGCCTTTCCGGTGCAGCATTTCGTCTCGCATGAAGAACACACTTGTAGATGGTGAAAAGTAAACGATTGGTTCTCTTATGATACTGGTTATACTGTAGCATGTATTTATGTCGAGAAAATCTCCACGATGTGAATCAGTGATACTTATTTTGAACAATATGGTGATACTTGTCCTTCTAGGTACGAAACCGGTGTTAAATGACATGATGGTGAAATGGGTAGTTATCTCCCGTTATAATGCATTGTCATTGGCAAGAATCATGGTGATAGATAGATGGATACACGCCAAGTGGCCCCTTCAGAACCCGGTGGGGTGGCATTGCGTAGTTACAACATCAAAGATATATGGGCAATGCAGTCCCAAAGCGCAGCCGCTAGTAGACTTTCCGTGTATGGGTTCAAAATTATATCGTGTCGCCTCTACCTCCCCGGTTTCCTGATGGTGCTAGTTGGTTCATCAAAACTTTTAGAAGCCTTCGGGCCTCTTTTAAGAATAACGGGAAGTATTTCATGATATCTGATCAGGACTCTGAGGGTGGAACTTTGATGATGTCGTGTTTTGCTGGAGTACATCACTTACAGGTTTCTGAACTCGAACACCCACAAGTTGCACTGATCTGAACAAGCTTTGACACTTGTGAGGAATCCAGAAGGCCTATAGACGCTTCAGGATGAGATAGATACACACAGTAGCCCCTTATAGGACCCGGCGGGGTGGCGTTGCATGGTCATGATATTAAAGATACATGCTACAAGGGCGAGGCAGTCCCCCTTGAGAAGAGCCATGATGCTTGTACTCGATGAAATAGTAAATAATGCCATGAGAATTTTGAACGGGAGAAGAATCAGGTCTGTCAGTCGTTAGTCTCCCCTAGGCAGACTGTCGATATACCATACAGTATATGTATTATGTGTCACTTCTTTTGAAAAATATCTTCCTGCAATTTTCAGCGGCTGAGCCTAACATGTACCTATACCAAGTTAGCAAAGTCATTGGATGATGCCATCAGCCTCATAAACCTTGCTTGTACTCTACCCCACAGTCTGGTTCTGGTGAAGCTGGACCAGGAGCTGCACCTGCCTGTTGACTGTCTGTTAGGTATTTAATACATTTTTCATCATTGGGACCAGTTCTAGTACTAATTGCTGTTTGTTAGTTGAGTCAAGCCTGTAGCTCCTTGTTATTGCTATCTAAGTGCTTGCCCCTTTGTGACAGTACCAATTGAGATGGTTCTGCATAGTTAAAAAGGATGGTAAGAGTCTCCCACTAGTGCACAGCTTGGAACCCTTGAACAAGGTAACCATTGCACACTCTGGGATTCCACTAGCCACTGATGACCTCACAGCCCATTTCTCTGCTAGAGCTTGTGGCACTGTCCTCGACCTATGACTATCATTATCTAGCTGACAACACATTCCTCTTCTCAAGGCGCATCCAGACTCTTGGGCAGAGCATGATAGCGAAAGCCGCTGCAGTACTTACTGCGTTGGTATGGAAAACCTTTGGTTCAAATTTCATGGTCCTACTTAATTCTGCTTGACAGATCGCGCTGGCTCAATTCATTGCTGGTTTTGTTGCTTCCATCAAGGTGAGTACCGATGGCTAACTCATTGTAGTATGAACACTCAGCTTCACAGGCAGCCACAGTGGATATCGTGGATATAGGATCATTCACGCCAATATTCACGGTAGGTCTCGAATTTCAGACAATGGTTGTACTTCACGACGATATTTAGGGCTGGCTTGCTGGAAGTTTCGCTGTAGATATCCTCATCGCGATATGCATGTTAATAATGGTACATTGTCTCATCAATTCCTGAATCTCTCCCTTTCTTATAATTGAGACAAAATTTTCAGCTGGACTCTTTCAAAAGCAGCTTCGGTCCCACGAACCTCATCGACCAGTTGATGATTCGCGTTATTCATAGTGGCGCTATCACAGCAGTGGCAGCTGGTGTTGAACTCATCCTCTACCTCACTATGCCTCAAACATTCGTTCATACTACACCGTAGGTGCTTTGGTCCTGTCTCGGACTGTTCTGAATACTGAAGCTATCATTGATATTAGTTCTCTCTTTCTGGGAAAACTGTAAAATTCCGACATGTCGCTGACTTTAGGCATTAGCTACTCCAACGTTCTTTTGGCCAATTTGAATACCAGACAGAAAAATGATGGCACTTACTCATCTGGAGTTATTTCCTCGCGGCGATCAAAACAAACCACGTCTCTACCCTTCATGCATTTCGAAAGTCAAGGCAAAACATCCGATGGCTCTGCTACCGCTCTCCATGTGAGTAAATCATCCTTCAAGATCTCTGTTTTCCTTTTTGTCCAAGTCCTAACAATGCTGGATAGGATCTTGAGAGCAGTGACCGTGGAGGAGATATCGAAGTATCTACTTCTATCATCGCTGTTCCTCCATGATTGACTGTCTCCCGTCGAATAATAGTTCTATTTCTTCATGTTCAACCATGCATATAAGTGTATTCTGCCTGTATTCAACATATGGGCCTTATGTACAACTCACTTTGAATCTAGTCTCGTGAAACCAGACTGACGATACACACTATACGGTGTGTATGTAGAATCTGGTAATCATCTGGCTATAAATTGATCTCCCCCCTCTCCCGTGTGCCGGATATTTATGCCCCCACCCCCTTGAAAAAGAGCCAAACGACGAAAAAAAGTCCACTGCAAGAAACTGCACCATAAGTCCTTCATTTCATTATGGACTCGTAACATCGCGATCGGTGATCTCGGAACTTTGTCTCACAGGATGTAGTGATTGACAAGTATGTAGTGCAAACTCAACGATAGCACCGCAGCTCAAGCATTGAAAATACCTTGATGAGGAGAGCCCATGTGCGAACTTGAAGGAACGGCATTCTGAATGGAACAAATTATTTTTACGGTAACACGTTTAAAGGACTTATCTAAGGCCGTAAACCAGTGCTACTTGGTTCATCAAAACTTTTAGAAGTCTTCGGGCCTCTTCTAAGAATAACGGAAAATATTTTCATGATATCTGATCGGGACTAGCACGCCAGAAGTACGTTTCTATCGGCTCGACGGATAGATGAGCAGATAGGTGTACAGAAGTAGGATGTATTTGGAGTTCAGATATATATACAAATAAATGCTATATTTTGACTCTAAATATTCGTACAGAAAGAACATATATCTGGAAACCCCTAATTACACTTGATAGGTAAACAAAAAGATGGCACATGTAATCTATGTGAAGATGTACAAAAAGATGCCTAATTTGTATAGCTATTCGAACAAAAGAAAGATAACCTTTTAAAGCTCCGGATACATGTCCAGAAATCCCGTATATCTGAGGCACATATACAGGTGCAGATAGGAGTCCAAATGGACCATCTATCCAGAGTTCAGATAGGTCTGCATATATATCATATTTCCGGAGTCAGAATAGGACGCAGGCGCGTCAGTGGCTTGACGCAGTCGCGTTTCCAACGCGTCCACTGCAAGACGCATCTGCGTCAGAAGTCGTCGTGTACGCTGTTGCTGCGAGATCTCAAACGCGCAGAAGCTTTTGCGAAGAAACATGGTATCCAGAAGGTTTATTTATAGTGGGACGAATGGTTACCAAGGTGCGTGTTGTATCTCGAGAAGCTACGATGTCGTTGCGCATGCTAATGTCCTTTCCTTTGCAGAGCTGTTGAATGACCCTGAAATCGACGTTATTTACAACCCAGTGTGTATACCGTATTTTTCTGGTTCTCTGCTGTGAGTCCAGCAGTCTAGCCGTTGCAAAGCACCTTTGATCAGGCCCGCGGGCATTGCGACGTACTGTGATATAAGGGATGAGCGCAAGATATGGTCAAAGTGAAGCAATACTTACAAGTTTTGCTTTGCGTGTAGCATTGGCCCGTCCTTCCCAAGACGATAAACGTGTGATGGTCTTGAAAGCGTTGTCTTGCAAAACGTACATGCCCTGGATTGACTTGGTGAGCTGGAATACCTTGAGGGATGGGGGAAAAACGCACCCTATGGTTCGTCTGCAGGTTGTCCACTTGTTTATCCCAACATGCTGCCCACAGATCCTTGCATACAAATTTGATGACGTCCAAGGTGGCGGTCAACTTTGGGGTCATGCGAGGGTACAGCAGTAGCTGAGAGGACTTCTGTCGGGTTCCTGCCTCCGAGGTAGCTATCTGCAAATAGAGATCTGTCCTGACATAATCTAAGGACGGTTAGAGTGGTATTGATTACACTGTAAAGAGGTATACGTACCTCTCTGCAAAGTTCACGCCAACATGCAATTCGATCGCTTCTTCCTCTTCATCCACTGCAGCATTTTTCCCTAAACAAGAATTGAGATTGATGGTCGAGTCTCTGGGGTTTTCGGTCTTTGGAGGCAAAGTCAGTAGTGCAGGTTGTGGTGGTGGGATCAGTCTGTTGAGCAGGCTATGTTCTATATACGTAGCGGCAACTGCATACTTACCTGGGGATGTAGAAGTGCTTGTTAGAGTGGTTTGTTAGAGGTTAAGAGCGATGAGTGTTAAGGGAAATCCTTATTCTTGTAGGGCAATCTACGAGCCCTTATATACTGTTCTAGATAGTACATGTGACTACTTATCTAAGAACTACTGATGTAAGTAAGTGTAACTAACTAGATTACTATCTAATCTACATCTAATCTAATGTTGATGGCTGCTTACTAATTCACCAATTCAACACTCCCCCTTGCTAAGCTGCACCATCAGTGCGCGTAAGCATAAAGGCGCTTTAAGCAGCCGAAGTTCATCTTCGTTATTTGAGATACGTTGTACCACGGTTCTATGATACATTGTACCAAGGTTCTATGATATGTTATACCAAGGCTCAACTAGTATAAAATTGAAGTCCTAGTTGTGATCTAAACTTCTCGAATTTTTGTCTACCAAGGTTCTTTGTAAACATATCAGCAGGATTATCGCTTCCTTCTATGAACTTTATTGTTACGTTCTCGTTTGCTACATGTTCACAGATAAAGTGATACTTGACAGCAATGTGCTTTGAACGTCGTTCTGTAACAGGATTGGATGCGATGAATATAGATCCTTGATTGTCTCCATAGATATCAATAGCTTTCATCTTGATGTTAAGTTCTTCTAAGAGAGCTTTTATCCAGATGACTTGACGACTACAGTCGCTAAGTGCCATATACTCAGCTTCGGTAGAGCTTAACGCAGTTGTGGTTTGAGCTCTGGAGGCCCAGTAGAAAGTTCCACGGGCCAACGTTAGGAAGAAGCCAGTATGTGATCGGTGATCGTTTGGGTCTGATGCCCAGTCAGAGTCTGTGTATGCAGCGAGACCAGTTCCTAATGGATCTGATTCAGTGATCTTTTTCTTGGATCCGTCATACACTAATGCATAGTGTCGAGTACCGAGAAGGTAACGGCAAATCCAGAGAGCTTTAGCTAGATGATCATCTGAAGGGTTCGCAGCGTGCTGTGCCATTTTGGTAACAGCGAAGGCGATGTCAGGACGTGTTCCTAACATGATGTAAAGAAGAGACCCGATGACAGTTTGATATTTCTGTCAAAGGACTGGGTCAACTGGGGCTTTGTTTTTTATTGGATAATATCCTGCAGGTAATGGAGTAGCAGAAGCTTTCGCGTTTTGCATACCACATCGTTCTAGTACCTTTTCAAGGTAGGCGCATTGATCGAGATAGATTTTGCTGCCTTTCCTGACGATGTTCATCCTAAGAAATTCTTTGGCATCGCCAAGATCCCTGCATTCCCATTTCTTCATAAATTTCGCCTTTAGTTTAAGCACTAGCTGCTTGTCTGCTCCACAGAATAAGGCATCATCAACGTAGACAACGGCAATGACAATGTAACCGTTTTGATTATATACGAAGATTCCGGCATCAGAGTTGATTCGCTTGAAACCAAGCTCTGCCATGGACTTGTCGAGACCTTTCCACCAAGCAAGACTGGCTTGCTTAAGTCCATATAGAGTGCGAAGTAGCTGAATGACTTTGCGTTCTTTTCCAGGTTCTATAAAACCTTCCGGTTGTTCCATATAGATCTCTTCTTCGAGTATGCCATAAAGATAAGCACTACGAACATCGACACCTGAGATGTGCCAATTATTGAGGGCTGCCAATGCGAAGATTAGGTGCACTGTCTCGAAGCGAACAACTGGAGAGAAGACTTGATCGAAGTCTAGACCTTCAATCTGTGAGAAACCTTTAGCGACGAGTCTTGCCTTCTTACAACCATCAGTTTTGATGTCAAAGACCCATCGGTTTTTTATGACTTTTCTATTCTCAGGACGATCTACAAGTTGGAAAGTTCCACGCCTGCGAAGTACCTCTAGTTCTTCACGGCAAGCGATTTTCCATTCCTCTTGCTCCTTATCTGGTAAGAGCGATATTTCTCGGAGTGTCCATTCGCGGGGAGATTTAGAGTCAATTGCATTATTAAGCAAGAGATTTATCATCTGTACTCCCCCTTCCTGGCATAGTTGCGCCTGATCTTCTAAAAGATCATTTCCATCTGTATTAGATGCAGAATTCTCATCGTCTGATGTGGACGAATGTGGTCTGAGACCTTCATCAGCGTCTCCTGAGTCACTTTGTCCTGCGGAACTAGGACCAGGATCCTGTGGTTCTGCGGCTGCAGTCCCTCGCCATGCCTCACGGTCTCTTGCGGCTCTATCAGTGTCGCGTTTATCAGCTGCGACCTGTTTATCTGCATCGCGTGCACGCATGCCAGGGGGCCGAGTGCTCCCCTGTCTCCAGGCTTGATTAGAGTCTGGTACAAATGTTTTCGGTGCTCTCCTTTCACGTTGAGGTCGTCTAGGTGTAGGAGGCGGATTCGGTGATTGCCTAGGTCACCTCGGAGGTGTCTGTGGAAGCTGAGGTGGTGTATCAGGTTCAGACTCAGATCTCGGAGGTGGCGTTTCCGGTGGCGATCTCTGCGGACTCTGTCTGTCAGCATCGTCATGCCGAACATCAGGTCTCCTTTTGGAAGGTGCGTTGGGTGGTATGTAAAAATGCTTGTCTTCATCTTCGCCGAACATTTGAGGAGTATCCTCATTAGGATCGTTTGGAACGTCTTTCGACGTTATAGGAAGTCGTTTTGAGTTTGTTGTGCTCTTGTCACATCAAGGAAACAAAGTTTCGTCGAATACTGCTTGTGGTGCAGTGAATAATGCATTGTTCTTTCTCATGAATAGATCACCATGTCCGCCAGGGGCAGGACCAAGATAGGTCATAAGTTCTATTTTGGAAGCGAGTTTGTTCTTTCAAATTTTCGCTGGAACGAAGACATACGCTCCGCAGCCAAGTACACATAAGTGATCCATACGAGGCTTTTTCTTTTCCAGAACTTCATATGGTGTATCCAGTCATGTCGCCGCATCGGAGTGCGCGTATACAAATACACTGAATGTGTAACACAAAATTCCCACCAGCTATCAGGAAGACACGCGTGTTTGCGCATCGCCTCAGCTTTATCCATTATAGTGTGCATGAGGTGCTCAGCACGACCATTTTGTTGGGGGGTGTATGGTGCGCTTTGTAGGATCTTAATGCCTTTGTCTTTCAACATTTCTCTGAAGGCACCTTTGACGTATTCTCCCCCTGCATCGGACATCCATTGTTCGACTTTAGACTTGTATTGATTCTCAACCATGGCGAGCCATTGGTGAGTTACATGTACTGGTGTTTTCTTATTGTTCAATAGAAAGGCCCATGCATTAGATGTAAAGTCGTCCAAGAAGATTATCATGTAATTGAACTTGTGGTACGATTCAGTGGGGAATTCTTTGAGATCCGAATGGATTAATTCAAAGGGACGTGACGCCCGTCTTTCTGATGGTGGGTAAACTCGTTGTGGTGTTTTACCTTCGAGACATCCGCGGCAAACAGGTGGTTGTAATGGAATATTGAATTCAGGCCAGCCGTCGGTATGTGTTCAAAGATGTTTGAGAACATCACGAGAAGGGTGACCAGCACATTGATATGCTAAGTCAAAGTAAATCATAGCGTCTGCCAAGGAGGCGACGTCAGTTTTGGTATGAGGAAGATAGTAAATGGTGTCTTCCGGTAATCGTTTGGTAAATGTCAACCAGCAACGACGCATTAATTGTCCATCTACATCTGTCATTTTGTCATGCTTCATCAGCATGATCATTTTGTCTGATCCATGTACTGTTACTCTGTCTGACTGTAGAAATGTGCCAAGTGACAGTAACCGTTGATTTAGATTGGCAACATAATAAACAGGGGCAACTTTGAAGTAACGAGATCCCTGTTGTATGATGACAGTACCGGCGGTATTGGTTTTGGTAACTCCATTTGCAGTTTGAATGGAGATTGGATCTACTTTATGTGACTCAACAAAATTGGTCAAGTCAAAAGTATAATGAGCAGATGCTCCAGAGTCGAGTAACCAGGCGTTGTCATAATGTTTCTGGTTGATGAGAGTGTTCTTTCCCTTGCAATTCACACAAGATGAATAATAAGTCCCACAGGGACATAATATATTGGGTACATTATAAATAGAGGGGCTAATAGAGCCCAGAGGAGCGGTATGTATAAATATGTTACAAGCATGTGATAATAATAATTCACATGCGACCGGGCTCATCATCTGCACTGTATGGGAAGTGTCAGATACTCTATTCACAATGGAAGAGAAAGAAGGTGTGGCGTACCTGTAGTACCCGCCATCATTCCAATTCTCAGAAATCATCTCCTCCTCGGAGTGAGACCCGAGGGATATAACGTCCATATCCAGAGAACTCGACAGTGGTGTTATGAGGTCCGGTAGGGAGTCTGCATCCCCGTCGGCATCCAAGCTGGAAGCATGCGGGGACGTGGAGATTTCCTCGAATAAGGGGGTAACCGACTGTGCTTGGCTCCACCCCGACGAATTGGAGGCACTCATCTGGTCGAGGTCCTCGAGACCATCGTTGTACTCCCTGTCGAACTCCCCCGAATACCACCTCTGCGTCATCTTGTCGTTGACCATTTGAAGACGCTCCTGGAGCGTTCTGGGGTTGGGATCGACATTCTCTTTGTCGGAATCCCCCATGTCGACGAGACCAGCCTCCCACATTCTGAGGCACTTGGTTGACTCCTCCTTTTCCCTTTGGAACTCCTCCGAGTTATCAGACTGTCTGAAAGCCTGTTGTCCTCCTCGGCCATTTCAGCGTCGTCGTCCGTTACCACGCACTTGTCGTGTTTCCACCCGAAGTTGTTCCACACCTCTTCTTGCAGTTGGCTTTAACCCATTTTCACGAGCAGTTTTAAAGGCATTATCTTTGGTAGAGGGCTCTGTGACCGTGATGGTCGGAGTTTCCTTGAAGAACTTCACCGCATGTATGACGTGTGAGTGTCCCAACTTAGTAGGACCCATACTCTGGGCTTGTTGCTTCTGGCGTGTTTGTTCACCGGTGCGTTTTCCGCGGCCTCGCCAGTTGCCACGTCCTCGGCCTTTGCCTCTCCAAGCGCTGCTGCCGCCTTTATGGCGCTGCTGCTGCTGTTCCTCGAAGACAGGAGGTTTGCCTTTGCGTTTGATTGCCGTGATTTTGGTGGCATTGGCGGATTGAGACTTCTTTCCGCCACGAGCTTCCCAGGTGTTAACGACATGAGTTCGGAGACTATCGAGTGTTTCATTCTCAAAGTCGTCGACATCGTCCTGAGTGATTCTGGCAATGATGTAGGCATAGATGTCAGGAGGGAGTTTGTTGATAACGATCATGTATTGGAGATACATGGGGATCTCGGTGTTAGCACCTGCGTCAGAGATACGAGTTAGGTACATTTTGATGAGATCAATCGCTTGACTGGGATGCGCGTTACGTGGGATCTCGACGTTCATAGCTCGCTTGAAGTTCTGAAAGATTTCAGCAGCTCCAGGTGTACCATAGAGATTTTTAAGTGTGTCCCACATAACCCTAGTGGTAGTGATGTTTTCGATCTTGACACCAATGGCTTGAGCTACACGGAGTTTGATGACACCCATAGCTTTGTCGTTATCCTTTTCCCAATCAGCAATGCTACCGCTAGCAGCAGCAATGAAGTGAGGGGAAGGACTACCGGCGTCAGATCCTTCGTCATCGGAAGCAGTGGCTCCAGTAGCGGCAGCTGCACCAGTAGTGCCTCCAGTAGTTCCGGCAGGAGCTGCAGGAGCAGTCGGTGCAGGAGATGAGGATCCGACAATCTGGATTTCTCCAGGTTTGAGGGTATGGAGGACATAGGCGATGCCCTGAGATTGGAGCCAAGATTTGGACTTACTAGCCCAAAGGGTATAGTTCGGTCCAGTGAGTTCTGGAACGGTGGACATAAAGCTTGATCCGGAAGACATTTCAAATGTGATCTGGGGATATAATCAAACTGTCAGCATAACATCCTATATGCAAGATAAGTGGCGGCGTTAAGGACGCGCCAGAAAAATAAATGGAAGCTGCGGCTAGCGCGCTTATGACAGTGATTATCCCCGGTGTGCATTATATCAGCTTGCAGCCATGAAGGCGCTACTGAGCACATACAGCAGCCATGAAGGCGCATGTAAAGAACTTCTGCCACAGAGGGCGATGTTCAAGCAGCCGCAGGGGTGCTACCAGGTATTACGCAGTCTAGGACTGCTGCCAGTTATGGCGCGATGTCCAGGGCTTTTGGGGCCCATAACCTGTTGAGCAGGCTATGTTCTATATACGTAGCGGCAACTGCATACTTACCTGGGGATGTAGAAGTGCTTGTTAGAGTGGTTTGTTAGAGGTTAAGAGCGATGAGTGTTAAGGGAAATCCTTATTCTTGTAGGGCAATCTACGAGCCCTTATATACTGTTCTAGATAGTACATGTGACTACTTATCTAAGAACTACTGATGTAAGTAAGTGTAACTAACTAGATTACTATCTAATCTACATCTAATCTAATGTTGATGGCTGCTTACTAATTCGCCAATTCAACACAGTCCAGCATCGACCATTTCTTTTTCTATCCTCTTGGACCGAGCAGTCACTACAGCTGAAGATTCACGTAGTAGAGTGTTAACAACTTCGATCAAGAAATAGTCCATCATTGCACCGTCGACATAGCGCATTGGCGGATCGGCCAGAGCAGCGAGACTCAGAGTGACCAGCAAGCTGGCGGATTTGGAGGAGCTCGAGATCTGTATGGAAGGGTGACTGGACATGGTGGTTGATGGAAGAGGAGACACGGCGAGTAGTTGTACCAATGGATGATCTTCATGGGCTCCCAGAAACAAGTGCACCAACAGCGGATGAAGTTTGGACCGTGCGAGGCACAGTCTGAGTGGAGGTTCGAAGCAAGGAACGAAATAGCGAGTGCTGTGGGCAAGTCGTAGATTGCACCAGAGACTTGAAGTGTCAATGGCAATCTGACGCCAAGCGCTGCACACTGAACTGAGAGAGAGTGGAGGGTAACTCTGCATTATCCTCATGGTGGAGAACTTTGTTGGTTGATCTTCACAGAGGATTCCAAAAATACAGGCTAACAGCTCGACGGGCAGATGGAGGAATGGCCGGTTGGGATGGCAAACTTCCGAATCTACACCCAAGAATGTACATACAATGCAGATACAAGAGCAAGAAACATGATAGCAAACAGAAAAAAACGACGCGAAAAAAAAAGACGAGAAAAGCCCCAAGCACTCAGCCAACAAGTTCCTTCGCCCTATCAATGGTGTCGCAGGCATCTCTCAATCCAAATGCTGCTTTGAAGATGAATTCCTCTCGGTGCTTTGAAGAGCAATTTGGCAAGCGCCATTGCTTTTGTGGGTATATTTAAGTACTTGCTGATGAGCTTCATGTTCTGAAACATTTGTGAGTGAAAAGACTGATGGATACTGACTCAAAACGTACCGATACCGAACATTCTCTCTTCGCTGACCTGGACCGAATATACCAGTTTGAATCCCTTCGACTTGTCTTTGCACCTCCACTCCTGCAGTCTGTGTCTCAGTGTGTGATGGGTACAGCCGATTTTGCAGGCTTTGCCATTTCTAAAGGACAGGATGTACACCCAAGCATCCCTCTTCACCCTAGCAGAAACTGGCCTATCCACCCAGTCATGGAAAACCAGAAACTTGTGGAAACGGTGAATGAACGATATGTAGAGTAGCATATCACGTACCACCATGAGTACGTGAATGTATTTGGGGCTTTGAGGACGTAGGCCCAGGCAGCAATGACAGAGGTGGGAGGCGGTGACCAAAGTGTCAGTCATGTGATTATTGCTCACGTCAATTCCTTCCTCCCAACTCCCTCTCACTTCCTTCCTTTCCCTCTCCTTCTCCCTACAATCTTTCTACACCTCCAATCCCAACTCCAACTCTATGTCATCAAAATACCCACACACTGAAAATACAAAAATATCTGTTCGGCAGAAGGGCATACAGAAACTTTCGGCATGCCAGAATTCCTTGTCTTCCTCTTAAAACTTGAGGGCACAGACACCAAAACCGACTCCGACTGATGGCGAGGGATAATATGAAGAGTTTGAGGGGGAGGGGGAGGCCATTTCCTGGTATTGGTATGTCAACGCTGGGGATGGGGATGGGTTCTCCGAGCCTGAGTCTGTGAAGAGCAGAATGGGTACCGGTACCGGTGGTAGCGAGGAAGGGATGCTTATGGAGGTCTTGGAGAGGAGGGATTTGAAGAGGAGGATGTGCAAAGGGCCAAGGCCCGTTGACATCGAAGCCAATGCCAATGCCAAAGTGAGAATAAAAATCAGTGTCGACCACTTCCACAATCCTACTAGTCTCGTTCTCGTTCTCGTTCACCTCTACTTTGGGCCCACCTCTGATGACCAGCATACCACCCTCTGTCATGAATCGTTCCCCGCCTATTCATTTCCTTTTACTATCTACTTCCCACTCTACCCCATAAACATCAACCCTTTCTCATCATCGTCTATAGTTACCATCTCTTTAGATCTATGACTCACATTCTTATCTCTTCCGATTCCTATCTCCATGGACATTCTCAGTGTCAATCACTCCGTATGATCCAGTACCTTCATCTATCCATATTTGACTCATTATTCTCTCGCCTTTGACACTTCCACATGATACCGTCTATTATTACTTATTCTTTCCCATCTGTTCATATTTTACTTATATACCTGCGATCCTTGTAACCTATTCCTTAGTTCGTTCACTTCGTCTCCGCTCCGTACTTGTACTACGCAGTGTAGAGCCTAGTCAGCTTACTTTCTCTCTGTCTCTCTACCTCTCTTTCTTTCTTGATCAATCTACTCTCTTGTAACTGGTTTTTCTCGTACTGTGTGACTTGGGTGGTTATTGAGTGTATCGACAACCTTGACACCCTCAATCAAGTTGGTTTCAAGCTTACCAGTCTCCATCGTCAAGATAGTTGTATTATGAATAACCACAACACCACTGTTGGAAGTTGATGAAGCTCTTGTCGTCGATTTTTTGACTTGGGCGATGTCAGTTGAATGCTCAACAACGATCTCCTGGTATTTCAAAAGGTCCTTGATGCAAGAGATCCTGAAAGTCGTACTGTCATGCTCAATTTCTGAGGAGCATTTACTGAGCTTGGAGATCTCCAATGAATGCAAGTAGGGACCTGGAATTGTATGAGCTCATTTAGAGCATCCACAGCAAGCATAAAAGACACAAACACCCACCCAGGAACCAGAACAATCTCTTCCCATTGAGGTAGTCCCCACCTGTTTTTACAAAGGCAATGGTACGTTTCGACCCCTTGCATGCACAGAGCACTGCTGATAGGTATTTTCCCAAGGGCAGTCCTTCAACCTCACGAGCTTTGCCATTCACCAAGTCTGTGACTTCTAGAGTTGTGAAAATCTGGAGTGGATCATGAGATTGCCATCTGTCCCAGGGATGAAAGATGGCGAATAGTACGGCGTTTTACCCCTGTCATATCGTACAACATGGGTACTTTGGTCGGTGAATCTTTCCCAACAACCTGAATGACTGGAATGTTCCCGGCCCTGAAGACCACCTTCTTTCCATTCTCATCAGCTCTTAGGTCCTGGAACGCATATACTTTTTGAGTCGGCTTTGTTTCCATATTGACTAGGTCAATGGCTTTAGGGATTGAGAGGGTTTCTGCAAGGTTCTTGTGTGTGTGTGCTTTGAATTCGATGGTGTGAGGTGATCTGCCAGAAATCCTTTCTCCTCACGAGTTCGTCGTGAGGGGGACACAATGTATTTTCCCTGTGGCCCAAATGATGATGACAGCATCGTCCAGTGTAAATGCAAAGGAAGGGTAGGTGGAGCAGAAATCACAGTAAGGTCATAAGCTAGACCATCCCAAGCGTGATGAATAGTTCCAGTCTAAAGATCCCTTTAGAACAGAGGGTTAGCATAGTAAAGCACCTGTAGCAGCTAATTAGATGTATCGACCTAGGTCAAAATACCATCCATGTTCATGCATCACAAGGGTCAATGGACCTGGGCATGGGCAGTTGGCCTACTTGATATGTGCTGTGGCTACCTGACCATTGCCCTATACAGTACTAATGAATCAGCCACTGGATCAGCCACCTTTAGCCACTGATGTCGGGATATTGACATAAATGAATTGGCTTTATCTGACTTTAGTCACATGTCAGCATATTGAAATAATTCAATTAGCTCTTTAGTCACATGTCGGGATATTGAAATAATTCAATTAGCTTTATAATGAATATCCCCTTTAGCCACTGATGTCGGGATATTGACATAAATGAATTGGCTTTATCTGACTTTAGTCACATGTCGGCATATTGAAATAATTCAATTCGCTTTATAATGAATATCCCCATTCACTTTATGAATATCCCCTTTAGCCACTGATGTCGGCATGTTGAAAAAATAAATTCGCCTAATCAAGGGGTGGCGGAATAAAAATCCCACACATTTGGTAGGGAGAGGAGGGGTCCACCCTGGGCCAAAAATTTGTTTGACCCCCTATTTGGGTCAGTTTGAGGTATATCCAGCACTTCTCCAGTAAGTAGGTATGTATCTTAGAGTTATATAACTACATAGATACTTGTGAGAGTGTGTCAAAAAGCTCGAGCGGCCTTAGACTGACAAATCTTATCTTAGATCTAACCGCCACCCCCTTGCGCCTAATACAGTACGAATGAATAAGCTGCCGGATCAGCCACCTTTAGCCACCAATGTCGGATTACATACTAAGAAATCAACCCGCCCCCAGCCACAATTTGAATCTGCCACCCCTTTGCTAATACAGTGCGAATGAATAAGCCACCGGATCAGCCACCTTTTGCCACCGACGTCTGATTACTAATAAATCAATCCCGCCCTCAGCCACAGAAATTAGGCCAAACAATATTTTCCGCTAATATCCGCCCCTAACAATGATCAGCGGCCAATGGTTCGGCCAATGTCTCAGCCGGCAATACCCGAGACCTCTCCAGGCCATTTCTTGTTTGCATTTTCACTACTCTATGTACACTCATTATTGCACTATTCTACTTATAGGCATAACATTGCCTAACTGCCACAATGTCTTTTTTTTGCCAACGCAGGAAATATGCTACATTCAGGGTCCCAAATCCTACAGAATTACACATGAATTGGTGCCGCCTCTCTTTCCGGGGATTCAGGGACCTTCGGAACCGTTGTTGACTTGCTAAGTTGACCACCGACTCACTTTGGGAATAAACCATCGGATAAAAGAGTAGAAGTGAGAAGAGCTGGGGATTATGAAGGGAAATGACTAGGTCATGGTCTCTTCTTATAAACAAAATACTTAGTACTGTCCAGATTATTCTGGCCATCTCAGAACCAAACAATGTCAATGATACTGACCTTGTGGATGTGGTATGGCACCATTACAACATAAGTGGTAAGTCTGAGAGGTGAATCAGACCAAATCTCAGAATTTACTGGGAAAAGACATGTGCAGCAGGGATTAGTAATGACTCTCTGATACCCAGGAGCCTCTGGTATGAATTCTACATACAGAATACTCGGAGGACAAAGATAATGCATAGCCACGTGGTGTGTTCAATTACCAATTGAACATCTTCATTTTTTCGTGACGTTCACGAATCACATCTTGACTTCAGGGTTCTTCAATTTTTCTCCCTTCCCATGTCTAGTCGACGAGCACACAAACGCCAGCGGAATGTCTATCGGGACCGTGTCGACATTGCGGGTGACATTGAGGTTGTCCATGCCCGAACATCACAACTCAACAGCCGTGGCCACACATTAGAAACCCCTCGCTCTCCCCAGAGAACACGAACAACTTGGGTAATAGGCGACTCCTGGACTCCTCAAGATGATGCTGAATATGCTCTGGAACCTTCCGATGACTGGGTTGACGATGCTGTAGACGCTGAGGTTTTCGACCAACCCAACTCAATTGTCTATCAAGTTGAGGCCCCAAAAAAGCGGTATAAGCATTCAAAACGATCAGTAAGTGCAGTAAATCGTCGTATTATATATCAAACTCAAAATTTATTCCTTTTCAGCGTTATGCAAATATGGTTTGGAAAGATCTGTACCGCCAGCAATATCTAGACGAGCTGGTACGATGGGATGGACGTGGCGATTCTATGTCTCAGGAAGTGTGTTCAGATTGTCTAGCGAGACGCGCAGAGATCCCAGGGGATGCTGAGTATAGGTGTCAGGAGTGTTTTCTCCCTGACTTGACCTGTTCATCTTGCATTGTGCGACGGCACCGTCTCAATCCGCTTCACAAGATACAGGTGAGTAGCATGGCTTCTTTGATGACTTCTACTGAATTGAGACCTTTTGATCAGCGTTGGGATGGCACAATGTTCGTTCCAACGACGTTGGCAAAGCTCGGACTCATGGTACAGCTCAACCATCTCAGTATGCATTGTACCCACCCCAAACCATGTCACCAGGCAATGCGTGTAATCGACGTGAACGGCATTCATGAAATCAACATCTTGTACTGTGACTGTGGCAAGTTCGTTCCCCGTCATCTACAATTAATGCGACGCGGCCTATATCCTTCCACTCAAGATACCCCCAGAACATGTGCTACATTTCGTCTCCTTCGCTTGCTCCACTGTCTAACGTTGACATCGAAGGGGTCTAATTACGAATTTTACAAGACCCTGAAGATGCTCACCGACAATTCCGGACTCACCAAGTTACCGTCACGTTACAATGCTCTCCGCCGCATGACACTTCAATGGAGGCATCTCAAGATGTTGAAGCGAGGTGGACGGGCTCATGACCCTGACCCTAACCGAGTTGTCAACACCGCCTCGGGTGCTTTAGCCATACGATGCCCATCGTGTCCATGGTTAGGGATCAACCTTTCTCCTCATGATTTTGAGCAGGCCCCAGTTGAGTTCCAGTAAGTGATTTTTAGTCTTGTTTATCTCTATTCTGACATGTTGATCATATCTAGGTTCCTATATCGTGTTATTATTGTATTAGACGCAAACTTCCGTCTAAAAAATCAGCTTGTATCATCATTCTCTCGTGACCCGGGCTTTGGTATAGGTCAGGCATATTTTGTTCCTCGTCCAGCCTATGAGGAGCACATACGCAGTCTGATACATGAGGATGATGTGAGCGACGTCAATTTGACTAGTAATTCTTACTGTCGCTCACTCTTTGACAACAGATCAGCACTTGCGTTGGATTTGCTGCTCTCGCCAAAGCAGCAACAAAATTCAGCCGAGGACTCCGATACACCGGTGTAGGTTCTGCATCGTGTGGACGTTCAGATATGATATTCCCCAATGGATGTGGTAACCTGGAGAATGGAGAACGGTGAGTCCTTACCTATTTCATATGTATATATACTAATTGTCTTATAGGTATGCGAACATGGATTATATCTTTGCTTCAGCCTTGCAGAGCTTCACACTCCTGGTGGCTCTACTGGTAAGCTATGACATTGCTTGCCAGTGGTTCCTCAATCTTTTTAAGAGGATGGAGACTGTCTGGCCTGACCACCTCAAGCTCAATTTCCCAGAGAACACTAATCCAGCTATCGGCAAATTCCACGAGCCAGCACATATACAAGAACAACATCAAATGTATTCCCTGAATCTCATTCAAGGTGCAGGTCACAGTGACTGTGAAGGGCCAGAACGGATATGGGCAGGTCATAATGCGGTTGCCAATGCAACAAAAACGATGGGACCGGGATCGAGGATGGATGTTCTAGACGACCATTTTGGGTTCTGGAATTATCAGAAGTATATTGGTATGGGTAAGTTCTTTGTTGTCTAAATGATCGCTTACTCCGATGAACACTGCACAATGCATGTCATTTTAGGTGATACATTGCGCAGACGCTATGTTGCAGCGCTGAAGGAACGCAATCGCCAAGTCGACGCTCACGACGGTTGGACCCAACGGCTGCCCCAAGACTTGGTCAGGAAGTGGGAAGAGATCTGCGTTGCTTGGGAGCATGCACCATGGCCAAAAGCTGGGGTTGAAAACCCTTATCATATTTCTAATGAGTGTAAGTCTCGCTTCCTTACACTAGCATCCATGTACTAATTCATATTATTAGTTCTATCTGAAGAACAAGCATTCGAGGAGCTAGAAGCCGAAGATAATGTATGTGCTCGTCGAGAAGGCCGATTATCCAGGAATGCCGTCAGTGCTCCTGGTTTCTTACGAATGGGGTTGGAACTCGAAGATGCCATGTGAGTATTTAGATTTTTTTAATTGTCTCTCTAAACATTATTGTATTTAGGGCCGAAATACGTCAACTTGTTACCAAATCACGCCACGAAAACTCCCAGACACGGGCCGACTCCACTTTACAAGAAAGGCGAGCACCTCTGCAAGAAAAGCTTTGTGTTTACAGACAGCTCCGGGCAATTTACATGCCGGGTTTGCTTCAGCATCTGGTTGACATTGGCGAGGACATTGAGGGTGGCGATGTTGGTGACAACATCGAAGACCACAAATTGTGGCTTCCCTCAGACATCCCCGCTGACAAGCGAGGCTCAGTTTGTATTGACTACCTCCCCCTTATGGAAGACCGTGCTCGGACCGCCCAACTCGACTCCTGTATTCAAAACTTGCGACATACCCTTCGCGTCAAAAGTCGTATGGTAATCTTTAAAAACAAGAACATTCGTGGTCAGCGTCCTGGACTCCGATCACGTACCATTATTGACCGTGTTCATACGAGGGCGAAAGCTATAGCCAACAAGTACCGCCGGGTGAGGGAAGCAAAACATAGACTCATTGGATCTGGAACCTGGGAAGCACTTTATCAAGTGTTGAGGGATGCCGACGTTCGGTCTTACTTTGATCACAGTAAACCTTCAGAGCGACCGGGAAGACAGGGTGTCAATGAAGACTCATGGGAGCCTCAGCTGGAAGGAGGTAATGGGCAAGATTCATCAGAACGAAGAGGGCAGGATGATGGAGAAGGTATAGACCTTTTTGCAGAGTCAAGGGAAGAGGTGGGAGGGACCATGGTGAGAGAAAGCAGGGAGGGTACAGGAGAGACACATCGGATCAATTCCTGGATTTGGACTTCAGGCCCTGGGATGACACTGGAGGATGGTGCTGATGAGGAGAACGAGATTTGCCGGTCAGAATGGTGTAGGAGCCGTTCGAGATCTCACAGGGGGAAAGAGGAAGTAATGGGATTGAAAGAGGAAATGCGTCGGACCGGTGCATTCCTAGAGTGGAAGTCCGGGTGGTGGATGGACAGAGTGTCAGTCAGGGATGGGACTTCTGATGTGGACCATGCGCTTGCGGAGGGCTTGAAAGCATATGCCATAAAGCAGGCCACGCATCAGAGGAATCTCCTAACCCTCTTTCGTTCCCAGTGGACCAAACCACTCTCTATGGATCATTCACATATCCCTCTTCCATTCACTGCGCCAATGACAACTCTGGCCAATACATTGGATGACGTGTCAGAACCATACGACCATTCTGGCTGTCCTACTGTCATTGGCAACATTGATCCCGATGGGGCAAACCAAGATGACGATGACGAGGACTCCTCAGATGGTAGTGGTCTTGAGGATGGCGATAGCGATGAAGAGGAAACTGAAGAGGAGGAATTGGCTTGATTAGTTTATGTTTTATCTTTAAATCATCTATGTTCTACATTTCGTTCACATTGTATATTTAAATCTATTGTATCTATAGTGTAAAAATTGATATAGAGTTGATATAGAGTTTTTGAAAGGTACGAGACTGAGTGTCCGTATTAGGAGCATTAGTGGCAACAACTTTTGCGAAGTTGATCTTGGGTGCATATTTCTTCGAAATATTCTGGGATGCAGGCCTACTTACTTTATATACAAATGTTACTGTGTAGTGGAAATTCGGTATGAGGAGAATCAGCAGAACTGGTTCTATGGAACAAAATGCTTTTCACCCCTATTCATACTTGAACGCTGGTGCAAAATGGGCAGGTATTTACAAGTTAGAACTAGGTATAAGTATAAGCATACTACTACTGCTAAGTGAGCCTTATATTGTCATAATTTGGATGAAAGAGCATAAAGGTTCTACATTCACTTATAAGTTTTCACCCCTATTCGTACTTGAACGCTGGCGCGAAATGGGCAGGTATTTACAAGTTAGAAATAGGTACAGGTATAAGCATACTACTACTGCTAAGTAAGCCTTATATTGTCATAATTTGGATGAAAGAGCACAAAGGTTCTACGTTCACTTATAATGCGAACAGTTGAACACATGGAAGCGGAAGCATTGCATACTTTGCGTCCTGAGTCAAAGTTTTCAATCTCACGTTATATTCCTGCATTGCACTTTTTCCTTTTTTTTTCGTGCAAAAAATGTATAATAGCTTCTAGTATTCTCATCTATAGCTTAATAAGTGCTTGAGCATACAGAGGAGAAGTGTTTTCATGCATTCAACCCGTGGCGATGTCGGTATAAGGTTGTAGATATATTTGGGAGATCTAGATCTATTTCACTGTACATAAGAAGCTCAACCCTCCGTGTCCTCAACTCATTCCTCACCATCATGTCTCTTCCAAACAACGAGCCAGGTCTGTCTCCCATTCCTTGCCCACTCTTTTACTGACTCAGACATCTTTGTAGAGGTTCTCATGCATCGTATTGTTCTACACCCTGGTTCTGGTGAGTTTAACTCTTCATAGAGGTGGCATTTTCGTGATCACAGTCACTATTATAGTCATTCTCATAGAGGTGTCCGAGGACATTCCTCCCATGAGTTCTAGTGTGTCCAGCACAAGCTCTATGTCACGTTCTACATCGGTGACCACTGATTCAACATCGTGAGTGTACTTAGCTTGACATTCAGCTACATACTAACACTCTGGCAGTTTTTACGTTTCTGCGGGTCGCTCTCCGATCGTCATATCCAATCCTAACCCAGCTCCCAGGTCAGCAGCTTTGAGTGCTGCTAATGAGGCTGTTGCCACCCGGCGTTCGGCTGCTATTAGTAATAACCCAGCAGTTGCCACACGGCGTCAGGCTGCTGTTAGTCATAACGTAGCCTCTAGGTTAACTGTCTCAGAGCCTCGCAGTCCAGTGGCTTGCAGTCGCTCTCGTCCAACCCCACCGGTATGTCTTTCTCCTACATCATGATCCATAACAACTTTTACTGATACTAATAAATAGCCATTCATCACTGATCCGGATACATTTCCAGTTTCTACCTCTGTTCCGAGGACTCCGCGATCAACTGCCTCAGAGCCTCGCAGTCGCTCTCGTCCGACCCCGCCGACTGATCCGGATACATTTCCAGTTTCTACCTCTGTTCCAAGGACTCCGCATACAGGACGTCATATGGCCACCAGTATTCAGAGCCCTCGAGTCCATGATTCACCTGCCATACTTCCCCGAGCTCAGTCCACAAGAAACACCATCAACTCCGGAACTCAACCAATTTACGTCTTATTCAAGAGGGTTCCTACCATTGTAGAATTGTCCCGTTCTTGTCCTCAGGCCACCAGGAATGTCACCTTGGTCCTTCGTGGATCACGCATTGGCATATTCCCTTCTTCGTAAGTATTGTATTTTCAGATCTTTGATTGCATGACATTGATAATCCTCTCTAGGAGGCTTGCTCGAGAATTTACAGATGGCATCTCTGACTCTCATGCTCAAAACTTTGATAATGTCGATGCTGCCATCGAGTTCTATAGTACATGCAAGGCTGGTGTACCTGCAATGCCCAGACCTGAGATCCTTCCTGCTGTCCCACCATCGTCATCTTACACTCCCCTCATCAACGATGTTGAGTATCAACAACAGGATATGTACCTTGTAATGAAAGGTGACCAGCCACTGATTGCGGCCACTTTTGAGGAGATCCTCGAATACTTCGAGGGTCCAGCTCCAGCACTTTCTGATCAATATGACAGACTCGACAGTGACTTTGATGATCTGTTGGAGCAGGAATTGAGGGAGCTGGAGCAACAATGAAGTAATTAGTTTATATTAGATTGCTGCATCCTGTCAGTAATTTATACTAGATCGTTGTATCCTGCAGCTTTTCTCATGCTAAGTAAATTTGTCCTATCACTCCGAGAACTTCTTTGAAATTTACCATTCCATTTCGCCACATCTAAGCATTTCAATTTATTCCATCATTCCAACTGGAATACTATTTCGCCAAGTCAGAAAAAATTGTGGCATTGCCCTAGATAAAAGTTATATCAAGGTATACATTGAAACATTTCTGCAACGGCGACATCCTCTTCGGGTATTTCAGGGTGGTCATAGCCGTTGGGCCACTCTCCTAAATGCTTATAGTGAAACAAAGCATAATACCCCTGTTCCTTTGCTGTCTCAGCTTCTGTCTGCCACCAAATTTCCTGCTCTCTGGCCTGCCTGATTTCCTGCCTGGAAGGCTGTTGAGCACGAGCACTGGGTAAACGATAATAAGTAAGGCAAAATATGTAAATGTTTGGATTACGAACCGTTTGCGCCGCCTGTGCTCCTTGTATGCGAGGAAATCTCGATTTTCTTGCCGATATTTCGCATCGTATGGACGACGGTTACTGAGAGCCATTTGTGATTGCTCCTGAGTCATGACAGCAGCCCTGCGTTGGCGTCTTGATCGCAAAGAGAGTTAGAGCACGGGTACAAATTTTTAGGAAAGGACTCACTGTTCTCGTCTTTGACTTGCGAGCTTAGCCGCATTTCTGGCCGTTAAAAATTCAAAGAAGGATCAGAGAGGGCCAGATACATACATTAACGAAGACTCACCTTGCGTAGTAGGCTCTCCGTCGACGGAGAACTTCAGGGTGATCAGCTGGCATATGGTGGTGAGGGACAACTTGCAATTTCTCCCTGAGACTGGCTGGCGAGATCCCAGATCTAAAATGTGGCAAGCTGCAAATATCAGTCAACTAAAACTTCAAATAAATCACAGAAATGGTTTACTGACCACTGTATCTTTTCGTTTGCTCTCCTTGGTCACTTGCCCTTTGCGTTGTCTTTGCGCCACATTCAGCTCTATACGTACCATGCCAAATCCTGGGAACTTTTCAGGAAAACGTCTCGAGTACCTGGTCAGTGACCAGGTTAGGGTCCTATTCGCTGCAGCTGTGAAGGACGGTACTGAAACTGATGCTGCTGCCACCGTCGTTCATGGTTATCTCGTCAGGTTTCCTCCAGCAAAGGGAAGGGACTGGGAGCCAACCAACGAGGAACTTGAAGCGGTTGACGAGAAGATACCTACACCTAAGTTCCCAACATACGATGCGAGCTCCCTGAGCTATGAGGACCGAGTCAAGATGGAGAAGGAGAAGGAGGAATATGAGGCATTGCCTGAGGTATGTAAGCTTGATGTGTCATCAGTCATGTATAATTCATGTGTGCTGTGTTATTCTCGCTCAGGTTATCCTTCGAAAACTCAGATACGAGCACAACAAGGGCAAGAAACCGACCAACTCGAAGAATGACCGTTACGCTGCCTTGCTTAATCAGCTTATCAACAAGGACAAGGCCACTAGTGCTCCTCGTCGTTCCACTGAGTCATCTGTTTGGGCTGAAGAAAACAAGAAGCTCATCAATGAGAAGCTCAACGTGAAGATGGGACTACAGGGAAAAGATTCCAAGGGGATGGCTGAGAAGGGATCCAAAACAAAGGCTGAAAAGGCAGCACATCTCAACGAGCGCCAGAAGATTGTGAAGGAAGAGTATCAGAAGCTGTCTGAGGCAGAGAAGCAGCAGTGGAAGGACAGGTCTGTAGAGCAGCATAAGGTGGCATTGAAGGAGTGGGAGGAGAAGCAGGTGCTTCGATTTTCCAAGGACCCGAAGGATATGCAAGCGTATGTCCTCATTCTTCAGTCCTTTACTAAGGCTGACACCATCTTTGATCACAGTTGTATTGACAACGTTACAGAGTTTATTGAGCCTATCCTGAATGGGATCTGTGAAGCTACAGGCTGGAAGGCTACTTTAATGTTAGGTGGACCTGAACCTTCCGATGCAGGACGACTGAATATGATTAGGTATGTATCATTTACATATATCTGTTTTCAAGATTTTCTAATGTATTATATACTCAGTATACATTCGGGTGTCACAAAAAACCCTCCCCATCAGAACTTTGGCAGTGCTATGCGTGTTGAATACAGGGATCATGTCAAGCCGGTCTTTAGCAACTTTCTAAAACGTTGTTACTGTAAGTATCTCATTGTGAAATACTCTTAAACTTAGCTGATATTTGTTTTTAGCTGTCGAAGACTGTAGAGCTGTAGCTCTCCCTCGTATCTTATCAAAGAACATGACTTCCGCCAATCTTACTGACATCAAGCCCTCGGTACCATTCACATCAAATGAGCCACCCACGTCAAACGTCAGCAGATCAGGAATCCAGTCTATTGCGGCATCCAACCCTTCCAATGTGTCTTCAACCATTCCATCAGACATGGCAATGCCCGTCCATGTACTGGGAAGTCCGATCAACTCTCATCCACCAAGTCCAATCAACTCTCATCCACCAAGTCCAGTGGTCTCACGTGCACCAACCCCTGCTTCCACTGCTACGCAACTGCAGCCATCTTCTAATGACGTCGAGACCTCAGACAAGGAATCCGAAGATAGAGAGGAAGAAAATGGAACCGGAGGAAAAGAGAAGAAACGGAAGAGGGCTGGTCCGGATACAGAACAAGCACGAAAGAAGAAGTCTAAACGCGCACAAGGCAAGGGTGAGTATTTTAATTATATGTATGTCATTATTGTATACTAACTATTACTCAGATAGCGGAGAAGACTCCGAGGCTGACCCTGAGACCACTGACAACCAAAATCCCACCGGAGGAAAAGAGAAGAAACGGAAGAGGGCTGGTCAGGATACAGAACAAGCACGAAAGAAGAAGTCTAAACGTGCACAAGGCGAGGGTGAGTATTTTAATTATATGTATGTCATTATTGTATACTAACTATTACTCAGATAGCGGAGAAGACTCTGAGGCTGACCCTGAGACCACTGACAACCAAAATCCCTTCCCACCAACTCCGCTTGGTGCCCCTTCTGCTATACGCTGTGGTCGGAGACTTATGCTTCGTTTTTGGTCCAATGCGGAGTTTAGATCACTGCTCAAGGCTTGGTTAGATTTCGAGGTGAAGGAAAACTTTTCTACCAAGCGTACCATCTCTGCCCATGGCAAACGCCCCCCTTCCATCAGTGACTGGGTTGCCCGAGCCCGTCGGACTAATTTTGAACCTGTTCAGTTCAACAAGAGAGCAAAAGACCATGCTGACCGTCTTCGATCAGACTTTCTCAAATGGTATGTATGCATACAACCGAGTTGGAGGAAGTTAGATGATGCAGACCAGTTGCCGCAGACTGAGGGAAAGAATTACGAGGCACTTCGGGCTGCTGGACCCAATGGTATCATGACAGTTGTGATAGGCTTGTGCTTCTGGGGGGAAGCTATTTCAAGGTTGCCTATCACTAGACCCAGGGAACGGCAGCATAAGGAGTGGCAGGAGGACTGGTGGTTCAAGTCAGTGCAGGACGTTTTGTTTGTTTTTCGTGAACTCTCAAAGTAGTTCAACTTAATAGTTTCTTACTATGTATTGTGTGGCGTATTTATTTATTGTTGCGTGGCGTAATGATGTCGGCAATATATGAGCCTTAGTCATCCTTCATAGTAAGCTTACTACTTGGACGCTTAGACAAATTTATATATCTCCGTGATATGATGATTCATTATCCCCCGACTGCTGAAGAGGCCTGTTGTTCATTGAGTAAAGTATGTACACTAAAGTATCAGTATATAAACCTGGTCAGCCAATAAGATACCACTGACCAGAAAATAAATCCCAATTTGGTAGTTCCAGGCGCTAAAAGTGCACACCGGGAGTGCCATAGTTTAGCGCTCAACAAAAAAAAATTCCAAAAATAGCAGTGCTCCGCCTGATTTAGCGCTTTCAAAGGCACTAAATGTACTCATCGGAGATAAGTCCGAAAATAGAGATATACCGCTGATCAGAAATAAATCCCAATTTAGTAGTTACAGGCGCTAGAGGTGCACACTCGCAATAATATGCAAAATAAGGGCGCCGTGGTTTAGCGCTCAATGGAAAAAAAAAAACAACTCCGAAAATAGCAGTGCTCCGCCTGATTGCCGCTTTCAAAGGTACTAAATGTATTCACCGGAAATAACTCCAAAAATAGAAGTGCCGCCCGCTGGATCGGTAATAAGGGCTGGTTTAGCGCTCAATGGAAAAAAAACAACTCCGAAAATAGCAGTGCTCCGCCTGATTGCCGCTTTCAAAGGTACTAAATGTATTCACCGGAAATAACTCTAAAAATAGAAGTGCCGCTGGATTGGTAATGAGGGCCATCGGATTGCGCTTTTCAAAGCCAATTAAGACAATGGCTGGTTACCCATATGATAGCCAGGTGCCCAATTCCCCCTGCTGATGGTAGCCATGGGCAACTGCCCATAAAATGGCTAATTGCCCATTTCGCCATGGTAATGGCAGCCATGGCCAGTTGCCCACCAGATGGCTAGTCAGACAGTGTGATGCATCAGATGCAATGGTCTGCTAGCCATGTATTATACATAAAATTAGCAGCTATGGCTGGAGAAACCGCACTCAGGGTACATTCTTCCAATTGGTTGAACTCGTCAAAGCAACCCCACACTCCGACCTGGCAGAGACCCACGAAGGTAGGACCCATAGCTTGGAAATCAAGTCTCGTCACAGCAGAAAATCAGGGCAAAACAGCAGCCTCTTCCTTGTCTTTTGTCTTTGTCTTTGTCTTTGTCACCAGCACTGATGGGGAGGCGATCAGCGACGGCATAGACACCAGCATCGACCAGAGTTCCTCCTTCGGTACTGTCACCTCCGGTAGTTTGTTATAGCCATGCCCAACAAGTGGCCCCTCTACCACCAATTCACTGTGAGTTCCTCTGGAAACAACATCCATTCAGGAGTCTACAACATAGACTTGGCACAAAGTAAAGGGCTTCCCAACATTTTCCTTTCTATCTCCCAGCACCCAACCGTAGCTTCTGTTGGTCTAAAGGTCCATGAGCATACAGAACTGATATCAACACCAGAACTATCACTCACCGGGAAAAGTTTGCTAGAATGAGACTGTCATGGTTGGCCAATTTTGAACCTTGAGTACTTGGTCAAGAGATTGGCTCTGAAGACTGCTCCGAGTCATGTGAAGTTGACAAACGTCACCCGACTGCAGATGTCAGGAGAAAACTCCACAGAAGGGTCTCTCATTCCAGCCCGTTGAAGAACAGTGCACAAGTCTTCATCAAAGTCGTCACCTGTATACTTGTTGGATACTTTTATCTGGAAGATACTGAGGCCATTCATCCACGCAACAAAACACGACAGAGTAGTCTGGAAGAAATACAGGGGGTCAGATTGGTTATAAGCAGAGAGCAAATACGTACCTTGCCACTTCCACTGACACCAATGAGTAACAGATGCCCTTGCACCTGACGAAATACTTGGTCAATCTGGAGTACATGGTCTAATATGTCATTGAAAAGCACAAGTGGCACATCAAGCTCTTCTTCATAGAACACCTTTAGACAAGCCTTTGTATATTCTCGCAGTATTTCTCTGTCCACGGGAATGTAATCCTTTGAGGTCCAGTTTGAGAACAAGATCGAGCGGGTTAGTGACTCATCACAGTTTATGGTGGGGAAGTGATCCATAGCAGCTCGGTCAATGTTCTCATCTGTCCACAATCTCTCATCTTCTGTGACCAGACGATCCTGGAATAGACGAAGAGCTTCATGGGCCCAGATGCGAACAAGACCTTCGCACTGGGTGCAAACACTTGTAATTCCTTGGATATACAGAGGAATTACACAAGACTTACACTGGTACACTCAATATGTAAGTCCACTTGACTTACTAAAGTATTACCAAGGACCACTGTGAGACTTCATGCCTTACAATAGTCATATATAATTGTTCTATTTTTCTTGGTCTCTGGTAATACTTCAGTAAGTCAAGTGGACTTACATATTGAGTGTACCAGTGTAAGTCTTATGTAATTCCTCTGTATATCCAAGGAATTACAAGTGTTTGCACCCAGTGTCGACCGATAAAATCTCCAGTGGGCAGATAGCTTCATATATACCCCTGACCCATCTGGTCAACTCACAAGGACTGTACATGTAGTGAGCTTGGATGTCCGTCATGAATAGTTTTTGCAACGTGATTGAAGTGTTCTGTAGGTAATGGTATAATCAGTGGAAGAGGATTACCGGCAAGAAATAAAAACACACCTGAATTGCCGTAGAGGTTACCTTGAGTGCCTGGTCAACTCACAAGGACTGTACACGTAGTGAGCTTGGATGTCCATCATGAATCATTTTTGCAACATGATTGAAGCGTTCTGTAGGTAATGGTATAATCAGTGGAAGAGGATTACCAGCAAGAGATAAAAACACACCTGAATTGCTGTAGAGGTTACCTTGAGTGCCATTTTCAAATCCGAGAAGCCCGTTATTACAGCTCAAAGCTGCAGAAATTGGATCAAAACACTTATGAGATTCTGTCCAACTTGAACAACACTCTCCAACACCATTGCAACCCCAAGGGCTCCAGTTACCTCGTCGTTGTTCCCCTCAGCTACACCATGAGCATCAGCAGCAGCTCTGGATTCCACTAAAATATTCGCAACTGCTGGCCCATCCATCAATTTCCATGCTCTGTCCAACTTGAACAGCACTCTCCAACACCATTGCAACCCCAAGGGCTCTAGTTACCTCATCGTTGTTCCCTTCAGCTATACAATGACCATCAGCAGCAGCTCTGGCTTCTGCTAAAATATTCACAACTACTGGCTCACCCATCAATTTCCGTGCTCTTCCCAAACCTCACACCGAGACTTCCACAGTCCTTGAAATGATCGAGCATTCCAAGCTGTTGGTCACTCAGCTGGTCCTGCTCATGGCCAAAGTAACTGAAACCTTCAATTTGGAGGGGTTTGGATTAGCCTTCCATTTGTGAGAGATGGTCCTCTTCCTGCTTGAAGTCTTGACGAGGTCAATGAGAACACTACTAAATCTATTGAGTCAAAGCATGAGATACAGCGAAAGTGGACACGCACTCTTGCTTGGGCTTGTCTGTCATAATGGTTGGTTTTTGCCAATCGGAGGTGGTCTGAAAAATCGTAAGAATAATGAACGGCCCCAGTCACAAGTCAATGCACCTGATATTTAAGATACAAATCATCAGTGAAAGTTTACACTTGGTTCCAGTTTCAAAAGAATGAGGAACACCTGGAATGTATAAGCGTCAGCTTGAAAAGAAAAGGAGGAGGAGGGAAAAACTTGCTACTGCACTGCAGATCTTCACAATGGTGTCTCCTTCACCAAGAAACACTGAATTGGACAGATAGAAGCGCATTCTATCTGCACCAGAGGACGAAACACATTCGTCTTCAGATATTGTAGCACCAAAACGAATTCGAATGCTAGAGAGTGTGGAGGAGAGAGACAGAGCGAGAGGAAGATGGGAGTCAAGACAATAGATTGGACTGACGCAAGTTGACTACTCCTTCACATGTGACACAGAACAATAACGCAGACTCAGACTGTATCGATGTCGATAATCCTGGAGATAATAGACAATGCTAGGAGAAGCTCAGCAGGCACCCCATCATGCAATAGTTTTCGTTGTCACTTTTTGAGATAAAACCAAGTCATAAAAACTACAAGTCACAAAATACATATTATCGTAACTTATGTCCCTGTCCACTGCTCCTCAACAACCGTGATGAGGAAGAGAGCCGACAAAATCAGCCTTCAAAGTTATCAGACCCTGCCTCCAAGTCCAACGCTATGCAAGGCAACCCACTGATCAAATTGAGGGTATTGCTTGTCTGAGATGTCTAAAATTTCCTTGGTGGGACCCGATAGTTTGTTGAAGAACACATCATCGTAGCAGTAACGAGGTAAACGTTTCACGATCTGGCTAGTAGACTCCTGCTCTGTATAGCGGCGCTTCTTGGATGCAGGAAGGTGCTTGCGGAATCCAATTTGCTTCATCGACTGCTCATACGAAGCCGCACCTTGCACATCAATGCCATGGAGAATGGGGCCGATAGCCTTGTGCCTGTACTTTGGAACAAGAACCTTAAATCCAGCTGGGTTTTCGTCATCTGTATATTTGGAGGATTGACCGTCAACGTCGAGGTCATCAAGGAGAACTTGCCCAATTCAATGCTCCAGATGATCGTTAACCTCAAGGAGCTGTTTGACGTGCTCACGATGCTTGTTGAGTTTCTATGTAGTAAGATAAGCAAACTCTGCAGACTGCAGTGAAAACTGTCTGAAAACTCACCTGTATCTTGCGGGAGTGGACCCTCATCCTATCATTTGTGTAGTCACTATACTCTTTTACTCGAGCATCAGCTTCTGCCTCGTTTTCATCTGCATGAGGAAGAGACCTCTTGTATGCACCCTGGACCTGCACCATGAAACTCCAAATGATAGCTTGCATTACTTCTGACGACAAGTCAACCGTCTTCCCTGTATCGTCTAATGCTCCAAGTACTGCTGCAGCCATGTTTGAGACAACAATCTTGTTCCATGGGATCTGTTTCCAATTCTCGCCAAAGTAGAGAGAATACTGGAGTTCACCCCAGGGACCAGCGTGAGTTCCGATAAGGTGACTGAGAGCGCTTTCTTCGTCAACAGGTTGATAATCACTGCTGTGAAGAGTCTTGATCCCGCAAAGTTCCTTGAACTCATCGAGGATATCAGTCTTGGGACAACAGTGAGCATCGGGTCTGGGCAGGCAACAACAAGATACACATACATTCAGCTGTTTCCTGATTTTGGGGGATAAAACATCATAAGCCGTCTTCTTCAGCTCCATTTTATGGCCATAGCTGCCCTGCTTCATTGCACGCTTCCCACGACGTTTGGCTGCAGACGTGGGTGTGCCTTGTGCGGAGGCCGGTGGAGTCTGCAAGTTTTGTAGGAGTTGTTTGATATCGCCTGTGAACTCTCGAAAGAGTGCTGCAAACCCAGCCTCTCCAGCGGTAGGAGCAGCGCTAGCGGGGACAGAATCAGAGGTGGTTGATCTGCTGACAGGAGCAGTTCCCGAATGGCGAGGAGGGGTAGAAGTAACCTGAGGATGATCCATGTCTACATCCCGATCGTCGCTGCGACTTTGAGATGGCTGAGATTGGGACGAGGGTGGCAATTGAGCTGAGTGTTTGGGTTTGGCTCAGAGAGTTTGTATCTCGTTGTCCTTTTGTAGCTGACAATATCACGTTGTCAACCTCTATCAAAACAGGCTGAAGAAGCACTCACCAAGTCCCGCTGGGCTTTTTGCATTTCGACAGCGAATTGGGTGGACTGTTATCAGGTCACATGAGTTGAGGATCAGTCTCGAGCTATGTCTAAGAAAGTTAAGGAGGCACTCACCAAGTCTTGGCAGACTTTTTGAACATCTTCAGCAAATTGACTGCACTGATATGAGTTAAGAATCAGTCTCACAGATTGGAGCTATCTGACAACAGCATACCATCTGCTCCATCCCAGTTTGCTGAAGGAATCGGTATCTCAGGTAGCCATCATGAAATATGGTGGTGAATGCTCACCAACTCTGATATGACCTTTTCCGACTGGCTATACAGATTATGGTAGCCTGAAGCAGTCTCCTGAAGAATTTCGTACTGTTGTCGTGCTTCTCAGAGTTGTGATTGCTTGTAAAAAGGACCTATCAGTACCACAGAAACGAGAAAAAGAGAAAAAGTAACAAGAGGAAATGACCTGCTTCACGTACCAGTTCATCGTCCACATCCCGCTGCATTGATTCATCCTGCAGAAGCTCCTTCAACTTCGATATCTCGCTTCTTTGGAAAGATAGATCGTTGTTGGCTTCTTTGAGGGCAAGCTCCAGTTTTTCTTTTGCTGTGCGCTCCTAAGAACACTGTAAGTCACTGCCTATGTGCAGTTGGTAGCCACTCACCTTGTTGAAATCTTCTTGGGTAAGTCCTGCTCCAGCACGAAATTTTTCTCCATGGGGCCCAATGTTCCTGTCAGGTCCAACTTTGTCATCATTGGCTTCAACTCCGTGTTTACAGGATAAGGGTATGGATTGTCTGTTGGACAACTGAGTTTCATTCAGATTGTTTTTGTCAGATGTTGTTGGTCCCATGAAGTATGAGAGAACATTGTATCTTGATGAAGCTGGAGGCAGAGCTGGGAGCTCCTGTGTGGTAGAAAATCATTTCTCGGTTTCAGGAGACAATTGTATTCCCATACCTTTGCTCCAGAAGATGAACTGCCAGCGGGGCCATTGTTGTTCATGATAAAATGTTATTAAAGTAGAAAAATAGGGTTGAAAAGGAATGGGTAATGACTGTGGTTGATTTCAGGGGCACCAGGCTGTATGAGGTGTAACTGCATGAAGAGGGGTTATTAAAAGTAGGTTCTCAGTACGGAAAATGTGCTATGCACCTGACTCGTCTTGGTGCAAGAAGACAATTGGAGACTTAGAGAACAAAAAGGGTTGACGAAAGCACCAAATGTCCTCCATTTTTAGGATCAAAAATTCCCTAGAGCGGTAATGGAGCATGTGGAATCAGTTCTCGAGGTTTGAGCCCTAGAACCTACAAGGTGACAGGATGATAATGAATACACGTTTGTCATTTCCCTGACTTGGCACTGGAAGACAAATGGAGAGTTGACACACGATTCCGGCCAGAAGTTTGAATTTGGTTCTGTCCACAAGGAGGTGACTGCATACACACATTGTTCAACGTTTTAGAATGAGAACCTCATTATTGATGATGTACGGTATGTTCAACTCTACAATTGAAGCAACTGAGGTAGTTGTTGCCCACGACACTCCTGGAACCACTGGAGATGAGGAGCAAAGCTGTGAAGCAGCATGTAAGCAATGTATTCAAAAGCAAAAGCACAATACTGACTGCTTCACGATGACTTGAGCCTTTTTGGCATCTCCCTTCTGGAGATTGACAATGTTCTGGGCATTCTTCTTGCCAACTCACATAATGATGATGTCCCCATGAACGAAGAGAGCTGGATTTACAGGGAGGCGTTTGTGTCGTCTGAAGAATAACTGAAACCGTGTTTTTCGGTACACCACATCGGTGTCATGGACATACAGCTGGAGAAATGGCCAAGATTCTAATTGATGCTCAAGCAATGGCATCCATTCAACTTGATGCAACCTGGGTGGCTGTGAGGAGACGGTTGGGACTCGGACAAGATGTTTCAAAGATGTGGTGGATATCCTGACGGCAACAACATTAAAGACATGAGATGCCTATACCGAATCAGTTTACATGAGTATTGTCAATAAAGTAAAAACATACATCATTGACATTGTATGTGGTATGTGTCATTTTTGTGAAGTTAATGAGTGGAAGATTGAGGTGCAGCCTGCTGCAAGTTCAGGAGAAGGAAGAGGAATATGGGAAGCTTAAGAGGAATATGACAAGTTGTACCTCTCAGTGGCTTGAGAAAATGAGATTTGATGCATGCTCAGTGACTAGCATGAAGATAACAATAAGAACAGCTGCCTCCTTCTTGTTCTTCAGCTAAGTCAGATGACTAGCGTGAAGAGAACAGCTGCCTTCTCATTCTTTGATAAGTCAGACGACTAGTGTGAAGATAACAACAAGAGACGCAGTCAAATGCTACTGATGCATCAGGACCATCGGATGCGGAAATTGATGCATTGCGTCATGTTGACTCAGGATCACCAAAAGGACTACATGAAGCTTAAAAGCCCAGCCAGAGAGAACACAATCATAGACAATTAGGCATAGTACTATTGGTCAAAGGGAATGTTGGAGTAGAAATTAGGAAGAACCCTTCTTTGTTGAAGGCCGCCTGTTACCCTGGGATGCACCACTGTCTTTTCCACAAACCCCCCCATCTCCTCGCCCATCTTTCCCTTTCTCCGTCCTCCTCACCCGGGCTGCTTCTGTATCCTTCATAGTCTTCAGCTGATCTCTGAGAAGGAGATCGGTGCCCCAATGATCTGCATGATCTCTGAATAACTCTATAGCATCCTCTATCTGTAAGACCAATCAATATAGCTTGAACAGTACAATTAAATGCAGCACTGACATGGTTCCTGACCTTTTCCTTTGCGAGCTGGTTTTGATTGTTCAAGTTCAAGGTCATGTCAAGATACTTTTTAATCCCTGCTCTGGCAATCCCCTGAATGAGAGATAAGCGACTATGCAAGGGTGGACACACGAGTGCTTACCCAATATTCTTTTTGTTGATACTCATCCCACCCTGCTGTTTTCACCGTGAGCTCCACATTGGCTGGAGGGTGGATCAGTACAACCTCTGCTTGAGAGGAACCTGATGACGTTTCTTCATTGACAGTCGATGTTCCTTCATCATCCAGAGGTGTCATGGGTGATAGTGGGCTGTCAGAGAAGGCTGGAGACACAATGCAGATGGGGCTCGGCTCTTTATGTTTCAATGTTGTGTAAGGGTGAAATAGAGGCCTCTCTGGGAGGACTCTATGGATTGAGAGGGACCGAGTGGCATGTCTGGGTATGACTGTAGCATATAGAGGAATGACTTTGGGACGAGCAGCGGTCCTTGGGGAGAATGTGGAACTAGGTGTGGAGAACTTTGGAGAAGGGAAGGACATTATGAAATGTTGTTGTGCGCCGGCACAAAGGAAGTGAAGGAAAGATGTGAGATAACTGTGATGTACTGCGAGTGTAGAAGGAAAGATGCGAAACTGTGATAGACCGCATGTAGAATTCGAAGGTGCGCACTTGTTATTGTTCTCTGGTTCCTCGGCATGTGAGAAAGATGCGAAGTAGCTGCGATAAGGAAGATGTGTAGGATTCAAAGGTGCGTGCTTGTTATTGTTCTCTGATTCCTTCGCACATAAGAAAACAATAGAGAAAACTGTCCTGGTTGTCAAATGAGCTGAGAAGTGAACATAGAGAAAACTGTCCTGAAGTATGGGGTGGCTGTTGAAATACAAGAGAAAGAGGTCATGGTTATTGAATTCCTCAATGACACCTTTCACCTTCACCACCAACTCCAAAACACCGAAAAGCAAGAACAGGAAATACAAGCTGCGAGCACTCCTGGCTGGGCACCAGGGTGCAGTAGTGTGTGTGGCCGCCCACCCACTGGGAAGTCATGTAGCCTCTGGAGGTAAGTGCACAACTTTTTGGGCAGGAAAGCCTTACAGGTGCATGTAGGCTGAGAGGGGACACTTGTCTGGAAACTTCAAGACAAGAAACTACTGGGCTCACCAACTGGGGCTGGTGACTGGGGAGTTACAACTGCTTTAGCATGGATGATTAGACCAGATGATACCGATGATGGGCTGGCGTTTGGGACTGATATGGATATTTATGCATCTGGCGTCACAGCCAAAAGGAACAGGAGGTAGGCCAGCAACTTCTGCTGAGAGCGACGGGCATTGACTCGACTTGTGATCCTAGTTCACGGAGGTGTACTGCAACCATCTTGAAGGGGGAGAGAATGGGCAGGAAATAACAGCCATTGCATTCAATGCGAACTCCAGCCAGCTGGCTGTCGTCCATCGGGCTGAGATCATCCACAGATTCATAGTCGACCCATTGATGAGGCTGACCACAATAAAATCGACAAGGATCAAGAACCATTGGCCCCAGGTGGTCAGTTTCGGACAGACAGCTGCCCATGGTCCTGAAATCTGGAGTTTCGGAAGAGAGGATGGCGAAATGTGAGTAGATGTGGCATGACGTTCTTACAAGCTGACATATACTCGATGAAGGAGGGAAAATTACTGTGACAAGGACCACCGGTGTGGTGATGTAAGTGATCTGAAACAGCGACGTCTTTCTTCTTCTGAAGCTGCTCAAAAGCAGTGGTGCTGCAATCAGCGTCAAAGACAATGCATATATTCTGGATGATACGTCACAGGGTGTCGCTCTCTACAAACTTTCACATGCAGAAAGACTCAGGACATTTGCTGTGATGACCAACGAACGACGTTCAAGAAATGTTGGCTTCCATGACGGAGGGAAAGCTCTGATCTCCAGAAGTGATCATGGTGATGTCTACGTTTTTGACTGAAGGACTAGTGAGGTCAACAACATCATCCAGGTTGGGTGTAAAGATTGGGTGCAATCTGTAACAGTAAGTGACTTTCAGACTAAACAGAGTATAATCATCCCTGAAGCTAGGGCAGACAACGGAGATGGAGGGTGTGCCAATAATAATCATTGGTAGATCGGGGGAAAATTTGGGACAGACTGCTCTCCAAGTCTGGGAAAGGGAGACGCCTGCGCCAGAGAGGGAGGGAGCACACCAGGGGAGACTCCTGCAAGACTTCTACTGGTGGCAGGTAATTTGTGTGCTGTTGTCCATTCTTTTTGTCATGCAGAATCTTCCGCCAGTGAGTGTTCTGATTGTTTGACCGTTTCCATTGCTCAGACCATCTAAACAGAGAGCACGCGAATGGATGGAGATTGTGACTGGACTTGACCTGGGAATAGAGAGCTTAGCTGATCATGATATTGATACTCTGTAATGTAGCTCAGAGAAACGGCTGTATGCAAGCGCTTACTCAATAAAAAGTGAGTGTTCTGATTGTTTGACCGTTTCTGTTGCCCAGACCATCTAAACAGGGAGCACATGAATGGATGGAGATTGTGACCAGTCTTGACCGTAGTGATTCACTTTTGCTATAAAAAAATACATTCAGGCCATACGTATTGGGCATGGTGCTATGGCTTACCTGAGTTGCAGTATGTGTCTGCAGTACGAGGAAGAGGGAAGTGACGAGGTGAGCTGGGCTAAGAGTGTCACAAAGAGGCGAGCGCTTAGATAGCGATAATGAGGAGCTATGGGCTCGACTCGACTAACAGACAGTAGTAAGTACTGGAACTGGTCCCAACGACAAAGAATGCATTAAATACCTAACAGACAGTAGTAAGTACTGGAACTACAGTGCCCATCAGTAAAGGTGAAAGAAGTAATGAAAAGGGGAATACACACCTGGTCCCAACGACGAAGAGGTCAAGATGGGGAACCAGGTGTCAGGGCGGGGTTTATATATGTAAAAGTAAAGCTGTAAAGAAAGCTGTAAAGAAAGCTGTAAAGGAAGCTGTCAAGAAGCTGTATCGAAGCTGTATTGGAGAAGTGAAAGGTCCGGTGCGTAGCATGTGGAACAAGAGTCAAATGGTGTAAAGGTCCGAGGATACGGAGATAAGAAGAAATAAATAGTACCAAATATAGACGTCATGACATTACCCCCCTCCTACACTTCATTGTCCTTGATGAACCTTAAGTCTTTGTTGCCTCTGGGTGTTTCTTGTGGAATGCTGTGATTTTACATTTCGCATTTTTGAGATTCGCAACTGGCTCCCATGAGTTGTGACCGTCATCGTATCCTTTCCACTTGACAAGGTATTCCAGTCGCCTCCATCGTATCCTGCTATCCAGAAGGGTGTCCACTTCATACTCAGGCTCATCCTCCCCCTCGAGGTATACTGGCTCTGGTTCCTCAGGTAAAAGTCCGTTCACTGGATTACCCTTGTAGGGGTAGAGTTTGTCGACATGGAATACTGGGTGCAGGCGATTAAGAGTTTCAGGGAGGTCTAACCGATAGTCCAAATCTCCAATTTTCTCTACAATCTCGTATGGTCCCAGTTGCCGATCCCCCAACTTGTCACTTGAAAGCTTCAAGTCGATGTCTTCTGCACTCAGCCAGACATGATCCCCGACCTTGAACTGATGTCCTTTCCGTTTCCCTCTTTCATATCCTTCCTTCATCCGGCGCTTAGCCAGGTGTAGTGCTGATCCTGCATCTCTTCAAACCTGTCTTAGGATTTCGAGACGGTCTTCTACGCTTGGGATGCCTGTGCGCTGGCCTACCGGTATGTTGAATAGAGGAAGGTAGCCATAAGTCACCTCAAAAGGTGCCATGCCATGTGCGGAGTGTGTGCGGGAGTTCAGAATGAACTCGGCCATAGGAAGGTGTTCCACCCAATCATCCTGTCTGTAGTTGGTGTAGAGGTGCAGATATTTCTCCACCTCCTGGTTGGCTCGTTCTGTCTGTCCATTCGTCTGGGGTCAGTAGCCTGAGGAAAGGCTTGACTTGATCCCGAGTCGGTCCAACAAAGAACGCATGGTTTGCGCTGCAAACTGTGGACCACGATCTGATACAAAGCGGAGTGGGAGGCCATGAAGGCGGAAGATTTCTCGGTAGTATAGGTCGGCAACTTCAGTAGCAGTGATATTAGAGGTGCAGGGAAGGGTGTGGACTTGTTTTCCGTAGAGGTCAGTACAGACCAGGATTGCGTCATAGCCTTGCGAGGATGGTAGCTGTGTAATGAGGTCGACTCCAACTTCTTCCCAGAGTCCTAAGGGTACATCCAAAGGCTGGATTACTGCTCGTGGATGACGTTGCAGCTTCTTCCTGGCGCATTTATCACATCCCTCCACATACTTCTCCACAAAAGAGCGAATGGTGGGCCACCAGAAGTGCGAGGTTACCAAATCAAGTGTTCCATGTAGTCCTGGATGTCCTGCTGATGGTTCGTCATGGCATTGTTCTACTATTGCCCTCCGCAGGTCTTCATTTGGGGGGACGTAGACTCGCCCCTTGTGATATACCAATCCATTATCCTCCTCCCATTTGGGTAAACCATTGGCCAGTCGTTGCAATCCTTCCTTCTTCAACTGCTCTAGTCCTTTTAACACCTCCACTTCTCTTCCCAGTGCCTGACGAATTCGTTCCTCTAGAGGGTTCGCCAGCGTAGTGGCGGTGAGCCTTACAAAGTGTTCTGGTTTGAGTACTGTGGTTTCCAGATTGTCTTCCCGGTCCGTTACTTGGTGGGAGGAGAGGCGAGAGAGGGCATCTGCTTGGGTATTTGCTTTGCCTGGGCAATGGATTAGTCGAAAGTCAAAGCGTGATAGCCACAGGGCCCATCTTGCTTGTCGTCGACTAAGATCCTGTGCTGTTTGCCAGAACTCTAGATTGGAGTGATCTGTGATAATTTCAAAGGGCTGTGGTAGTCCTTCCAGATAACTCCAATCTTTCAGTGCCTCGATAATAGCCAGCATCTCTCGGTCGTAGATTTCGTAATTGCGTTCAGCTGACTGCATGGATGTGGAACGGAATGCTACTGGGTGCCAAAGACCGTCTTCCAACATCTGCATTAGAGCTCCTCCTGTCGCGAAGCCCGAAGCGTCTACTTCGACTCGGGTAGGACAATCTGGTGACCAGAGTGTAAGAATGGGCGCAGACGTGAAGGCTGTTCGAAGGGAGTCAAAGGCTTCCTGTTGGTGAGTTCCCCAATTAAACGAGATGTCTTTATGAGTGAGGTCGTTCAGAGGCCGAGCAGTTTTAGCAAAGTTCTCTATGAATCGTCCCTAGAAATTTGCAAAGCCCAAGAACACCCGAACATCGCGGACATTGCGGGGAACTGGCCAGTGCTGTACTGCTGCCACCTTCACTGGGTCCATGCGAACTTGCCCTTCTCGGATAATCAGCCCCAGATATTCTATCTCCTCTCGTTCAAACTCGCATTTCTCTGGCCTCAGATACAGATCATTCCTTTTCAACCTGGCTAGCACTTCCCGAACCACTCCTCAGTGTTCTTCCAGAGTCCCACTGAAGATCAGGATGTCATCCAGATAAACTGCTACCTTGCCTGCTGCGATCAAGTCTGAGAAGATGGAGTCCATGAGGCCCTGGAAAGTAGCTGGCGAGTTTGTCAATCCGAAGAACATGACAGTAGGTTCAAAGAGTCCTCGGTTGGTTGCAAATGCTGCCTTCCACTCGTCCCCCTGTTTGATCTGGACATTGTTGTAACCCCAACGTACGTCAAACTTGGTGAAGTATTTGGCACCTTGAAGGTGGCTGACTATGTTGGCAACAAGGGGAAGAGGGTAGCAGTTCTTAATAGTGTACTCGTTTAGGCATTGGTAATCCTGAACAAACCGAAGTTTCCCATCTTTCTTCTTCACAAAGAAGACTGGAGAGGACAGAGGGGATTTGGAGGGCCGGATATATCCCTTGCAGACATTTTCGTCAAGGAATTGATTGAGTTCCTGCTGTTCATTGATGGACATCGGGTAAATCTTGGTTCGTAGGGTAGCGGTTTGTGTGCAGGAAGGCGTTCCGACTCAGCTTTGGAGAAGATCTGAGAATAATCCCGATATTGAGGAGGGACTATCTCCTCAAACGACTGTTTTGGTTTCATCCGGTTTGCCTCTTCAGCCAGCTGCTGTGAGTAAGTGAACCCTGCAGCACACCAGACTTCTTCTCCAGTGTCAGCAAGGATCCCTGCTTTCTTCCAGGAGCACCTCGTAGCCCGGTTAGTGCGAATGCGATATACTTGGGGTTCCTCTTCCTCCTCTTCTGCTGCCAGATCCAGGGGTTGGTCTATGGGTGCATGTGTTTCCTGAGGAATTGACTGGGTTGGTTCAGATTCTGCACCTTCCAGGACAACATTTCCCCTTGAGGTTGGTCCGAAATTGGTAGCAACGAACTGATCCTGATCGGGGATCTCTTCCACTGATGGGGGCGGTGCTACAGGGATTTGCAGCCGGCCGCCTGTCCAGTCTATCTGTGGGTTCATCTTACACAGCCAGGGAAGACCCAGGATGACGTCTTCTCCACCTAAGTCCGTAACCAGAAAATCTAGCCATGCCTCCTGTCCATCTGCTGTCATAGCTAGCTGACAGAACCGATCTATACGCCCTGCTCGGTTAAGGGTTCCATCAATGTTGTAGACATCTAGGGGTTTACAGAGGGGATAGGTTTGGATCTGGTGCCGCTTTACAAATGACTGTCCCAGGAACAGTCCTGTAGCTCCGCTGTCAACCATTGCCACTACCACTGCCTCATTTCGTCTTCCTCAGAGTTTCACACGTATACGGAAGTGAGAAGCACAAGATTCTATTTTGGGGATACTGGATATGGTACATGAGGGAATAGAATCGTACGAGGAACAAGAGAGCATATGGGTATTCAGGGGTGTTTGCGCCATGGCAGGAACAGACACCCGTTTCAAAAACCCTGTTGGTTAGCGATGTTACGGAGTAAGGCAGTTTGATCAGCGATAGATTGTTGCGAGGCAGAGAGCATAGACAGCAATTCAGTGGATGAGGAAGCGGCGACAGTAGCAGTGGGGGCAGCGGCAGGGGTAGGAGAGGGTGGATCATCAGGGAAAAGACTAAAGGTATCACTAATAGTGGCAGCCACACGTTGTCTACTTCGACCCCCTCCTCTGGGTCGACCCATGTATCGGTCCTGACAGACAGAAGAGCAATGACCCATCCTCTCACAGTAGTCACACTTGTCATGTCCATGGTTCCCATCTCGTTTCATGTGATCCTTGGAACCGCAGCTGTAGCAGCACCCCTGCATCGCCTTCTGGTAGTCCACGAAGGTGCGTCTGTTACCCTGGGGACACTCAGTACGGGAGGCATCAATGTCCATGGTGTTAGGGTCTTGCGCAGAGGGGAATCTGGAGAGGGATGGGGTAGGGCCAGTGACTGGTTTTCCTACAAACTCTGCTAGGGTCTGTTCCACATGAAGTGCTTGGTTGATCAGCTCGTCTAGGTTTTTAGGGGCCTCCTTCTGTCCTAGCTCCACATTTGCTAATGGGAACAACAGGTCCTTATGAAGGCGCTTTCGGAACTTGTACTGGAGGTCCTGATCCAAGAACCCAGTCTTCTCTGCCCACATCTTGAAAATCTGAGAGAACTCCGCGACTGTTTTATCTCCCTGTTTCAACGCCTCGAGCTTGTTCTTGGCCAACTGCTGCTCGTTTGCTACCCCGAACCGAACTTTTAGTGCGTGGGTGAAGTTGTCCCAGTTCCCTTCCCAGGGGAAGACTGCTCCAGCTTCATCTGCTCGGACTCTGCTGATATGACGAGCATACTCTGCGGCCCATTCTGCAGCAGGTCCTTCCATCATAAGGAGTGCTTCTGCAATGCACTTCCGTGGATCGAGTTTCCCACTGTCAAGTTTGAGCCGCTTTTGTTCTCCAGCCCAGAGAATGAAGAGAGATAGGAACGAGTCGAGTTTGGCTGGTTCGCCTTGAATGGGGCTGGTTTGGCAGTTTTGTCTGAGGATTCGTGGGTAGGTCTATCGACCAGATTGGTGATTGCCTGCTGCAGCTGGTTCTGGTTGTTGACCAGACCCTGGAGGAGGTTTTCAAGGGCAGCAGAGGACATGTCGATGTCAGTGATTGGGGAAGCAATGGGACTGAGTGGGGCTGGTGACACAGGAAGAGGGGATGGATTGGGTATGAGTGTAGGACTGGGACGGGCTGTTGGTATGGCAGAAGGTGGAGCAGATAGCGGTAGTGGGGTGTGAGTGATGTCTGGTGATGGAACAGTGGAAGTACTAGAAACAGGACCAAAGAATGGCAGGTGGCTGAAGGCAAGGCATAGGAAATGGGAGCAGAGTAGGGCTGGATTGCTGGGTAGGATTATACTGTGTTCTCCTTCCCAGGAGTAGTAGCGGACCTGGGGGATGGATTGATGAGCGTGGGGACAAGGCTGTTGCTGGCATTTGTTGTAGAGTTCTTCTCCGTTTTCAAGGTAACTGTCGATATCAAAGCTGACGTGCTTCTGATCTGTTAAGTCAAGACCGTGTAGCCAATCTACACAGAGCAATGGCGTCAGAGGCGGTGGGGGAGATGCAGAGACAGATGAATCAGAGACTGAGGATGGTGTGACGTATCGTCCAGACATGGTGGCAGTAGTACCTGCAAGGGCGACCTATACAGAGGCCACCAGTGCAGTAAGGGATCTTGACCTAATGTCACAAAGAGGCGAGCGCTTAGATAGCGATAACGAGGAGCTACGGGCTCGACTCGACTAACAGACAGTAGTAAGTACTGGAACTACAGTGCCCATCAGTAAAGGTGAAAGAAGTAATGAAAAGGGGAATACACACCTGGTCCCAACGACGAAGAGGTCAAGATGGGGAACCAGGTGTCAGGGCGGGGTTTATATATGTAAAAGTAAAGCTGTAAAGAAAGCTGTAAAGGAAGCTGTAAAGGAAGCTGTAAAGGAAGCTGTAAAGGAAGCTGTCAAGAAGCTGTATCGAAGCTGTATCGGAGAAATGAAAGGTCCGGTGCGTAGCATGTGGAACAAGAGTCAAATGGTGTAAAGGTCCGAGGATACGGAGATAAGAAGAAATAAATAGTACCAAATATAGACGTCATGACAAAGAGCGCATCTTGGCACAGCAAGCATCTAGGCTGAACCCATAATGCTCGAGACTGCCCGAAACATAATCCGTGGCAGTTTCATGCAGGAGAGAAGGAGGAAGACATGAGAACTTAAAAGAACTCTGACTTGGCATCTCCAAATGTATCTTTGTTTGGCTGCGGCGGTGAACGCGGCACTGGAATGTCTTAAATTATTCAACGCGTCACACGTCAACTCTTTCCTCACATTCCTCACATGCCTACAAAAATATAGTCTGCTACTGTGCAGCTATCATATTTCATGAATTGCTGTGCGCAATCACTCACCATACGCAGCTTGAATACGCTTTGAGTTGTATCTTCCCAACAGCTGATTGCTCAGGTATGTGTTTTGTTTTCATGCGTATCATTTCTCATAGTCATCTATAGAGCACCGAAGATTTTTTTTTCCCGAATATGGCTAGTACTTCAGAGCCTGTGTATTCCTTGAAAGACATCAACAAAGATCCCAGTATGTTGACTGTGTTTGCGAAGCCTGGAAGTTGTGCATTTCACCATCATTTTTAGACCTGACTCCCTTACTGAACTTAGTGCAGCTCTCAAATCCTTCGACGGTTTATGTGGCAATCATGTTGGGGAGGTTTTGGTATCGACACCCAATATGCTGACCCTTTACCAGCCTCCTCTCAATCAATGTTCTGTCCGAATGAGCGTAGATGACCCTCTCTTCTTTCCTCAGCCATTCAATCGCTCAATAGCCCATCTTGCAGTCATCAGAACCCCTCAATCCTCACCAGATCACTCCTTCGCTGTTGCTTGGATGGTCCCCAATGAGTCTCATTTTGACCTCTCGTCTCAGACATTTTGTACAGGATTTGGTTTCTTAAACCTGCATATTTGTCATAAGCTGGGTCGTTTGAGCAATACCGTCCACCAGTCAATCCTGCATGGCCAAGAGGATGACACATACATTCGCTCAAGTCGTGAACATCTTCATCGTCTGATGGACCACCTGAACCTAACAGCGCCAATGGATGACGTCTTTCTTCAGTTCCAATGTGCCCAGCGCCATCTTCTTGAATTAGACGCTAGGATTTGGTGGATTACAACATATCAAGAGAGATATGGAGGAGCAGGCCACTCAGCCATAGCAGACTACTCGTTGACAGGGGCCTTTACCAGTGATTTGGACGTCCTGGAGAGCCTTTTTCAGTGCAGAAAACCAGTTTACTTCGTTCACACTCTATCTCGTGCAGGCAACGCTCACATTGACAAGCTGCAACCTTTTCTCTCTGCTCATCATGATCAGAAGTTCCAGTTACCCAGCGTGTTTGAGGTTGATTTGCCTGACAAGGTACCATCACACTGCATCATATTCACTGGCCTTGCACAAAATCCCAAGCAGTATTTAATGATGGTCAACTACATTATATCCCTCTTGGACTATCCCTCTCCCCTCGGAACCTCTCAACCATGCAGCTCAACATCCATCCAAAAGGCGAGCCTTACTTTCCAAAGCAACCTTCCCACCAGGAGCGCCCCTTCTGGCTCCCAATATGCTCCATGTAAGGTCATTCAATCAAGCTATGTCTTTTCACTATGACTCACATTTTCTCTAGATCCTAAAGGAGGGAAGGGCAAGAATCTCACAGACACTGGCTCCAACAGCACCTTCATTACTCCCTCCAGCCCACTCATGCCGCAATCTTTAGAAAACTGGAGAACAGCCCTAGAGAGTCTTGTGGGGCACAATCAGTCTCTTGCCGCTCCTGAGGGAGTAAATCAGGGTTTTGCTCTTCCACCTGCAGACTTGTCTGTCACAACCCATAACCAGTCGACTGCCACTACACTCTTCCGCAACTACCTAAAATTAAAGGACATCTTCATGTACCACCTCTCATACAGCCCAGATCACTACTTGAAGAAAAAATGGCGACAGCTGCTCACTATTGACGAGATGCAGGAGATGCGCTCAGATACACGAGCAGGGAAGAAGCAACTGGAAATGCAGACTCTCCTGAAGAGCATGCTGAGCAGCAAGAATACACTTCAATTTGATCAGCTATCGTCCGCTCCTGTGATTTGGCGTGATCAGACACTCGATGGTACCAAAGTTCCTCCAGCTCACATCGCCAAGGAGATCATCTGGGAGCTGTATGAGCTCAATTTTCGACACGACCTTGTTATGTTGGATGCTCATCTTGACGAGAGTAATATGTCACTGCCGGAACATCACGCCCTTCTTGATCGGTGTTGGATTGGAGCACTGGAGTAGGTTGATTTCAGGAAAGCGCAGGATGGATTAGGCTCTACTGATACCAAAAGCAGGGCAAAGCTTTTGCAAGCTCTGCACACTCTCATGACTACTTGGCATGGCCCGAAGCATCCTGTGTTACTTTCTCGGTTTCCGGATGGCATTGGTAGCCACAATTTTGGTATAAGGCTTGATCAGGTTGAAACTGAGCTCGCATTTTACTATACCAATTCTTTCTTGGACATTTTCTATAGGGCTGCCTCCATACCTTACCAGTTGTCATCATTGTAGGTGTAGTCTACATTTTTTTGCTCACATACTGTATGTAATCTACTGATTTGTTTACTTGATGTGTTTATTCTGGTCCATCTCTTACAACCTGTGTATAACCTCCTGATTTGTTTACTCAATGCTATTGTCTTTTTGCCTCCTCAACCCGTGGGCGTCAGTCTTGCATCAGCCCCTGTTGGCCCTAGATAAAACTCAAGTATAAAATCACACACGTCGCAGTTTTGGCATAACAAATTCATTCATTCAAATCTGAGAGTCTATATGGATGTGTAAGGTATTTATGTATTAAAGACAGAAGAGGTGCGAAGGGGCCAGAATCTATAAGGACCAATCATGGGAAGATAGAAAACAGACCGCTATAAAACCCAAAAATACCAGTACAATGAGTACAATGAATAAATACCCAAGAGAACCACAGATCAAGCTCCAGGAGTCCTTAGGAATAATGGGATTGTTACTATCGGGCAAAGGGGAATTGTCTGACTTGTCCTCCTCTTTTACATTTGGAGTGTCCCCATCAACAGCAGAGTCCAGGAAGACAGAGACAGTGGAACTGGAAGCAACGACAGTGTCTTCTAACTCGGTGCCATAGGATTTGGAGTTAGGGAAGCTGTCACTGGCCACAGTGTCATCTTTCTCGGCATTGGAGGATGATTTGGAATTGGGAAAGGTGTCATTGGTGAGAAAGGTATTGTCATTATGGGAGGGAGAATCGTCTGGGGCAACATGGCGGGACCAGTCTACTATTTGGTCGCTTGCAAGAGAATAGCCATCAGTGAGAGCTATTTCATTTTGCTCATGATCAGCTTCGACAGAGTTGGCTTTCACAACATGGACATGATTGACTTTGACCGAATCGGCTGACTGACAAAGCAAGTCTGGAGTCAATGATATCAGACGAACTCAAAACTGATTTACCTGAAATGTTACCTGACTTCATCCAGGGCTTTTCAAGATCCCTATTTTTCAAATTCTCCAACACCCAGTCCAGTGTAGAATTTTCGTTTTGAGAATCTTGTATGTGTTTCCAAACATGGTCATTGAACCATTGGGAATGTACATACAGAGTGGAGACATAGTTGAAATACTCAACAGGATTAAGCAGAGTTTCCCACTCATGGACCTTCTGGATTGCAAACTGCAGGCTGCCATCGTCTTTCTATAGTATCCATCAGCGACTGGGTAAAAGATCTGGCATATATAGAGACTCACAAATTTAGTACAAGCCACAAAGAGCGCGGATTTGTGCATACTGGTAGCAAGACTGTAAAGCGGATACGGTATGTTGAGGCATGCATAGACAGCGGCACCACTGAGGAGATCGGAACAAACCTGGTTCTTAGCGACCCTAAATTGGGATACACAGAACTCCTGGGCCAGGACAGGAATGTCGAGTTCATACATGCCCAATGGCTTCGCAATTTGGGATACAACCGTAGTCCAGTTCAGAAGAGTCGTTATATAAACCAACTGTTCTGGTGTAAGCGCTGGGCCAAGGGGAAGACTGATTATGACATATTGATCAGCTCTGGAGTATTCGCTCAGCACAGGGTCCTTAGAGCTGTGAACTGGTCGAACAACACGCTCTTCAAATTGTTGAACTCTGGAATGTGTTAGTGGCAGGGTCATAATGTAGTGATGGAAACACTCACGGTAGTCCATGTGCACGTGTTCTCCAAATCTCTGCTAGGATGGAGTCCATAGGACGCCTGAACGGAGACTCTTGGGGTAGAAGGCCGGGTTGTTTGCAGGCCAGATACATGATTTCATCGTTTCTCAGCATGTAACTATGAGGCTCCACTTGTGCTCTTAACTTGTCAAGAGACTTCCACTCAAATGTTAACTTGGACAAGCCACTGAGATAACAATCTCATGAGATCTTCTCATCAGGAGAGGGCAAAGTGGGTTGCCCATCCCAGTGAAATGCGTTAAGTGATTCACAGCAGATGTGGAAGATGAAGGCTTTGACATGTTTTGGCGATGTTAAGTCATATTTGCCGTACGTGGTGAAGAATTTGGAAACTGCAGCACGATGGGCAAGCTGCCTGTCTGCATGTTCACGGACACAAAACCAACTGGATTGGGTATAAGCTTCAGTTATTTCTGCAACTTCTTTCTTCTCCTTTTCCAAGAACATGTCAAAGATCTTGTCCAAGCACTGGCTGCTCTCATCTTCAATTGTCTGAAGGAAAAATTAGGTCAAGAAGATGAAAACATGCTTTGGAAACGCACCTTAAATGTAGGGAGAAGATTGTAGCTGCAGCATATTTGGTGTGACCTGTTGAAGGTCGGCCAATCGAGCATGTCTAGAATAACCGAACTGGGTGTATGAGAGCTTAGGGCACTCTCTGTTCCATCTTCCGCTTCCACGTTGGTGAGATAAGTGCAGAACTGCTTCTCATTCCCCAACAATCTGGTGCATGCTAGTAAGCTTCAGCGTAAACGAGTCAATGAGACAGACGTACATTGATAAGGCAGATTCCGATGTTTCATTTCAGGATGCCGATGATCTCTTCAGCGATATGTCAGTACCTGACGTTTCAGCTGATGCCGATTCTGGTGTAAGTGTCAAGTTTTGGAGACTGCTGCTTATACGGCACATGTCATTGTTGTTGTTGCTGTCCGTAGGGGTACCATTGCCCATTTTGGCACGTTTGGGAGACCGCTCTGTATGACTGCGAGATTGGTCTTTTCGGGGAGAAGATGAGGAAGGCATGTGGGAGAGTTTGGTTACTGTTTGTGACCTAGTTTTACGGTGGGTCTGTTGGTCTTCCTTGGAAGGGGAAGGTCTCCGAGGTGAACCACTTTGCTGGGAAGTGGAAGATGCAGAGAAGAGGGGAACGTCTATGTAGACAGTTCACTTTGTAGGGGAATGACCTCGAGGGGAACAACTGTCCTTGGAAGATGAGCAACGTCACTTTGTAGGGGAGGGTGCAGGAGGTTCTGAGATGAGGGGTGTCTTGTCCTCAGAGCCAGAGGGGAAAATCCGTGTTTTGTGATCAGAGGAGTGCATCCTTTAACCAGTTGCTCAGAAGGTGGGTTGTTGAAGAGACGAACTCTACAACAAGATGGATAAGAGTTGTTGACAGACGAACTGTACCATAAAGAGTCGTGCATTTGTCGTGCGTTTACAGGATTTCAATTAGCCAAGCGGCCCAATGCACCAAGAGTTTTTCCCACCAACAGTCAAAAACACAATAGCCAAATGTTACGTCCCTTCACGTCCTTACTGTTCTTCACCCACCCCCATTCCGCCCCATTGTTGTACGTGCCACCAGGCATCTGAATCCGTTTCGGTGCTTTCTACAGGACAAATGTGTTTTGTTCTGGTGCAGCTAGAATGCAGTTCTACCTGCACTTCATGTCCTACAGTCTGGTCGACTCCGACTATTCCCCCAGATATAGTTCAGCTCATCTGGTCATATAAGTCGCTCTTCAGATGCTTGGAGAGCATTCATGAAGTACAAGGTATCTTCCACTCGAATCCTTACTCCTGGCACAGACTAATGGGATTATCTCCTTCCATGTTATTCCAACCACGGAAATGGGATCATCTCTCCTTCTAGGCTTCCAACCACGGAATACAAATGTATACGCTTAGATGGGAAGAAGGATTCGGATGGGAAAACATAAATGGAGGGAGAACAAGAATTAGGGAGAACAAGGCTCCTGGTTTCCAAGGCAAACATGCCTACAACTTTAGTGGTCTGATGCTTTTTATACCAATGATTCACAATTTCTGCAGCCCATGTTCTCCTCTCATACCAGGGGTTTCAGAGGATTTTCTGTATCCCCAGGTCCTGATGTGTGTGAGGTCTTTCTTGTACCACAGACGTCTGTTGACTGTTTTGCAGGTTGTTTCCAGTGACTCGACTCGAGAAACCTCTCGTAATGTCAGTACCCGTTCAGCAACAGCATTTCCTCAGCTGAAAAGTTTTCAGGCAAACTCGTTGCTTCCCTCTGAACTCCTTGACGGAATGGGTTCTCTCAAGCTACAGGAGGAGTTGTTGGTGAGTCCCAGTCACACCACAGCCTTGTCATAGACTTAACGTTGTATAGTCTCACTTGTCTCACTCGTCGCTACCAGCTGAGGGTATGGGAACCCTCAATATGGCTATGGGAGCCCTCAACATTGAGGATGACAATGCCATGCCGGGATCTTTCTCGCCAAGGATAATGAATTCAGCTGTACGCCCAGTTCTTGTTTCATTCTCAGCGTCGGTCTAATCTATTGCGATAATGCCTCAGAATGATCAGATGTCAAGCAGTAGCCAGTTCAATGACGATTCACTTATATCTGCTACCTGGATACATGAATAAGGCCAAGTCCACATATTTTATGATCCATCCACAAGAACAATTCACCATAATCACATAGGGTATTCTGCTGGCAGGGCCATTCCTGAACCCTTCGAGCTCACTGCCACTGCATTCCCGCCCATCATCAACTGTTCCCGAACCCCGCCCAATGTCACCTTCATTGTCATCGCCGTCGGTACACCCAAATGGTTAGTAACATCTCGGTAGTCGGTTGCACTTCGCGCTAATATTGCGCTCGACGTGGTGCCTATCCGAACAATTGCTCCATAACATTGCGCCCGTCGTTTGGAATTTCGTTACCATCATCCTTAAAGCCGTGCTCGCTGTTGGAAACGATGAGCACGGCTTTAATCAGTAGCATCCATAAAAATAGCAAATAAAATCGTAAAATTGCAGCAAAAAATACATACATGAGGGTACAATCAGGACTGCCAGGTAGACCCTGTACAGAACCATACATTCCGCTATCGTGTCCAAAAGATACAAAATGATCCATATCACAAAAAAACCCACTCTGATCACAAACTGGCCTTGCTATCATTGTCGTCGCTGTACTGGTCATTGCTGTCTTCACTGTCATTGATGTTGCCCAGGCTGTCTTGCTCAACGTGCTCAGAAAGGGGGGTGGACCAAATAGACTGGAAAGGAAATTTCAATACACCAATAGAGAGTGACCTGCTTTGCAGCATATGCAGCCAGACCGTTCCTTATCCCAGCTTCCAGACCCTCCTCGCCGTCACGTAACTCCCTTCGTTCCGACCACCAGCGTTCCTTCCAAGCGAGAAACGCTGACGTATGCCGCATTTCCTCCTTCAGGAGCATTACCTCCTCTGTTGCTCGTTGGGCTCTTGCACGGCTCCGACACCATTCTGACCGGCATACCTCGTTGCCCTCATCTGCTCCATCCTCCAAGTTGATTCCTGGCCCTGACTCCCATATCCAGGAATTGTGTTTGGTTGTTTCCCATCCCTTCCCGAGAAATATCCTCCCTTCGTGTCACTCTCTGATGTCCCGACCTCACCTCGTTCCAAAGGACAATCTCGTTGTCTCCCACTGCCGTACTCGCCTCCTCTTCTGCAGGCTCCCAGCTATCTTCGTTTGTCCCCCGCCTCCCCGCACCCTTCCTCAAATGCGCTTGATCCCGATATGAGCGAACGTCCTCATTCTTCAAGACCTGCAACTCCTTCTCCCAGACTCCAGGCCCCACCCAGCTCAGCTTCGCTGCTCTTGCCAGTTGGTATCCGTTAGCATACTTTCTGGCCCGCTGCTGGACACGGTCTATTATTGCACGTGAACGGAGACCAGGACATTGGCCTGCAATGTTGGCATTTTTGAAGAGCACCATGCAGCTCTTGACTTGGAGAGTGTGGCAAAGACACTCAATAGCGGTATTGCACTGGGCAGTGCGGAGACGGTCCTCAACCAAGACAAGGCCAGGCATACACACTCTTTCCTGACATTCCACGGGAATAGCTGAGGGTAACCACAACTTTATGTCCTCTGGGTTGGTCACTTCTGATCTTGACCCCTCCACCTCCTCGCCCAGATCCACCAGCATCTGCAAAAGCCCTGGTAAATATATCCCTCGCAGACGTTCATATGCCACCAGCTTCTCGTGGAGAGGAGCTCGTTGTTCAGCAATGGCTGTCTGGACTCGAACGTCACGGTTTTGATTACAGTGTCCCTCGGTTTCGGTACCAGTGCCCTTTGATTTGATGAAGTTCTGCACGGTTAGACTCAGGTAATATCAGCAACAGAAACAGCAGCAGCATTAGTCAAGGAAAAACTCACCACATGCGCTCTAGATCTAAGCCCATGGCTATGAAGCCAGCCGCACTCACATCATTCCAACTAATACCCCCTCTTGCTTGACGGCTTGCATCTTCCACCTCCAGCTCTTCTAACGCCTCTTCCTCACCTAGAACTGCATAGCACCAACACATTAAAGTGCAGAACTTTTCATACAAAATAAAGACACTCACATTCGCTGGTTACTTCAAACAGATTTTCTATATCCTTTGGATATGGCTCAACCTCCCAAGCGACACAGGCAGCCTCCCACTTCTTGACCAGGTCCGACGGTAATCTTGACGTCCAAGCATTGTGGGCCTCGACCTGGACGTTGTGTTCCGCAACTGCCACTTTATACCTCTGCATCAAGGTTGCACCTGATAGATTTTGTAGGAAGTTAGCTCAAATGTTACTAATACAAATCAGAAGTACTCACCCATGCCAACGAGCTTTTGCCAGTTCCATGCAGCAAAGTGATCATCCAGGATATCTTGACGTGTGCCCAGAGCCATTGGCTTAGTCGAGTAAGAAACACCATTGTGAGTGGCCCAAATCCTCTCTGGCCCCTCTCCGTTACAATGACCAACTCCGGATATCAAATTAAAGGAGAACTGCTCATGTCCTTTTTGAATATGAGCAGGCTCATGAAATTTTCCGACAGCAGGAGAAACGTTGCCAGCGTTGAGATCATGGGCAGGTCTCATGTCATCGGTCCATATGTTCAATATGCGGTCAAAGAGATGAATAAACCATTGACAAGCTATATCATAGCTTATCAACAGACTGGTTATCTCCAGGAAGGTCTTGAGCGTGTAAGCAAAAATGAAATCCATGCAGGCATATCTGGACGTAACGGTAACAGTCAATGAGTGAAACTAAACATAGAGCGTCCATGACTTACTGCTCTCCATTGGGTATATTCCCTACCCTGTTTGGCATCAGCATGTCAGTCCTCTCGCAGGAAACAGCCCCAACGCCAGTATACCATAAACCCCTTGAGAACTTAGTCAAAGCTTGGGCCAACGCAGTGAAACCCATGCAAGTGCTAATCTACATTTCGATTAACGACTTCCTCAGAAAGACAGTCCTATGATACTCACATCGTCGTTCTCTATATGGCTGAGTAAGTATTCTTTGTACTTTTTTCTGGGAACGAAATAGCTCCAGCCCACCCCAAAGCCTGGGTCTCTTGAGTAAGATGAGACGAGCTGATTCTTCAGTTTGAAGTTAGCGTCCATCACTAAGAAGACGCAGTAGAGAAATTGACGAGCAGAGGACACGGTGGAGATGTCAAGGCCAGGAGGCAAATTAATGCCTGGGTATGGGCAAGAGGGACAGACGATGGCTAACTCTCCCTCCTTAGTCATCAAAACGCGCTCAGGGTCTGGGTCCTGCCCTCTTCCGCCTCGCTTGAGAAGTTTGAGATGCCGCCATTGATGTGTCATTCTCCATAAAGGAGCAATGCGAGACTTGGGGATGTCAAGGCCGGTATTGCTGCTTAGATGTTCGATTGTACAGTAGAAATCGTGGTTGGAACCTTTCGAGGTGATGGCGAGGTGATGAAGAAGGTCCATTAATGCGAAGGAGGCTACCGTCTTTGGTATGTCATGAGTAGAAGGGTATAACCCTCGCCGTAGGAGCTGTAAAGCATGCGGGACAGAACGTTCACAGTTGCAATATGTCAGCTTTACCTCGTGCAGACCGTTGACATGGAGAACACGCAAGTTAGAATGGCAAGGTTGCGGGTTGTGGCAATACATGCTCAAGTGGTTGAGCTGGATGGTCAGGCCTAGCTTAGCAAGGCTGGTCCTAACGAAGTGAGTACCATCCCATCGCTAAAGAATTTTTAGTTCAAGTTGCAGCTTCAAGAATGGGTAACGCATCTCTACCCTATGGAAGGGATTTCGCGTGTGTCGTCGTGTGCAACAGGAAGCACAGGTAAGATCCGGTAAAAAACAGTCTAAGCATCTAACCTTTCCTGGAGGAGGAAGCCGCTGCCGCGCAACACAGTCCAGGCAGGTTTTCTGTGCCAGTGCATCCCCTTGTCCATCCCAACGCAACAGCTCGTCCAGGTAGCACTGCTGATGCAACTCTGCCCAAACCAAGTCCGAGCGTCTCTGTAAATATGTTTAGTTGTTCTTCCCAAGTAACTAACGCTAACAAATGGCTTACAGAGGTTTTGCTTCTCTTTTTCATTCCAACAGTCACCTCTATAATCTCAGCCTCTGGCCCAAAAACCTCCTTATCTACTTCCTCCTCAACCCACTGGTCATCATCTTCCAGAGCAAATGTGGTGTCGTCATCAGGTCCCCATACATCTCTTCCCTCCGTCCAGGAGGTACCCTTTTGAGGAGATCTTGGTGTTTCTGTTGTTCCAATGGCACTGCTTCGAACCGTTCTAGTACTGATAACCTCGTAGTCATCGTCATCGTGGACTCGGTCATGGAAAGAAGTGATGGAAGGACAGCCTGGACCACGGCCACAAGCACAGACTGGTCTGCGATGCATGAACTCAAGTAAGAGAATTAAGAAAAATGCGTCGGATGTCACATGAAGCTCACATGCAACCGTGATCCAAAGTTTGTTGATCAAACCTGACTTTCCGTTATCCTGTCAAGCTGGTACTTAGGCCTTAGGACTCAAGTGCGTATTTCTTTCTTCATTCTGTTTTCTTTGCGTACTGTACGTCTAGGTCCACCATAGACTAGGACGTCAGCATAGCTTCTTTTATGTCTTCTGAAAATTGAAGTTATTTGTAATTTAGCACGGCTGACTTTGCACGTTAACTTTGCAGACATGGGCAAACCAAAACTCCAGCTTCTCATAGGACAAGCTTATAGTTGCTCCTCCTTCTGCCTAGAACAGGCCCTCAAATATGTCAACGACTGCACAAATCTCGACTCCGACGACCTGGAAGACAACCCACCCCTAGAGGAACCGACTGCACATGACAACCACGTCTCCCTAGCAACGCATCTACCTGATCCCTCTCCACCTTCTGCCAGTCCCATACCATCATTGTCCCGCCTTCAGAAGAAGAAGAAGAAGAATCGACAGAGGAAACGCTCAAAGCGCAAAGCTGAGGCAACCGAGGCAGCGAAGCAAAACCGACTCTCCCTCAAACTTATATCTATCAGTCGCGCTCTGAAGTCGCTCCCTATCTCCGTCAGTGCGGATGCAGCTCAGTTCTCAACGACTAAACAGGGATGGTCTGGCAGTCCTAGTGCCTTTGGACACCCTCTCCTCTCCTCCTGGCAAGATCTCAGTGCTCTTAGACAGGTGTTTGACTATATTGATTGGAACGGATGGTGCGTTCCCATGTACATACCCTCCTCATTTGTTGCTCATTTCATTTTTAGGGATGCTCACCCTCTTCTTGACGTCAGCGGACATGTTGTGGGTATCCTCGGAGGAACACCAAAGGATTTTGTAGGATACGGAGAGGCTGTCAGCGGCGCTACAGCTGACATAGCAGATGCTGCCTCATTGATGAATTTTGTTAGCCAGGAGGAGGGCTCACGTCGTGGCGACTTCAAGACAAAAACATCCGGCATCTCTTTTGGCAACGGTCACCTTGCCCCTGGAAACATCAAGGTCACCGGTTCAGCTTCCAACTCTGCCCATCTGCGAAAACTACTGGCTAGCCCTAACCTCAAAAGGACAGTTGGCTTCACCAACTGTGAGTCTGATTTCGGCATTTAGTATGATGATATTAATAACGTTATTTTGTCTTTTAGCACTATTTCAGTGCTTCGCTTACAAGATTTACCGTTCCTATGCCCGCACCCTCAGTCTCCTTGAGGCTGCCAACCCCAATCTCCAACGAAATTTCCCTCGATCACCCTTCGCTGCTTGTACCTTCAACCTAGGACCTAGGTCATTTCCCCCCCCTCACAAAGACCATGCCAACAAGGCTGATGGTTTTTGTGCCATCACTGCCTTTGGAAACTTTGATCCAGACAAAGGAGGTCATATTGTGCTCTGGGAGCTTGGCCTGATTGTGTGTTTCCCCCCCAGATCTACCATTCTTATTCCCTCTGCCGTCATTACCCACTCAAACATACCAGTTTGTGAGGGCGAAACCAGATACTCATTCATCCAGTATTCTGCAGGAGCCTTGTCTCAGTGGTTGGACAACAAGGGCATGACTGACGTCGACTGGGACAAGCAGGCTACAGAGGAGGAGAGAAGAGCAAAGGATAACGCCTCTCGCCTTCGCTGGCGTTCTGCTTTGTACAACTACACCCGGTGGAATGACATGTTGAATGGAAACTGGCAGGGAAAGCCTCGAGAGGATGGCTGGACCGGCAGTTTGAGTGATTTCAGTGACTTGAGTGATTCGGAAGATGAGGACAAGTTGTAGATTTATCTAGCTATTTTTCATGTAGTAGTAGACTTGCAATTGAGCCCCTTCTTGGGTTTTTTACTTTACAACTGCACAATACGCAACATAGAACGCACGACTTAGCAGCTGAGGGCCTTATGGAAACATCGGCCCAAAGAAAGGCCTAGACTCTGCGTACCCAAATATGGTAAGTGCTCCTCCTCATACCGTCAGCCACCCGAGACTTCAACACCAATTATTACTCTCCCTTGCCTTGCACTCAGTATACAAACTCTACCTTGCAACTTTATACATATCAAGGTATTTTTGAGAATTTTCTGATCGCGCGAAAAGCTTTACTCATTCCTCAATAGCTTAGATAGCTTGTTTTCTGACAGTAGGGTATTCGAGCACAGTGCAGCATTCTTTCTGGGTATCAATGATATAGTTGTGTTATATACATTGTACAGTGGCCAAAAAAATTGTCCACATGTTTGGCACTTTTGGAAAGATTGCTGATTTAAGAGCTATTGAGTAGAAATCTCAAAACATGGCTGGTGGTAGCAAGAAAGCCTTTGATTAGAGCTACAATAATCTGTCTGTTTTGTCTTATTTGGCCACATATCTGTGGATTTATGATTGATTTAAAATTGTATGTCATTTGGACAATTTTTTGAGTCACCACTTCAAAATCATTATTGCAATAACCTGATGTGTTATACATGATGTCATGGGTGGAGCTGTACAGTAATGTAATGTATACACTACAATGATGTCATAGCTGCCAGCTGGAGCATACATAGCAACATACAGATGCTCTACAGCTTCTATGAAAATCATGGGGTCCCTCATATCTACTCTCTCCTCCAAACTGCCCCTCCCTCTATCAAAATTTCAGCTCAGACTGAAGTATGAAAGCAGAGTGTTGCTTTTATAGGTAGAGAGACATGTTCTGATAAAGGAAACCATTGGATATAGCACTTTAGAAAGTTAATACCCAGCTGAAAAATGGCCACCTCTGGATCAACTCCCATATTATTAATGCTTTCCAGGATTTTGTTACTTAAGATGGTCATATAGTGTTTGCAATCTATCTTCCCCTTCATCTGGACCATTTTTACTGCTTACTGTTGCCCCATACCCTACCCCATCATGTCATTTTCTCTCTCAAATGTCATCATTTCTGTCACATCTTGCTGTACCATGAATTTATCTCTCTTTTCTCACACATGCTGGAGCATATTTGCCCCAAAATAATTGGTTTTGGTCTTATCTGAGAAAATAACCCACTTCTAGCCTTCTACAGCCCGGTCTTTTTACATCTGTGCAAACTTCAAGTGAGCCTTGCTGCAAGTCACTGTAAGTTTGCACTTGTTCTGTGTTTTGGAGATCGTCACAAGACGTTTTCAGGAATGTTTTGGCTGTTATAGGTTGGGACAGGTTGTCCAAGAAGAGCCTTGATGTTTCAGGCCACTTGTGTAGCAATCTGGCTTTACCAGAATGGATTTTTTTCCAATCTAACCTCTTCACAAGTAGTAGAGAGCCTCCTAGGAACCCTGCTGTATTGTTCTCATTGTCTGTATTTGTCTTTTAAGCCATGAAAGCAACTCTTGGCTTCCATACTCCAGTCTGAGCTGCAATTTTTGCAGATGGAGAGGCAGTTAAGAGGAGAGAGTAGAGATTGTCTTTCTGGGCTGATATGAGGGACCCCATGATTTTCATAGAGGCTGTAGAGCATCTGTATGTTGCTATGTATGCTCCAGCTGGCAGCTATGACATCATTGTAGTGTATACATTACATTACTGTACAGCTCCACCCATGACATCATGTATAACACATCAGGTTATTGCAATAATGATTTTGAAGTGGCAACTCAAAAAATTGTCCAAATGACATACAATTTTAAATCAATCATAACTCCACAGATATTTGGCCAAATAAGACAAAACAGACAGATTATTGTAGCTCTAATCAAAGGCTTTCTTGCTACCACCAGCCATGTTTTGAGATTTCTGCTCAATAGCTCTTAAATCAGCAATCTTTCCAAAAGTGCCAAACATGTGGACAATTTTTTTGGCCACTGTATATGGTGTATAAAAAAATCACGACGGTCCAGGCTTAATGAATTCCACTTGAGTAAAGCCAACTACTTTGCCCTGTGACCACAGAAATCAGGATATAACTTTTTACCTCCGAGGCACACTTGTCTGATATTCAAGGAAGCAAAATTCCTCATTAATTTAAAGAATAATATTAAGTATGAAGAAGAACGGACATCATATAAATTTCGAGTTTCCTGGAGTGCCCTCGATCTATACACTCTTCTATCCTAACATCACTGAGAGATGGATACTTTTGGTATGCGTGCCAAAATTTTCATGAAGCTACCTTAATATAATAAAGACCGGTTTTTGTTGTCATCTTCATGATTTTAACTCCCAAACCAGCTATACTTCGTCTACGAATCTGACATTTTGAGCTTCAAGAGCAATTTCAACTGTAATCCAACAACTGCGCAGCAAACTTGCAAAGGAGTGAGGAATAATCGGGCTTAGAAACATTTTCAACATGCTGGTAAGAATCTTTGAATATTACGGATGATTCCTCTTCGCCTTTGATCACTGAACGAGGAAGAAGTGAGGAACAAAGTCAAATAGGGGCTTATGACTCCAATATCCAGTACATCAACCTGTTCGCCTAACGTTAGACGTTGGGTGGCTGATAGATATCAGCTCAGGTGCTGGTCAGCCTGAGCTGATCAGTCAGCGACTTTTGGCAACCTCAACCAGTTCTATGTCGTCCACGACTCACCAAGCAGCTGCCAGTAAGTACAAGCAAAAGAATACTAATAGGAGCTGACATCTGGAATGCTCGGCTAATGGACTTCAGCTCAGGATCATCAACTGTCACCATCCTTCGTCCTCTCACTTCCATGTTGTCCACGACTCAACAAGTAGCTGCCGGTAAGTACAACCTTCTTGTCTCTCTAGAGCTGAGGTATATTGATTATATTAATTATTGATTGATTATTGATGTTTTGGACAGTTCAAGGGATCAATTTGCGCCCTGGAGAAGGTAGGTTTTTATTCTTGTGATAGGTTCAAGAACTTACTAGAAGTATTTTTAGTGATTTTTATAACCGGCTCTGCTGACGGTGGACTGCTGGTGCAACAGAGCCAGGAAGGGTCAGACATTGCGCAACAGCCCACACGGCAAGGGCAAGGGCCCAGCGTTGCCCCTGTTGTTAGGCCGTCTTCGACAGCAAATAGTGGTATTGAACGAGCAGATGAGGAGGGCGAAACGCAACAGACGCAACCAGGGTACATCTGTTTCATAATGATCACCTCAAGCTTTCTAGTTCTGATATTGCACATAGGATGGCTTTCACGGCGTATTCTGTACCTCCCACTTTGGTACAGCTGAGGTCCGATCTGGCGGGCATGGACCTAGACAGGCACGCTGAATTGCTGCCATTCATTGTGATGACATGAGGATGGAGAATAGGCATTTTTCCCTCATGGTGCGCACTTGTGTTCTTTCTAACTCTGGTAGTTTTTCTTACTTGAATTTTTGTACTACATGTTTGACTTGCCCAGGGAAGTTGCACAACATTTTGTGAGTTACGTGTTCGCACCTCAGTACACAGAGTGCTGGACACTTCATTCTGCCCTGTCCCAGTGGGAATATGTTGCGGATTCTCGACCAGGGCTGGTGGTCGTTCCTCGACCACGCAGCATTCCCCCTTGCTCTCTAACAACCCATCTCACTGAAGATCAACTCCAGGGTGATTTTCTGATCTTCCCGGAGGCCAGTGGTACTCGACGTAACACGCAGTGGCGGCACCCTTCTGTTCATGGAGCAGATTACCCTGCTGGCTACGCTAACGTGCCACCTCCTGAAGAGCCTCATGTTCATGTCACCCATGCCTCTACTCGTATTTCAATGTGTGATATGGCTACCCCAAGGCGTAATAATACTACATCTGCACATGGACATGGCACCCAAGGACACTCGACCCCATCCTGTGCAACATCAACGCCCTCTTGTGTTATTGTCATCGACTCAGATTCGGGAGACGATGAAGATGAAAGAGATGAAGGCAAGGAGTGGCGATCTCCATGTAATACGATTACAACATCTCGGACACCAGCTGGTGTCATTGTCATTCATTCAGATTCAGAGGATGAATACAGAACAGATGAAGAGTTGAGCAAAGAGGGATTGCAGCTCATGAGAAGAATAGGGAGAATGTAGTACAAGGGCCGCAATCCAATATCTTTTGTACTTAGAGTACATAGTTCCGAGTGCACCCTAAAATTATAGCTAAAATACTAGTACCAAAAAATGTAGAGTGGGATTGCAATTCAGTATCTTTTGTACTTACAGAATGTAGAGCAGGGCTGCAATCCAATATCTTTTATATTTCCTTCAGTTAGAGGATAGGATAATAGGAGTTTTAGAGTATCTTCTTCAAGTTCGAAAAATGCAGCCACAACGACATATACATACAAAATTTCTTGGTCATACTTGGTGTCATTCATACATAGGGTTGGGAATCGCTTATAGACAAGATGGTCAGAATAAAAGGGTGCTAAAAATTACTTATGAGAGATTGCCCATTTGCAAACATTTGCTGTTGCCTCACTTTGAAGCTCTCTATCTGTCTGTTTTTTACTATGGTGAATCCTGGCACTTTCAAAGGCAAACGCCTCATCTATCTGCAGAGCCAGCTGGATGCATACATTGCAGTCGCTGACGATCGCAGTGGTGGCAAGGCAAAAAAGGCGGAGATTGCACGAAACTTTCTCTGCCGCTTTCCATCAAAGTACCCGGAGTCCTGGGAACCTACGGACGAGGAGCTTGCAGCAGTGGATGACGAGAAAGCCTCTGAGGAGGATCCAGCTCCAAACATTGATACCATGTCTGAAGAAGAGAGGCTGGCGCATCTGGCCACCGAGGCCAAGATCTCGGCACGCAACAAGGATACCAAAGCGGTAAGTATATCTCACGTGTACACTCTACTTGCTCACGGACCGTCCTCACAGGCCATTGGACGCTGGTTGGAGTATCAGTACAAAAAGAGCCAGAAGTCCACCAATGGTCCTAACTCGAATTCAAACAACTGGTACGAGAGTGCTGTGGGTAGATTGATGCTCTCCCTCACTGGCGAAACCTCTAAGCCTCGAAGGGTTCCTGCTGCAAAGCTATGGGCAACTCATAAAAAGCGCACGTTCTGGGAAGAATATCAAAAGGCACTCAGGCAGTGGAAGGAAGGTCCTACATACGACAAAAAAGATAAGTCCAAACCCATCACGATCTATAACCAGGTTATCACCTCGTACTGGAATCGGTTGCCAGGAGGTACACGGGATGAATGGATCCAGAAGACCTGCGATGAGCATGAAAAGGAGATAGAAAAGTGGGAGAAAGGCTTCGGAGAGTTTTCTACAGAGTCTAAGGATTGTCAAGAGTGTGTGAGCAAGTTTTAGATCTTGAGTATGGATCTTCTAATTTGCTCCTTTTGGCAGATGCATCAATGCCGTCACCCACTTCTTGCAACCACTGTTAGACAACATTGCCCTTGCAACTGGTTTCAAGGCCACTGTGCTCCTCAGTGGACCTGAGCCTGCAGACTCTGGTCATCTCAATGTAATCAGGTGTGTGGTCCAGTTTGCTTCCTACTCTCACTTCAAACTCATGTCTCACTCTCAGTGTACATTCTGGAACTGCTGAAACGAACTTTGGGACTGTTATGAGGGGTGTATACAAGAGTAAAGTTCTGCCCATTTTTGGTGAGTACTTAAAGGCTAGTTATAGTGAGTTCATTCGTGACGTTTCTATATTTCAATGCTGACTACGGTTCTCTAATTTTAAGCTAAAGCTGAATGCCGTGCTCGTGCACTACCCAACAACAACAATGAAGACCATCTCGAGACAGTATCAAGCACAAACAAAGGCCTAGAGACCTTCAGCGTTGAGGATTCTATGCAGGTGGGAAGATCTAAGGAACAGACAACGTCTACCACTACAACGCTCCAGCCTTTGGTTTCCACTACCACTACATTTTTGCCTGAACAAGAGTCTGTCCCTACGACGTTACAACCTTCTCCTACCTCGATGCCGTCTGAAAATGAGATTGTGAAGCTGGGCTCGACTTCGAGCGCTGAAGCAGAGGCCAGCAGTTCTGCCTCCTCTGTAGTGCCTTCTCCATTTGCTTTGCCGGCACCTGGCTCACCACGACCTCTTGAATGTGGTACTTCTTCAACACCTCCTTCCCCTGCCCCTTCTCCATCTCCAATATCACGTCCCAATTCCCCTTTTCCTTCACCTTCTCCAGAACCATATTCCTGTCTTGTGCCCTGTCAGACAATACCATACCGACATCCACCGGTGATGTGGAGATGGCTGACAGTAATCCTGTTACTGTTGCCACTACTCGGATGGCTGACAGTAATTCTGTTACTGCTGCCACTACTCAGACGGCTGACAGTATTTCTGTTACTGTCGCCACTACGCGAAAACGTCAGATCGAAGAGATGGACTCTACTAGCCGTAGGACTCGATCAAAAACACAAGTAGAGGACTCAAAAGCATCAACGAAGATCACAAAGGCCAGGTCTGATAAATGTAAGTGTCGCCATCATCGTTTCTCTGAACTCTGTGGCGAAATCTAACCCTCATTCAACAGTGTCTGCTCTATGAAATGGGTGTAAGGACGACGTCATCGTAGAGAAGATGCGATCCAGCACACTAACAACACCGACTCTACCCAAATCCTGCCCGCCTTACCTCTCAGGGCCTTTCGATATGTTTTCAACACTAGACAACGACGTTTTCAAGACAATGCTCTGCAAGTATCTAATTTTTGAGCATGATCAACAATACGTGGATGGGAGGCTCTCTCCAACGGGTCATCCTACAGTTGTTGGAGATTGGATTGCACGTGCCCGAAACCCTGGATACTGGCCTGAGGGTATTCTACCATTGAAGTTACAGGCAACTTTCGAGAACTGGTATGCGGACCTTCAACCCCTGAATAGGGAACAAGGAAGTGATGGCTCATACGCACAGCAGGCTGGATACGAGTGGAAGAAGTTGCACCACTCGGGACAAAATGGCATCATGAGCGTCATCGCCGCACTGTTCTTCTGGTACCACTCCATCTCTGAAGCTACATTGGGGAAGAAAAAAGGTGGGTATTGTGACCAAGTTGCTGTTCGGGATTCTAAAGTTGCATGGACAAGGAATGTCGAAGACTTGAGCTATGTTTTATCTGAGATGGTTGGCTGATGGCTTCTCAGGGCATGGATCTTTTTATTGCATTTTTTGTAATTTCCTATCTTATGTATGCTTCTATGTATTTTATCTATTGTTCTATGAATCCTACTTATAATGAAAATATCTTTCGTGATATACAGGGACCTTGGGGTGAATTGGGGGTGAAAATGACTGTTGACTCACGACTGGCCATTGATATTCATATTGAATTTGAGGTGGAGAACCGAACAAAGATGTGACATCTTGCACTGAGCTTTCAAGAAGAGGACTTAGGGAAAAAATGCTGAATGTGTTGTCCATTGTCCATTGTCCTACATTGCATGCAGAATCAGGAGTTGAGAGGGTTGTTGGGTCAGGAGTTGGGTGACGCGTACATCGGATGCGTTGGGAATAGTAGTAAGTAGACGCGTAATTCTATCAATGTTGGAAGCCGGATGAGTATCTTACGTCGAATGCGTCCAAAATGCGTCAGAAGTTAAGAGTTTTTGTTGGGTCGGGAGTTGGGTGACCCGTACATTAGATGCGTCAGGAATAGGTAGTAGTAAAGTAGGTGAATAATTTTATTGATGTTGGAAGTCTGATAAGTATCCTACGAGGGTTACGGATACGTTGGGTGGGTCGGGGGTTGAGTTACCTGTATGTCGGATGTGTTGGGCATCGGGTGATGGGGAGAGTGGCCAAGTATTAGTAGATGAGTAATTCACATAATGAGTAAGCGAGAAATTATGAATTTTACATGTATTGTTGCTCATTGTGTGAGACAATGAGCAGGAAGCTTGAATGATGTGAGAGTTCCTGAGCGGACACCGAGTAGGATGGCGGCCAGAATTGGAGAATTCATTTGGAGGGGCCTGGAGCCGTAGCCGAAATAGATCCTATGAAATTAGCTGAGCCGAGCAAAAAAAGGAAAGCAACGCGCAATGTGAGCGGTGTGGGCGGGTGCTACAATGAGCAACATGGGCAGGGTAGTGAGCAGAGGGGCTGGACAGTGTGAAGTGATAGCCTGAATAAATGCAAATCAATTTACGGTGTTGCCGAATGAATAGCGGCAATGGAACAATGAGTAAGTACAGCCACTGCAATGAGCAGGGTGGGCGGGATGGTGAGCAGATGGTGAATAGCTGAAAAAAAGCGGGGAGGTGGCAATGGAACAATGAGTAAGCACAGCCACTGCAATGAGCAGGGGGCGGGATGGGGAGCAGATGGCAAATAGCCGAGAAAAAGTGGGCAGGTGGCAATGGAACAATGAGTAAGCACAGCCACTGCAATGAGCAGGGTGGGCGGGATGGTGAGCATATGGTGCTGGAGAGTGTGGGAAACATTTCCGAAGGGCCCCTGCCTGAAGCAGAATACCCTATGGGAGCACTATGGTGAATTCCTCTTGTGGATGTATCACATATTATGTATACTTCTCCTCTATTCATGTATGTAGCTAGCAGATGTAGCTGGACGATTTGGCGACTCTTCTCACTGCAGCGACCATTACCACAACTCCTGCAGACAGATCCTCGCACAACAAACTATTCTCTTCCTCATGTGAAGCCTACCAGCAGGCCAGCACTTCCTCCCGTACCTATCGCCCCTTAGAGATGTCTGATGTCATCGAGGGTCTGCAGGCTGCTGTTGCTGCATGCAGCCCTGTCTCCTCCCCATCTTGGCGACCCAGACATCAGTTTGGTTCAACTGCTGTGTATTTGCCTCGACGACCGTCAAATCAATCTCCAGCAGGTTCTCCACAGCCTACCACACCAAATTTCCTTACTCCACCGGCTTCAGATCCACCAACTACACTTCGTGATCAGAAGGAACACTTGGCATTGGAAAATATGAGTGAGAAAAATTGGCGGAACACAAACATATGCTGTCTGGTGATGCATTCTCGTCCTTGGATGCTGAACAACAGGATTTGAAGCTGGAGTTGGCGCATACTTTCTTGAAGAGCAGTCTAGGAGAGATTATGCAACTTCTTTCCAATGCACATCGCAGGCAGAAATCAGCCGCCTGTCGCAGTAGCAGTGATTCAACCTCGAAGGTAGAGGAGCTCAATAATCAGAGAGAGGCCTTGCATGAACGCCTTCAAAGTCTCAGTGTCAAGATCGCTGCTTTGGACGCTTTCTGTGATCCCAAGGCACTGGTTAGAATCAATGCAGGTAAGGTCTCCTTTTTTCCTGTTCTGTGTTATACATTCTCATTTGTCCTCAGATTATGTCTACAACTCGGACTTCCCTAAATTAGATCAAATCAACCAGGTTTTGATTCTACTTGCTGTCATTTGCAACATGGTCCTCCGAGTTTATATGCACCGTGTGTTGGTTACGAGGAAGGGAACAGGTTATGAACACCAATCACTCACATTGGCCAACGCGAGATGTGAATGAACTATGTCGTCTGGCTGAGCAATATCGGGATGCTCAGACTGTTGCACAACGAAAGTCTCTTTTCAAACAGCACAGAGTTCGTTGGTCATCGTTCTGGATGCTGGAGTATTGGGACCCAACCAAGATGCTAGTCATCGATGCCATGCATTGCATCCTCAAGGGCATTGTTCATTACCACTGCTGTCATGTCCTCCGACTGGATACTAGTGCCTCCAAGACTAAGACCGATTCAGAAAACTTCAAGTATGCGTATGACTGGCCATGGGTAGATTATTCGGACAACCTTGCCCCCCCAGGTCGCACTTTGGAGGAGAAGGACGTCCCATGTGTCGCAAAGGTTCAGCAAGCCCTTTGCATTTCCCTTCAGGGTGACAAGTCGCTCACGCTGGAAGGATTGTGGACCCAGTTATACAACAAGCCCAACTTGAATTCATTGCACTTCGTGGTGCACAATTTAGGGCTTTTGTTGGCGTTGAATGATATTCGGGAAGAGGTCGCTGATCTCTACCTGAAGCGAGTCACTCAGAAATCGAAGTCGAAGAACCCTGAAACACGGTTTCCTTTTCATAAAGAGGCAAATACAAAGTCTCACCTCGTCACAATACTGATCAATTGGGTGAGATAATACTTCAATCTTTTTTTCCTGCAGTCTGATCCTTCTTGCAGAGATTGAAACAACCCATGCACGCAAGCCACAACCTTCCTGTTACCAGTACCCACGACACCCTTGCCCACATCTGCCATGTCATCACCACAACTCAGACCCCATCATGGGTCAACTCTGTGCCTAAGAACTACAGTGATGCCGATGCAGGCACTCTCAAAGCTGATGAATGGAGGACCCTCAGCACCATCTATCTACCCATTGCACTCATGACGTTGTGGGGAGACAAACACTCTCCACCGAGTCAAGATCCTGCTGTTCTACAGAGTGTCCTGAGGCAGTGAAGCAGCTCAAAGTTCTTTTCAACAAATGTTTCGTTCTGGCAAATGCTCCTCCTCCCCAGGAGGAGAACCACGAGATGAAAGGCAATTTCCGTGCATATGGGAAGCACAAAGGCATCAATTTCTCTGGCATGCATACACATTCCGGGAACTCTCATATCATTTATTGACCAGTCAGGAGTCCATCAGCTATAGCTGGCCAAATAGAAGTCATTGAAGACATGTCCACTGAATGTGGTACACCTATTCTCGTCCATGTCCGACCCTTTCTTCCGTTGGTGAAGCTGCTCTCCGACCCTTTCCTCCGTTATCCCCACTTCCAGGCCACGATGTGCTCTTCTCAGCTCAGCGACGAGAAAGATATCATTGGTCTGGATCGTATCATAAGCCATGCTGCTCGTTTTGATTACTCTTATGGGAGATCAGTTCTTGTCGATCTCTCTAGGGATTGAAAATTTGGTCATCTCTGCCTCTGTTTTTGAGAAGTGGGTTATGGGAGGAAAGCTGAGGCAATGATAATTGTTGGTTCTGAGGCAGTGTCTGATAACATTGAAGGCAGGTTTTGGTGGCTCTCTTCCTCATCACGTTGATGAGGAACAGTGGACAGGGACATTAGTTACGATAATGTGGACTATTATATGACTTATGACTTGTAGCTATGGCTTGTATGAATTATGACTTGGTGTTCTTTCAATATCAGAGTGACAGCAACAACCGCATTGAACTTCTCTCAGGATTATCGACATTGATACAGCCTGCGTTATTGTACTAATACTAATAGTATTAGTAACTAAGACTTCTGCGTTATTGTTCTGCATCACGTGTGTGAAGAAGCAATCAACTTGCATCAGGTCTAATCTATTGTCTTGACTCCCATCTTGAACTTCCTCTCACTCTTTCTCTCTCTCCCCCACTCTAGCATTCGAATTCGTTTCAGTGCTACAATATCTGAAGACGGATGTGTTTTGTCCTCTGGTGCAGATAGAATATGCTTCTATCGCCACATCGGTCTTTCTTCACGAAGGAGACACCATTGTGTGAAGATCTGCAGTACAGTAGCAAGGTAGTTCTTTTCTCCTCCTCCTCCTCCTCCTCCTCCTCTTTTTCTTTCCAAGCTGATGCTTATACTCCAGGCTCCTCAATCCTTGGAAACCGGAACCAAGGAAAAACTTTCATGGATGATTTGTATCTTAAATATCAGGTGCATTGACTTGTGACTGGGGGCGTTCTTCAATGTTGACACTTTATAATTCATATGATTTTTTAGACCACCTCCGATTGGGAAAACCATTTTTGTCCTTTTGACAGACAAGCCCAAGCAAGAGTGCGTGTTCACTTTTGCTGCATCTCACACTCTGACTCAATAGATTTAGTAGTGCTCTCATTGACCTTGTCGAGACTCCAAGCAAGAAGAGGACCATTTCTTGCAAATTAAAGGCTAATCCAAGCCCCTCCAAATTGAAGAATTTGGTCAGGTTGGATGTATGTCATCATTCCCTTCAATCCAAAGTCATGATCTCTGATATACTACTAGCCTGGAAAGAATTCTGTTCCTCTGAACGGCTTCCACAAGGCACTGTCAAAAGTGAAGGCTGAGGACCTGTCCAGTTCCTTTCCAGCCCATCCAACCACTTAACAGACCATAGTACAATGCATCGTCGGTACTATGGCTCATTCTTGGGATTTGGAATTTGCACTAAGTGAATATGATGCCTCTGTTTCATGTTGGTGGTATCGTATGGCACCTTCTCGCTCCAATGATGTCTGGTGGCTCTGCTATCATGTGTGCAGTTTTTGATGCTATTGCTTTCTGGACAGTTGCTGGTAAGCGCTTATCTGCTTGTACAAGTCTGCATCCGAGCAGGTATTATGCTGCACTTACCATTCGCCATGCTATTCTTACATCCCAGCCTGATGACATTGACCCTGCACAAACCAACCGACACCCATTCCCATCGTGATTGAGCGTACACCTATTCCCCTACCGGACTTCCCCATCAGTGACCATCTCACGCAGCAACTGAGGGACAATCTACACAATGACCATCATCTTTGACAATTGAAACACTGTCTTCAGGATAGTCTTTGCTCCACGACCAACGTCAGACCAAGCCATATTGAAATCACGACGGAAGGATCTTCCTACTCAGCAAGGGAGCAGATGTCAAGAACATTGTCACTTAGCAATAACCACCCAAGTCACACGGTGAATCAAAATAGATTGACGAGTTACAAATGAGATGATATCGAGGAAGAGAAAGAGAGAGACGAAAAGAGATAGAGAGGATAGAGAAGTAGTAGATATGACTATACTCGACACTGCACTGTACTGAGAGTGGAGTGGAGACAAAGTGAACAGACTAGGGAACTAACTATCAGTCCTTTGGTATATATATTGAGGAAATGAATTGAAAATAAGTGAATAAGTGAGAATGTCCATGGAGATAGGAATCGGAGGAGATAAAGGATGAATATGTCAGATCAAGTGATGGTAACCATAGACGAGGAAGATGATGATGGTAAGAATGAGAGAAATGAATCGTAGTCTGCGGAGGTAAGAAATGAATAGACCAGCAATTCGTGACACTACCCCCTTCTTATGACGAGCTTGCCCCGGAGCTCGTACATCGTTGTCCTCATTGTCCAGGACTGTTGGATTGAAAAGTCCCTTCTCCCATGCCTCGTTAAGTCTTTTATCCATCTCTTTGAAATTCGCTTCCTGCGAATCACTGCTATTATACCCTTTGTCATTTGTGTCCCGTTCCCATAGCGTCACTGGGGTATGATGTCCCCAGGAGCCCCAGCTGTCAGAGTCCCAACCCTCATTGTTGTGGGGGTTACCCCATCCGTCGTCTAAGTTATCGTTGTCTGTGTTCCACCAATCGTAAAACCAATTGTTTGGGTCGTAGTTCCACACCATACGGAAGAAAAGATCGACTCCGTCGTCGCGAGGGTTGTATGGGATTTCAGTTCTGGAGAAGGTAAGTGCAGTTTCCAGTGAGAACGAGAAGAAGAGTGTGTTCAGGACGGTGGATGTGGTGGAGGTAGACATTTTTGTAGAATCCATGTTCGAGCACAGGTCTTTTTAAGACCTTTGCATCTGGGCGGGTACTTTGTTTCGGCAATGCTTTGACGGTTAATGCCATTTATTGGTACGCCTGTGGATGTTTCTGATGGAATTCTTCAACCATGTCCATTACGTTCATCAGATTTGACGTGGGAACCCAAGAATTCTCAGAGTCAGGGTAGTCCAACCATTTGATGAGGTACTGGGTTCCTTTCCTATTTCTGGTGGGTTTGGAGTCTAATATTTTTTCCACGTCGTATTCCTCATCTGCATTTAGCAACTCCACGGGTGGTTTGGGGTAATTCGGTCCATGAGCGTCTGTTTCGACATATGGAAGACGGGATGTATTCGCCAGGTCTTCAGTAATTTCAGCTTGTAGTCGACCTGACTGATTTTCTCATGACGACGATCAGATAACTTAGCTTTTGGTCTCATCATTTTTAGGTTTTTCCCGTCGAGTAATACCTTGTCCCCAATCTTGTACCCTGACCATGGTATAGGATGGTTTCCGTGCTGAGCCTTCATCCTTTCTGCCACCGAAGTTAGACTGGCTTTGAGTTCGTCTCTGAGTCGAATGAGATTTGTGAGTCATTCCTCGACTGTCGGTAGATTGGATGTTGGATTAAATGTAGGGAAGAATCACAGTTGATATCCATGTAAGAGTTCGAATGGCGATTTTCCGGTTACTGAGTGGACTCTAGTGTTGTGGCTGAATTCCGCGTAAGGTATATAGTCCACCCAGTCTTCTTGTCGGTAGTTACAGAAGATCCGTAAGAACTGTTCTAGTTCTTGGTTGTACCGTTCAGATTCTCTGTCGGTCTGTAAAACCAAACTCGCTGATTCGAGTAAGGTGGTCAACCAACTCTGTAATTGAAATCCTAAAACCCTTGATTGTACACACTGGCTCTCAACTTCGAACCATTCCGCTACAGGATTGAAGATTCAGACCCAAACAGCTTCAAGAACTATTCACAGCAGGTTAAAAATGCAGTACAAAAGCACGCTGTCGCATTTGATAACTATTGGATTAAACTAAACAAGAGAACGTGGGCCAAAGGTGAAGTAACCATCTTTGAATATCTTTGAATAAAGATATCACCTGAGAACGCATCCCCATGCTACGTGGCAGTCGCAGACACTTGTTATTTTGTCCAACTTGGAAACGCCCCTATTCCTTGTTGGTTCAGGCACAACGATTACAAAGACAGTGACATCTTGGAACACTGCCAAGAAGAACACAAAGAATACCTCCAAACTCGGGTACCCAGAATAAACGACTACTATTGACAAAGGTTCTAATGGGAGGACGTCTCCACCGATCAGTGGAATCACCTGTTTTCAGAATCTGAAGATGCCAACTAGTGTATGACCAAAAGTGGAATTCCTAGAGCAACTCGATCACACATCGCCTCACAAGCCCCCAGTCATAGCTCTTCACCTCATATTCCCCTTATCTGCATTCGTCGACCCCACGCATATCATCTCCAAAGTCAGAAGGACTGCTATCTTTCAACTAATAACCAGTGGGACGTTTGCTCAGCCAATCCGTGTCTGAACCGACTCTCCATACACAATCGAGTTCTCACACAAACAGAGCTAGAATACGGCTTCAGACCCATACTAGCACTTGGACAGTACATTCCGTCAGAATCTACCTCAGAAACCCGACTCCCAATAACCGAACCTGTACCACATCCTCGATTTGAAGAGTCAGACCCTAATGACGAAACTGTCCCCAAATCCAAACTACCACTTTCTTCAACCAAGCCACAAACTTCCCTTAACAGATCTCCATCTGACAGCACCCCCAGTGCGGTCCAAGAGCCTATATCTGTTCATCCCCAACAATCAATCGATTTCCACACTCTCTATTCTTCCCTTGAAATGTCCGAACATGGCAAACCTACCTCAGCTACCGCCGCCATGGGAGGAACAAATAGAACTCCCGCTAATATCCCTTCTGACGATGAGGATCTCTCTACTTCTCCTAATAGAACCACAAAGGAAAGAGGGGAAAAACCAGAGAAATTCGCAGGGGAAAGAAACCTGGCGAAGGATTGGCTAGCTGAATTCAACAACTATCTTCGGCTCAACAATGGGGTTTATCCTACAGAGAATGAGAAGATATCACTATTTCTCACCCTCTTCACAGGAGAGGAAGCAGGGCGATGGGCTCATGATATGATGGCAAAAATCTATGAAGAAGACAATGACTATAGCGACAGTGACGAAGAATCGACTAGTGAAGACAAAGACTCTTCGTCACTAGAATCTATGACGAAGAAGAAGTTGTGGACCCCACAAAAAGTGAAATGAGAGTTCCTGCGAGATTTTAAACCAACATCCCAGGAATCTCAAGCACAAACGAAAATAGAAACCATAAGGATGGAGGGAGCTTTAGCGGATATAGATAAGTACAACTCCCAATTCAAACTATACGCTAAAGATACTGGTTACAATGACAAGGCATTAATGAAGCACTATCGAAAGGGGCTTCCGAAAGGATTGGTAGACCGAATTTCGTTTCTATCGTCCCAACCCAAGAACCTTGTAACACTACAGAAGGCTGCGGTCAAACAACACATGATCTGGGCAGAGAAAGCCTTATGGAATAAACAACAAGGGGAAGGGGGGCAGCAGACCAAGGGATCACAGGGCGTGGGAGGCAGTCGAACGAGAATCATGGAAGGAAATGCCATCCAAAGCAATAACCCAGGTGCATCTTCGAATACTAAGTATCCACTGAAACTGACCAATGAGGAAAGAGAAAGGATGAGAAAGGAAGGAAGATGTTTCAGCTGTCGCGAAAAAGGACACACCACATGGAATTGTTCTACGTTTCCCAGGTTGACCACAACAAATACCAATAACACAGCCTTGAGACCTTCGATAAGAACAACGACAGCCACCACAGAATCCTCGTCCTCCGGGACAAACACTATGATGAAGGACATCTCGGAATTGACCACCAAAATCAGGTCATTATCAGGAGAAGAGAAGGAGAAGGCAGCAGGATACCTAAAGGATCTTGTAATACAAACGGATTTTTAAATGCCTCCCCTGTCACGTCATCAGGAGGAGGAGTATGGACATATATACCAGTAAAAAACAGGCAATACACGAGCCTTATACCCTTTTGTAAGCCACAATTCCCATCTGAGCTAAGAATCACAGCAATCACTCGAAATCAGCAGATTCCCTCGATAGAATTGAAAATGGAACTAATCGGCAAAATAACTGGACGAAAAATCAACGCAACCGCTCACCTTCGCTCAAAAGCATCATCTTAATCAGATTCCCATAGAAAAACCCTTTCCAGTACGAAACGTCGACGGATCCGAAAACGTGATGGGATGGGTGACACACTACACCATCCAAAAATTATGAATCTATGCACAAAATCAAAAGTCCCATCATGAAGAAACTGCCGAATTTTATATTACGGACATCAGCGATCACGATATTATTCTAGGCATCGATTGGTTAGAACACCACAACCCAGAGATTGATTGGGCAATCTCGGAAATTAATCTGACACGCTGGGGGCACGGTGGTGTAGTGGTCCACTGTCCCCGTTCAACACGTGGCAGTTTGAGTTCAACATCTCGCTGGTTCAATCCTTGCTGGATCCCCCAAATCCTGCGAGATAACAAAATAGACACTCCAGGTTCTACCACTGCCGATTGCCACACCCACTGTCTTTGTGTCCACCTCCTTTCGGAATTTCCCATGCCTGCCTTCCTCCATTCGGCATCTACAACAGTTTCATCATGCTGTAAACAGCAGCTGATAACCTCGGCATTCAGCAAATTCCATAATCAATAAGTCCGCATGGTCAGAAAGGTCCAGGCTTGCAGTGGGGTTGGTCTCCCATGTCTTGCCACCCGGGGTGGTGTCCGAAAAAATGGATAGCTTACGGAGCTCAGTGGCCTGATTAATCACTGCACTGCAGTGCCGATGGCCGGCATCAGTCTGTACGGGGAGATGGGATCCAAATGGGTTAGATGGTGTGGAGCAAATTGAAGGAAGCAGCCGAGATAAGACAACCTGGCATGACAAGGAAACATACTATATTCTATAATCACTTTCTGCACAGCAGGTTACTAGGCCCCACCATCCACATACTTACTAACTGTCCTTATTAGGTGGCTCCGGTTGCCTTCTTCGGATAGGCATGATATGATTGAAACACGTATGATTGCAAACTGTACATAGCACAATGTATTCAGTAGACCCTACCATATGCTTTAGCACAATGGGGTATAAACAAGGATTAAAAAATAAAAACCTGACACGCTGCACTGATACCTGTGTACTGGAAAAACCCCTCGTAAAAATCAAAGCTAACTCGAATACACATTCCACGAAACCAGAACAACCTGAAATAGTTGACCCTAGGACGTACCATTGAGACTACCAAGTATCATACGAAGAACCCATAGGACACTATAAACCAGTGGCACAGCCAAAGATAGCGGGACAACGTCGAAGATCACGATCTCGAAACACCCGCTTAGAACAGATTGAATTGGGATGTCCCACACCAATGGAGTCAACTCGCCATGGAATATATTGATGTCCCAAAGGATCAAGACGAAGAGTTATCAGAAACCAAGCTGAGTATACGAGCAGTTTTTACAAAAGCACAACAAAATGCTGAAAACAAACCGACAACAGAGCGACTGACATCGCTAGAAGACCGGATACCCAAGCAATATCACAATTACTTGTCAGTATTCGACAAGAAAACCTCGGAACGATTACCCCAACGAAGTAGTTGGGACCACGCAATCGAACTACAGGAGAATTTCCAACCGCAAACATGCAAAACCTATCCCCTTTCGCCAAACAAGCAAACCAAGTTAGACTCCTTCCTAAACGAAAATCTCGAAAAAGGGTATATTAAACTGTCGAAATCACCTATGGCAAGTCCTTTCTTCTTCGTCAAGGAAAAGGACGGGAAACTACAACCAGTGCAAGACTACAGAGAACTCAACAAGGGTACCGTAAAGAATGCATACCCCTTACCTCTTATCCCAGAGTTGATCGATAAACTCAAAAATGCACACATATTCACCAAGATCGATCTACGATGGGGATACAATAACATCCGGATCAAGGAAGGAGATGAGTGGAAAGCCGCCTTCAAGACCAATCAAGGACTTTTCGAACCAACAGTCATGTTCTTTGGGCTAATGAATTCGCCAGCCACGTTCCAAGCAATGATGAATACTATCTTTAAGGACCTCATCAATCAAGGGAAGGTCATTATTTATATGGATGACATTCTCATATTCACCCACGATTTATCAGAACATTGTGAACTTGTACAAAAGGTGCTACAATGTCTACGGGACAATGACTTATACGCGAAACCCGAGAAATGCACGTTCGAAACAGATAAGGTTGATTTCTTGGGCCTTATTGTTTCCCATGACACATTAGCGATGGACCCTGCTAAAGTAGCGGGGGTAACTGAATGGCCAACACCAAAGACGATAAAGGAAGTACAAGCATTTCTAGGATTCGGAAACTTTTACAGATGATTCATCAAAGATTTCTTGAAAATTGCACAACCACTGTTCAACCTAACAAGGAAGGATAATCAGTGGAGTTGGGGAACAGAAACGGAGAAATCCTTCCAGTCTCTCAAAGCAGCCTTTATGTCTGGACCAGTCCTATTGATGCCCAATCATACCAAACCGTACCAGGTAGAAGTCGACACATCAGAATATGCAACAGGAGGCATACTCATGCAAACCGGAAATGACAACTGATGGCACCCGGTAGCCTACATCTCCAAGTCCCTTTCCAAGACGGAACGAAACTACGACATCCATGATAAAGAACTGCTTGCAATCATACAAGCATTAGAAGCATGGCGACATTATCTGGAAGGAGCCCCACACTCCATCGAGATCTTGATCGACCACCAAAACCTAAAATACTTCCAGACAGCTCAGAAACTCAGCCGACGACAAGCACGCTGGGCATTATTTCTTACACGATTTGAGTTTTTCCTCCTCCATAAACCGGGAAGCCTTAACAAAGCTGATCCATTGTCCAGACAATCAGATCACCAAGTCGGAGTAGAAAACGACAACACCAACAGGGTCCTCCTCGATCCTAAATTTTTCCGAATCCGAGCAACCAGACAAGGGACTGTAACGGCTATAGGAGACATAGAACTGCGTCGAAGGATCAAAGAGTCCCCCAAAAGGGACCTTGAAGTAGTGAGTGCCCTCGACATCATTCTATGAAATGGACCACGGTCTCTGGTGAAGAATTTACAGGAATGGAACTATGAGGACGGAATTATATTTTTCCAGGGAAAAATCTACATCCCAGCCGACAAGAACCTCTGATGAGACATCGTGAAATTACACCACGACTCCCTAGCGGTGGGACATCCAGGTAGACACAAGACCTACGAACTAGTTAGCAGAGAATTCTGGTGGCCAGGAATGTCAGTCTCCGTCAGAGACTACGTAAATGGTTGCGCCAAATGCCAGTTAACTAAACTGAATAATCACCTGACTCGGATCCCCTTGATACCCACCGAAATTCCAGAACGTCCTTTCAGAACTATCACTACCGACTTCATCACGGATCTTCCCGAATGTAAAGGATTCAACGCAATCCATGTCATAGTCGACAAGGCAACAAAAACCGCCATTATATCACCATGTACAAAAACAATTGACAGCGACAGTACAGTCAACCTCCTGATTGATCACACATGGCGACGATATGGACTATGGGACAAAATGATCTCCGATCGAGGACTGCAGTTCGCTAGTAAAGTCATGGCCGCGGTCCACGAAAAACTAGGAATAACATCAGCACTCAGCACGGCTTATCACCCACGTCTCGAAACTGTGTAGACAGGGGATGACTTCGTGCAACAGCTCCTTGAACTGTTCACACCGGCCGACCTGTGAGGCTCCTCACACAGGGTAGAGATGATGGGCTTGGGGCACCATAGGGGAAGGATGGAAGAATAGGAAAGTTTTAATACGACGGAAAGATTCGTGCTGAGTTGCGAGATCTGTTTGTGAGGTGGGTGTAAGGGAGTCTGTTCAAGTGTCAAGACAAGAACGTTGTCACTTAGCAATAACCACCCAAGTCACATGGTGAATCAAAATAGATTGACGAGTTACAAACGAGATGATATCAAGGAAGAGAAAGAGAGAGATGAAAAGAGATAGAGAGGATACAGAAGTAGTAGATATGGGTAGAGGATGAGTAGCTGACTATACTCGACACTGCACTGTACTGAGAGCGGAGTGGAGACAAAGTGAACAGACTAGGGAACTAACTACCAGTCCTTTGGTATATATATTGAGGAAATGAATTGAAAATAAGTGAATAAGTGAGAATGTCCATGGAGATAGGAATCAGAGGAGATAAAGGATGAATATGTCAGATCAAGTGATGGTAACTGTAGACGAGGATGATGATGATGGTAAGAATGAGAGAAATGAATCGTAGTCTGCGGAGGTAAGAAATGAATAGACCGGCAATTCGTGACAGTGGATAACATTATCTTTGACCTGGTTCAGATGACCTCAAGAAATGACCCTTGGCGCTGCGTCTGCATATGTCTTTTTGAGAGTGACAGCCTATGGAGGGAGAGGTGTAGCGTGCTGGTGTGTATAGACAAGTCCAAGGTGCATATCTACAGAGTCAGAGGCAGTGAAGGGATGGGACAGCAGAGTCAGTTCGTCTGTCACACAGTGAAAAGAAAAGGAGAGAAGAAAAGATAAGAAACGTACCAAGTCACATCCAATATCCTGCCTCCCCAAGGCATACATCGGTGTCCTCTTGACAGTTTTCTTCCGTTGCCCAAAACCATTCTCCTCACCTCTTCCTCGTATATATCAGACCTTGTCCATCTTTCCTTGTGAAGTGACGAATCCCGACACTGATAAGCGACTTGCACTCACATGTATGTCTTCTCACCTCTGTAGAGTCTTCTTCTCTGATTGACATATCCTTTCTAGTCATCACCCTCGACGTTCATATCTCCAAAATATGTCAAAGGGCGATGTTATCGTCGCCTGACGATTTGCCATTGAAGTATTTAGTTTCCAGTGGGGAGAAGATATCAGATTCTGTATGTGTGCATGCATTCGTCCATTGTTACTTAACAGCTGACAAACTCAATGCAGGTTGCTGACAAAATCGGCCAACCATGACAGTCTCATTCTAGCGAACTTTTCCTGGTGAGTGATAGTTCTGGTGTTGATATCAGTTCTGTATGCTCATGGACCTTTAGACCAACAGAAGCTATGGTCGGGTGCACCTCTCGTCTGGTCAAGCTGGGAGATAGAAAGGAAAATGTTGGGAAGCCCTTTACTTTGTGCTGAGTCTACGTTGTAGACTCCCAAATGGACGTTGTTCCCAGAGGAACTCACAGTGAATTGGTGGTAGAGGGGCCACTTGTCAGGCGTGGTTATAACAAACTACCGGAGGTGAGAGTACCAAAGGAGGAGCTCTGCCAACAGCTCCAGCAAAGGAAGATGTTATCCTTTTACCTTCCTTACAGGTCCAGACTCTATTCCGATGAGGGGTCAACCACTCTCACCTGCATTGGACCCCATTCCATGGCCCTGACACCTTGCTGACCCAGTTCTCACTTCTGATGGCCACATAAATGATTCAACCTTCATACGCACAACCTCCTTTGTCTCCGACGAAGCTCAGCCACTGCAGCCTTCAGTGGGACCTGGATCATTGCTTCAGCCTACTACTATTTCTTCAGCGCAACCAAGATAAAAATACAGCAACTTCTTTTGTGATTGGGGCACATTTATTTCAGCATATTCATCAGGTTGATGAGATCCTCATCGCACTCCTAATCCTCCGACAAACGGGCTGGGGACGTCATCTTATGGGTTTGGAGCATGGGTGGCCTCGGAAACCAGGCTGAAGAATTTGGATATACAGACAAGTGCATTGCGTAGTGTGCAGGAGGTAGAATTGGATGGGGTAGAACATGGCAGTGAGATGGATAGCAGTCAAGGAACTTTTTATGGCAATCCCAACCAGACGCTTCCCATTCACATCCTCACCCTAATACATTGCCTAAACCTGGTGCTCCCAAGGCACGTGTGGATGCTTCATCAGCCACACATCCAGACGTCGCTTTACAGGGCTGAAGGAAAGGAGGTTTACATGCATTCTGCTATTCTGAGGGCTCGTTTGGTCTACTTTGAGGATTTTTTGGGAGACGAAGAATGGACACAGAATAGATGGAACAAGGATGATAGATTGTTGAGGATTGATCTGAAGCATATGTGGTGGTCTGTAATGGAGTATGTGACTCGTTGGATGTGGGAATTGAGGAAGGAGTGTTTGGATCTCTCAGTGAGTTGCGGCGGCATCTCTTCATGATCGTAATCTGATTTTTTTTTCTGTCAGGCTTTGCAAACTCGGTAGACAAAGTCTTGGAGTCCCTGTTTGAAGTCAGTGTATAGTAAAGATCTTTTTGAAGACAGTTACTCATACAGAGACCCTGAAGACATACGTGCCAAGTCATTTTCGGCTGGATTGACATGCTTCTATTGGGGCTAGGAATCTGCTGATGGGCGCAGCTTGGTGCTGGTCTCTGTGGTTTGGGCGTTGAGGGCATTATGTCCTCAACATACATGCGGATTTTTATTCTGGAATTTTTTTCCAATGTTTGGGACCTTCTCTACCTAGTTTCCGAGGTCGTTATCGATGACGAACGCAAGTCCGACTGCCCCAGTCCCTGTAGACGTTGTCCAGAACGATCAATACCTGCCAGCTCATCAATCTCCCAGAACCAAGACATATGACACTGGCCATTTCTCGTTGGGTTGGTACCTTTCTGACGTCGTTATTGGGGTTTCCTGGAGCTGAGAACTCGTTGGTTGGCACAGATTGGTGAAGCTCTGGTGGTTATGGTGTGCATTGGAGGCTCGCATATCCCAACCGGGTACGCTTTTTTCATTCTTTATAGCTTATCGCAACTGACTCTGGGTCCTGGGGCTCATCGGGTTGTATTTCCTCTTCCAGGTGGCCATCTGTCTCGACCGGCACATCATCTTCGATTTCGCAAGGTTTTGGGTCACGGGGTCACTGCAATTTCAACATGACATGATGAGAAGATAGGAGAATGGGCCTTGGGACTGTTTTCTCCATACGTTCTGCATGTCATGTACTATTGTTCGTCTCATCTGACCTCAATCACGTTCTTGTTTCAGAGCCTACGTCTTCGCATTCTCTACCACCCTCTTATATATCATTATTCCTTTGCCAACCAAGAGTCCAGCTACACTTCGTCAAAGTCCCATCCCGGCGTGATACGAATATCAGTCAAATACTCGGGATCCTCATTTCGAGGCCAGTGGTAGCTGCCAGGTCCCAAACCTGAGACATGCATAATGGCACCATTTCTAAACGACTTGGGAAGTGCTGGGACAGGCCACTGAAGGTTAATGCAACTAACCATGCGGCAATGACTTTCATTTGGCGATGCCTTGGCTGGTCTGCACCTCCTTGTGGCTCCCCTGGCTCCTCTCTGAACCCCGAAACACTGTTCAGCTCTCTTAGAATGTGCCAGAAGCCTTCCACTCAGCATAGCTTATCAGGCACATTTGACAGGCTAGTCTGGGTCCTGTCTTCCCTCCTTACAGCTGGAGGCAAGGGCTTTGGAGCAGCAGTCAGCTAGAGAAGAAGCTGAAAAGACCATTTCATTGGCCCGACTGTCTCCTCGTGTGCCTCTCTCTCACCATGTCTCACCGTCCCGTGTCCCTCTTCATCTGCATCTCACATCACCTTCTCATACCCATAGCAATAACCACGTGAAGAAGTTACCATGTTACCATGTACCATGCATCATATACATCCATAACATTTGATTACTTGAAATCAGAGCAAAAACAAGAAAACATTGAGACAGCATGTACATGACAACTTTGATGCAGGATTAGTGATCGCCAGAAGAAAGCCAAAGTGCTCTTCTCAAAATTGGACACCGAATGCAATAGCGAGATGCAGATAGCGTGTGGCATTGAGCACAGTTGCTTGGGAATGAGTACTGAGATGAAATAGTTCTCGGTGAATATGATGACCTTTTGACGATTGGGATCCATTAATGCACAAGAGGAACAATGCAGACTTACAACCACGGCATTGCACAGCTGGGATTGCTAGGTTTTGGGCACGAAGTAGAGCATGCGCAAATCGTTCTGATAACAGGTATGTAAGTAGAATATACCAATTGAAGAGACACAATGCTCACCGGTTGCAACATAAACGATGACTTCATAGTTGGTTTTGCACTGACTATTGATCTGGTCGCAGCACTTCTGGGCGGTCGAGGTAATTGCCCCATACTTCCAGCTCTGGGTATTGGGGTCATACAGCCAATAGTTCAAGCCACTGGTGACTTGTTGAGTGGGAATGCCAGAGCTGGTGCTCTGAAAAGGATTTAAACAAATGGCAGGCAGGAATGGGAGGTTTGACACCGATAAAAGAGTGACTTCAACTTCTACAAAACCCGACCTGTGCGCTGCGAGGCAGAAAGCATCGAAATCTTCTTCTTCACTCACTCATTTAGCTCTGTGCTGAGTGAGAGGATCTGGTCATACCGTCTTCGAGCTCGATATTTCATTTGCCATGGTGTTGTGCAAGATGTATAGACACGCTGTCAGCAAGATTGAGTTTTCTTCGGACAACTTGTTTGGTTTCTGCTAGGGAATTTTCTGCGCTGAAGTGTAATGGGGCGAAACGAACTAGAAGTATAGTAATGTACCGTTGAGTAATCTATCAAATGTTTTGCCTGGGGCTAGGTAGCTGACGATAGCGTCGAAGGATTCACGTTTCTCTTGTCGAGCATTGCCCTCCATGGCGTCGGTCGTCGCGCCGGGGAGGAAAGAGCAGGGACACCAACAGAGACAAATAGTGCCGTGCTTCCACCATCCCTCTCTTCCTGTCGCAAGCTATTATGGTCAGGGTGAAGGAGAGAAAACCAATTCCTAGTTCGTCACTCTCTTCCTGCATTGTTAACGCCTTTGACAACTAATTGTGAACAGTAAGAGGCTTCTTCCTCTCGAAAAGGCTCCTGGAGTCATTTCTTTGCTCGCTGGCAAACCAAACGTGATGACTTTTCTGTTCACATCCTTCAACTTCACTGCACGAGACCCAACTCTCCTTCCGATGCACCCAAGGATATCTTCGTGAATATTGAAGAAGGTGCGACGGCAGCTGGATTGCGGTACGGCGATACTGCCAGTATTCTGGATCTTCTTCGTTGGCTTGAAGGATTGTGCATGGAAGAAAGGTTGGCGAAGATATGCACAGGTTCAGGAAGCCAGGATTTGATTTAAAAGGTGCATTACTGGCTCTTCCTATTCTCAAGTTTCGTGTGCTTATGCTGGGAGCACCAGCTTCCGGACCTCCAGCATACGAACTAGAAGCTAGGCCTCCCTTACCCCCTCTCGGCAGTAGTTCTGATGCTGGGTCGTCTTCTGGTTCGACCATCTCTACATCCATACCATCTTCACCTCCACTTGGCTCCCCACCACCGTCTTTTTCACCCAATTCTGCCATTTCAGTGCGTTCTATGGACAAGTCCAGATCCATGTCGGCCTCCACAGGTCCACAGGTCCACATTGACCTTCCCTCCAGCCCAGGAGCGAGTTCGTCTGGTGGAGGTGCAAGGTCTAATCCCTCCCGTGGGCTGGCTGTAACAACTACAACTGTACTCCACCTGCAGGCTCTGTCATAGCCACCGTCTTTTGTCTTTGGCAATTCGCTGCCAAGAGCCGGTGGACAGCTAATCCAATCTGACTGTACAAAAACTTTCGAGCTGATGATTTCTGGGAGAATGCTAAACCGAGCAAGCAAAAGCCAGGACAATGACCATTGTGGATGACATTTGATGATAATTGGGTAGATGGAGTGAGGAGGGGGATTAAGGCATGTTCGGTTTTTGTTTAGTATCCTATCTACTGTGAGTCTGAGTCGTCTCTGTCTGATTCTGGTGGAGGACCCATCACGATTTTGTTTTTATGGTTCTGACCAACGTTCAGGGCTCCCTTATGGCCAGACGAATAATATAACGTCTCAGGCTGCCACCATGTCTTTACATGGTGTACCAAACAATGTTTTATCAAACTTGGACCCTCTGGCTTTGATTATCTTCATTCCTATCTTTGACCTTATCATAAGAAGTTCCCTCTTAAAAGTTGGCTCATGCCTACATCCAATTTATGTATAATTATGTCTGCCAGATCTATCCCTTCCTAGCAGCAGAGGTATCAGGTTTACAGTGTTGAAGAAGATTACTGCAGGTTTTATAACTGGAGCTACTGCGATGGTGTGGGCGGCTGTTGTGCAGCATTATATTTACAAGGTGTGTACCTCTAGTCGCACGTCTGTGCCACTAGATCACTAACCTTCATCTCCACTCGTCACAGACATCCCCATGCGGGAAATTTGCCAACGCTGTTGACTGTGACGCTGTTTCTCCTCTCAACATTTGGATACAAAGTGGATCATGAGTCTTTTCAAGTCACTTTTAGTTTTTAAACTGATACTAAAACTACTTAATCCCACTGCAGTTACATCCTGATCGCATTCAGCGAAATCTTTGCCTCCATCACCGGCCTCGAATACGCATTCACCAAAGCACCCAAAAACATGTGTTCCCTTGTCATGGCTTTGTTTTTACTGACAAATGCATTTGGAGCAAAGTAGAGGTGAACGAGAACGAAGTGGTCGACACTGATTTGTATTCTCACTTTGGCATTGGCATTGGCTTCGACGTCGACGGGCCTTGGCCCTTTGCACATCCTCCTCTTCAAATCCCTCCTCTCCAAGACCTCCATAAGCATCCCTTCCTCGCTACCACCGGTACCAGTACCCATTCCCCTCTTCACAGACTGGGGCTCAGAGAACCCATCCCCATCCCCAGCGTCAACATACCAATACCAGGAAATGGCCTCCCCCTCAAACTCTTCATATTATCCCTCGCCATCAGTCAGGGTCGGTTTTGGTGTCTGTGCCCTCGAGTTTTAAGAGGAAGACAAGGAATTCTGGCATGCTGAAAGTTTCTGTACACCTTTCTGCTGAACAGATATTTTTGTATTTTCAGCATGTGGGTATTTTGATGACATAGAGTTGGAGTTGGGATTGGAGGTGTAGAAAGATTGTAGGGAGAAGGAGAGGGAAAGGAAGGAAGTGAGAGGGAGTTGGGAGGAAGGAATTGATGCGAGCAATAATCACACGACCGATGCTTTGGTCACTGCCTCCCGCCTCTGTCATTGCCACCTGGGCCTACGTCCTCAAAGCCCCAAATACATTCACGTACTCATGGTGGTATGTGATATGCTACTCTACATATTGTTCATTCACCGTTTCCGCAAGTTTCTGGTTTTCTGTGACTGGGTGGATAGGCCAGTTTCTGCTAGGGTGAAGAGGGATGCTTGGGTGTACGTCCTGTCCTTTAGAAACGGCAAAGCCTGCAAAATCGGCTGTACCCGTCACACACTGAGACACAGACTGCAGGAGTGGAGGTGCAAAGACAAGTCGAAGGGATTCAAACTGGTATATTTGGTCCGGGTCAGCAAAGAGAGAATGTTTGGTATCGGTATGTTTTGAGTCAGTATCCATCAGTCTTTTCACTCACAAATGTTTCAGAACACGAAGCTCATCAGCAAGTACTTAAATATACCCACAAAAGCAATGGTGCTTGCCGAATTGCTCTTCAAAGCACCAAGAGGAATTCGTCTTCAAAGCAGCATTTGGATTGAGAGATGCCTGCGATGCCATTGATAGGGCGAAGGAACTTGTTGGCTGAGTGCTTGGGGCTTTTCTCCTCTTTTTTTTTTAGTGTTGTTGTTTTCTGTTTGCTATCATGTTTCTTGCTTTCGTATCTGCATTGTATGTACATTCTTGGGTGTAGATTCGGAAGTTTGCCATCCCAACCAGCCATTCCTCCGTCTGCCCGTCAAGCTGTTAGCCTGTATTTTTGGAATCCTTTGTGAAGGTCAACCAACAAAGTTCTCCACCATGAGGATAATGCAGAGTTACCCTCCACTCTCTCTCAGTTCAGTGTGCAGCGCTTGGTGTCAGATTGCCATTGACACTTCAAGTCTCTGGTGCAATCTACGACTTGCCCACAGCACTCGCTATTTCGTTCCTCGCTTCGAACCTCCACTCAGACTGTGCCTCGCACAGTCCAAACTTCATCCGCTGTCGGTGCACTTGTTTCCAGGAGCCCATGAAGATCATCCATTGGTACAACTACTTGCCGTGTCTCCTCTTCCATCAACCACCATGTCTAGTCGCCCTTCCATACAGATCTCGAGCTCCTCCAAATCCGCCAGCTCGCTGGTCACTCCGAGTCTCGCTGCTCTGGCCGATCCGCCAATGCACTATGTCGACAGCACAATGATGGACTATTTCTTGATCGAAGTTGTTAACACTCTACTATGTGAATCTTCAGCTGTAGTGACTGCTCGGTCCAAGAGGATAGAAAAAGAAATGGTCGTTGCTGGACTGATCCCACCACCACAACCTGCACTACCGACTTTGCCTCCAAAGACCGAAAACCCCAGAGACTCGACCGTCAGTCTCAATTCTCGTTCAGGGAAAAACACTGCAGTGGATGAAGAGGAAGAAGCTATCAGAACACGTCTTGAAGCTATCAGATTGCATGTTGGTACGTATACCTCTTTACAGTGTAATCAATACCACTCTAACCGTCCTTAGATTATGTTGGGACAGATCTCTATTTACAGAAACCTTGGACGTCATCAAATTTGTATGCAAGTATCTGTGGGCAGCGTGTTGGGATAGACAAGCGGACAAACCATAGGGTGCGTTTTTACCCCATCCCTCAAGGTATTCCAGCTCACCAAGTCAATCCAGGGCATCTACGTTTTGCAAGACAACGCTTTCAAGACCATCACACGTTTATCGTCTTGGGAAGGACGGGCCGATGCTACACGCAAAGCAAAACTTGTAAGTATTGCTGCTGGAGTCACAGCAGAGAACCAGAAAAATACGGTATACACACCGGGTTGTAAATAACGTCGATTTCGGGGTCATTCAACAGCTCTGCAAAGGAAAGGACATTAGCATGCGCAACGACATCGTAGCTTTTCGAGATACAACACGCACCTTGGTAACCATTCGTCCCACTATAAATAAACCTTCTGGATACCGTGTTTCTTCGCAAAAGCTTCTGCGCGTTTGAGATCTCGCAGCAACAGCGTACACGACGACTTCTGACGCAGATGCGTCTTGCAGTGGACGCGTTGGAAACGCGACTGCGTCAAGCCACTGACGCGCCTGCGTCCTATTCTGACTCCGGAAATATGATATATATGCAGACCTATCTGAACTCTGGATAGATGGTCCATTTGGACTCCTATCTGCACCTGTATATGTGCCTCAGATATACGGGATTTCTGGACATGTATCCGGAGCTTTAAAAGGTTATCTTTCTTTTGTTCAAATAGCTATACAAATTAGGCGTCTTTTTGTACATCTTTACATAGATTACATGTGCCATCTTTTTGTTTACCTATCAAGTGTAATCAGGGGTTTCCAGATATACGTTCTTTCTGTACGAATATTTAGAGTCAAAATATAGCATTTATTTGTATATATATCTGAACTCCAAATACATCCTACTTCTGTACACCTATCTGCTCATCTATCCGTCGAGCCGATAGAAACGTACTTCCGGCGTGTAGGGTGTGATTTGGGAATGATGACGTCATGTGTTGCTGCAGTAAATCACTTAAACAACACTTAAAGGTTTCTCAACTCGAACGCCCTTCGTAACTTTCACATCTACCTTCAACAGCATCGTCTCATCATGTCCTCAGCCAATTATATTGTCGTTGGCGGCGGTCTCAGCGGTTTGGTCGTTGCGTCTAGGCTCACCGAGGATCCCAAAGTCACGGTCACCGTTCTTGAAGCTGGAGGAGAGACATTCCACACCGAAAACATCGATGTACCAGGTACCTTCCGTGCTGGGATCTCACTCTGAATCTTTCTTACTCACCGCGGGACTGTGCAGCCAATCTCGTGGCGAATTGGACCAATCCAAACTATGACTGGACGTTCATGACTGCTCCTCAGAAGCATGCGGATAACAGACCGTTGTATCAACCTCGGTGAGTTCGCGTACGCGCAGGGCTTGAACAGAGCCTGACATCTTTGACTTCAGCGGTAAAAGTCTTGGAGGATCGACTCTGGTGAGGTTTTCACGGCTCTGACAGACGTTCAATCATCTAATATCTTTTCTTTTCTTAAAGCTGGCTGTTGGGGAACTCACAAGGTCATACATCCTTCTCGGTAATGTTGTGCCGTTGTGCTGATTAGTTATATAGAGCCGGATCCACTGAATACGATGGTAAGAACATCACTCAGCCATGAGATCGTCAGCTCATCTTTGGGTAGCGTTTGAAAAGCTCGGGAATCAAGGGTGGAATTGGGATGAATTTCTCAAGTACATGAAGAAGGTGCGTCTGCCTGTGGGCTTCTATGGAATGCTACCTAATGCCACGTCTTCCTATCTTGCTAGTCGGAATCCTTCCATTACTCTCCTGAAGATGCTGCAAAATACGGAATGAAATTCGAAGCCAGCGCTCACGGTAATAGCGGCCCTTTGCAGAAGACCTTTCCACAGTACCTCGATGTTTTTGTTGAGCCCAGCATCCAAGCCTTCAATGGCATAGGGATTCCGGTGAATCCGGATCCGGTGAGCTACTGCTTTTGAACCAGACAGAGAGGTTTTAACTCGTATACTTTCCGGTTCAGAACGCAGGAGAAAATGTCGGCGTCTTTGTCGCTGCACAAGCAATTGACCAAAATGCGACTCGTAGCTCTACCGCAGCAGTGAGCCCTACATCTCCAGGGTCCTGCTATTATGCTAACGACTGTTTCGCTTGTAGGCTTATTATGAGCCTATCAAATCTCGTCCAAACCTTCAAATTATATCTCATGCTCGTGTCACTCGTCTCCTGACAGACTCTCAATCTGGGTCAGAGGTCTTGATCAAGGGCGTCGAATATTTACAGGATGATGCACTGAAGACTTTGAATGCCTCCAAGGAAGTCATTATGTGCGCAGGTCAGTCTCGGACACGATTGCCTGGAAAACTTCCCTAATCTCTTTATATGACCTTAGGCTCTTTCCAGACCCCACAAGTCCTAGAGCTTTCCGGTATGTCAATTATAGTTGTCCATGCTCAACAAGTCACTCATATAGCATGTAGGAATTGGTAATCGTGCCATTCTTGAGAAACTCGGCATCCCAGTTGTCCTTGAGCTCCCAGGTGTTGGCGAAAATCTTCGTGAGGAGTTAGGTTCACTAAAGCACATTTCTTAGACTGACATTTATTCCCTGCAGAGGACCATCTTGCGTTGACTTGCACGTATAAAACTAAGGAAAAAATGCAGACTTTTGATGTCGTTATGAATGATCCTGACCTGTTGAAGGAGCAAAAACGGATTTAGTGTGTATTGATTTTCTTATCCCAAGTCTGCTTTTTGAGACGTAGCATTTCAGCACCCAAGAACATAGGGGAATGCTGGGCGCTGTACCCAGCTTATTCTCTTTCATGCCTTTCAATCTGTTCGACAAGGATGGAGGCTTAGCAACCGCCGCATCCAAGCACACCATTGATAGCTCTTGTCTAGCTGCTCATAAAACGCTAGAGATGCAAAAGAGTTGGGTCCATTCGGAAAAGATTCCATTCATGGAGTGCGTTTTTCAAATTTTGTTATTTGCTACCTTAATCTTATTCCTAAGTCATGATCCAGCATCAACGTTTTCGATCGCTTCATGCCAGGTGGGGTGTTTGAGCAGGGCATATCATACATCACCTTCAATTGTATGACTCTGCATACGTTCAGCCGCGGTTCAGTCCATGTTGGCTCAGCGGACCCTGTTGCTAGCCCTGTCATTGATCTGCAAGTCCTCGACAATGACGTTGACATGGGTCTCTTGGTCGAAGTAGTCAAGTTAACGAGAAAACTCGCTCAAACTGAGCCTTTGAAGTCGCTCATTGATGGAGAGAACTTCCCTGGACCTGCTGTTCAGACCGATGAGCAAATCAAGGCCTTTGTTCGTCAAGCAGTGGGCACGACCTATCATCCCATTGCTACCGTTGGTATGCTGCCCAAGGAGGACGGTGGGTGTGTGGACAACAACCTGAAGGTTTACGGAACTAGAAATCTCCGCGTCGTAAGAGAATTTGGATGTCCGAACATTTTCTTCGTCTGAATCCAGCTTTCCAGGTTGATGCATCGGTCATTCCGCTTCACATTTCCGCTCACTTGCAATCGACGCTGTATGCTATTGCAGAAAAGGCGCGTTATCAACCACACGAGAATTGTGGCGATACTGAATATGTTTTTAGGCTGCCGATATCATCAAGGCTGGATTGTGAGGTGCTGCAGGTACAAACGAGGTTCCCTCTTGATTTTGATTTCTTTGTTGTATTTAGAAGTGAAGTTCCCCGAGCTATACTTGTCTACCATTAATTGGCATAATAGTTCCATCGCAGTAACTTTGCTCGATGTTATGTACATTGTCATCTGGTATCGAGTGAGAACGGCATAGGTTATGTCACACATCTTCAACCATTTCCTGAAAGCAATGATTTAAAATTTAAAAAAAACACTAGTAATCGGAACTAGTCCCAGATGCCATCTCGAATCTAGATTGTGTTCTGAAAGATCAGAGAACTTGATGGTAGTGGAAGTGACTGGTACAAGAAGAGTTGGCCCCTGAGAAATCTCAACTAGGAACTTAACGTTGAAACCTGATCTCAAGGGTCATTTGCAGTTCATCAGAGGTGCCCTGTCAAATTCAGCCCGGTATACCCGTTCGAACGCATTCGGACTCGTCCACTCAGTCTCAGCTCTCCTTGAACCTTGAACCGAACTTGGCAAACACGAACTTAGATTAGAAGAGCCTTGATCATGGGTTATGTCAAAAATCTTCAAACATTTCTTGATTAGCAATGATACAGGGATCCAGCCTATTCAGAATATTCTTGGGCAGGTACAGCTATGAAACGCAGATGCACGGACGGTGCTTACAGCCACAGAAGGGGTCCATCGACATTAAACGATAGGGATATCCTGCGAGGCTGAGAAAATATCCACATTCCACCCGGGCAAATTGGCGTCAACGCGGCGAACAACTAAATGAACGGCGGGTTACTTAGGATACCCGAAGCGATGTACTCGGTCCCTCAAGGCCTGTTTTCTATAGCTTTTCTATCAACTGATTGGTATGGAGCACCAGTTCACCAGAAATCTGTCAAAATACTGATGAGAAAGCATCAGCAATTCTGATTAATATTCCACCTTGATTCCACCCAGGCAGATTGGCGCCAACACGGTGAACAACTAAATGAACGGTGCGTTAATTTAGGATACCCGAAGCGATGTACTCGGTCCCCAAGGCCTGTTTTCTATGGCGTTTCCACTAGTTCCAATCAGTACTAGTGGAGCAAGGAATATCAAGTAGGAGCCAATTGGTAGAGTTCACCAGTTCACCAGAAATCTGTCAAAATATTGATGAGAAACTGATTAATATTTCACCTTGATTCCACCCAGGCAGATTGGCTCCAACGCGGAGAACAACTAAATGAACGGTGCGTTAACTTTCCATGGCTTCAAAATAATTTCGACAGTATGTCCTTAAAAAAAATTGGCCTCCCCCTTGTAAGAGATAGCATGTATAGCTCCTACTTGATACCCTTGCTCCACTTGTGCTGATTGGAACAGGCTTCTATCGAGGAATCCACTGGTAGAAGGCCTACACACACTTCGAGATCAGAAGAGCCCTGATGCAGCTTGTGCTCGATGAAATGGACCGTTAATAACGCCATGAGAACTTCGAACGGGAGAAGAATCAGGTCCGTCGTCGCCGCTTCTGTTTCGTCCTTTGAGGATTACGAGGCCTCTTAAAGGCCGAGTTAACTTAGGTCGACTTTTGCAATCTTCCCACGCCTGCAGATTTATATTGCGGTCTCTACGACAACCGAATTGCGGTCTGGACCGGGTCCAAGGACTATGTAATGATGTCGACAACCATGACGTCATGCCAGCGTCGTGCTTCATGGGATATACTATTCGTGACCTAGAAGTGGAAGAAAAAATGTCGATGAATTAAAACTTTCACAAATCTTTACCGTTGTCCAAAAAAATTTACACACCTCAAGTCTATGGTATAAACCTTTGGTTTATCAAATCTGCAGGGTTTTCCGAGGGATGTGGATACAAGCCGTGGAGGGCCGATGAGGGACGTTTTGTGACGGCGTATTGCAGGGGAAGTGGAAGATGTCACAGGTGTGACCCTCTTTCAAAAAAGCAGGCGCCGAGCGGAGTTTTCTATCACTTCCGCCTCGTTTGCAGGGTAAAAAGGCACAACATCTAAATTTTGGCCCGGGACAAGGATGCATATGAATAAAATCAGTCGTAGGGACTACCATATTAAGTTTCACAAAAGATTTTCGACGGGATAGCTTATGTGAAAGCCTTTCACTTCTGTCACGCTCACGGAAATGCACTTTGTTCGTCGTTTTCAGCCCATGGCAAACGTCTCAGTGCAAACCTGGTAAATCTGGTTACATAGAAATGTAAGTAATATGTGAAAGTATCTATTATTCAATTTTTATGAAGGGAGATGAGGGAGGAGCAAAGATATGGACAGATTTCTTCAGAATCTTCCACTTCTAGGGCCCATGTCACTTCTAGGTCACGAATAGTACAGTGCGTCCACGGCTTTCTCTCCAGAAGTATAGTCATACTATCTGCTGTTTGCCTGCACTCACCACCCTACTTCCTCAGCCTCGACGCCCTCGTAATTCTTGCCTCTCCATCGTCCATTTAATTTACCTTAGAAATCATTTTCATGGTTTCAAACTCCGAGTCCCACCCCTATTAGCTGGCGCTCGTCAAGCGCTCATTCGGAGTCATCTGGCATGATGGTCGAGAATCTTATGACGTCGTAAATGGTTTGCTTGGACCAGCTGTAACCAACGCGTCCTTGTCTTCTCCCCATTCCTCACCGCACCCAGGTCCCTTCACCAGTGTTCTGCTCATGATTCCTGCACTTTTCAACCTACACAATACCAGGGTTGGTCATAGACTAACGAATACCCATCAGTTCAAACCAAAGTCTGGACTCTGTCGATGCCGGTCCATACCGCGGTCAACAGATAACTGAGGAAAGATTCCTACAGGGTGTTTGCTGCCCAGAATGGCAAGGCTAGAAACAGCCAACTGCAGCCAGATGCCATCAGGCAATGGCATGTTCTGGCAAGGCCTGATCTACTTATTGATCGACTGGTGTCGATCAGCTAAACCCAAAATATATAGTCCAGACCGTAGTCAATAGTTGAGCATTGACTCTCTCTCTTCACTTTGCCCTCCTTCTCCCCATCTCATATGCATGTTGCTGGAGCCAGACCCAGTTTTACCAACGTTCCCTCTGGTTGCCAGTGGGTAATTGTAGACTATATACCTGAGGGAAGCCAAAATGTGTCTCGAAAAATATTACCACACAATGATTGTGCACAGATAAGTGCAGTCTGTTTAAACTGCAATCAGTGTTCACTGCTCTTCATCCACTGTTATGCTTAATACCATACTTATTTTTCTGATAATACTCTGACAGTAGCAATTACATACTTAATGTAAGAATATTGTGATATTAGTAGACTGTATTGAGGGAAAGAGGCCTCGTAATTTGCCATGCGAAGCAGTGGCCCCTTTCCCCATACTGTAGTATTCCAATCAATTCGCGACGGGGGTGTGACCGTGACACCCTCTCGCGAACATTTTTTTCGCGATTTCGGCTGAGTGACCTGTGACCAAGGACAATTTCCGCGAATTTCGCGAATTTTTGAACGGATTTTTGCCCTTTTGGGAGACTTTTGGGTGATCTGGGAGCCTGTCACACTCGCGATTGGATCTCCGTGACCTGTGACCAGTGAAAAAATTTCGCGAATTTTCGGGGGCCGTGACGCGTGACTCGCGAATTGATTGAAATAGTACAGTATCTTCACGCAATCTTCAGCGGCCGAGCCTAACATGTGGCGGCTTGATGATGCCTATATTGAGTTAGCAAACTCATCGGATGACTCAGAGGCCATCCTCATAAAGCTTGTTTGACAGACAAATTGAACGCAACATATAATTCCAGCTCTGGGCTCATGTCTGGAATGGAAATCTTTTTTTTTTTCAAAAATTGCCTGGTCACATGTTGATTGCGCGTGGGCGGTATTCACCACGGCTACTTGGCTCGCGAACAACTACTCATTGTCACAAAAAGTGACAGTCCCTCTATTTTTCGAAGATATCTCAAGAACAGCTACAGCTATTGACTTCAACCAAGTTGTACATTTGTTTGTTAGTAAAATAGAAAACCTTTGACACCCAATTTGAGATCCCCAAGCAAAGGAGCATTTCTGTAGAGGCATATTTCACGAAACCCTGTTTTGCTACAACATGACATGATTTTCTCTGGGAAAATCCGACCACACCAGGTGAAAGAGTGACATTGAAAATGGGGGATGGAACCCACTCCCCAGTTGTCAGAATAAAATTGAGTGAGAATGTTGAGAAAGAAAACACCATGAAATGGCCATTTTGCTGGATTTTCACCATTTTTGCATGTTTGAAGGTGTTTTCTTTCTCAACGTTCTTGCTCAATTTTGTTCTGACAACTGGGGAGTGAGTTCCATCCCCCGTTTTCGATGTCGCTCTTTCACCTGGTGTGGTCAGATTTTCCCAGAGAATATTGTGTCATGTTGTAGCAAAACGGGGTTTTGTGAAATATGCATCTACAGAAATGCTCCTTTGCTTGGGGATTTCAAATTGGGTTTCAAAAGTTTTCTATTTTACTAACAAACAAATGTACAACTTGGTTGAAGTCAATACCTGTAGCTGTTCTCGAGATATCTTCGAAAAATAGGGGCTTTTTAGTTGTCCCCATTTCTTATTTAATCAAAATTTCATGAGGTCTCAAGTTCAAGATTTACTAGTAGTAGTTGATTCTTTTTTACTTATATGTGTATGCACTGGGTGATTGCACAAGTATTTTATTTTTCTGCCTGATCAAATTTCATTGAGGTACATTGGCTGATATTTCCATAACTTCAAATCTAGACAGACAATACATCTATTGCATGCACAGTTCTTATTACTTACATGCTGTTTGACATAGCTGTTGAATTGGCAGATTATGTAAGCAGCCATCAACATGACAATAAGGAATCACAACAATGATATGATAAGAATCTTATTATCTACACTTTATTGTCTGGGACTTATTGTTCATATCTTATTTTTTGTAGCTTATTGTTCTTAGGTATCACAAGTATTGTACTCTCTAGAACAGTATAAAAGGGCTCATAGATTGCCCTCTAATAACAGGAATTCTCCTACATCTCATCACTCTTAACCTCTAACAAACTGCTTGTCAAGGTTGCTGATACACTCAATGGCAAACCACCCAAGTCACACAGTTTGAGGACAGATACAAAGTGATTGATTGAGAGATAGAGAGAAGGAGAAACGAATAGGCTGACTATGCTCTACACTGTGTAATACTAGTACGGAGTGGAGATGAAGTGAAAGAACTAAAGGACTAGCTAGAATGTTTAGTGGTTTATATAGAAGAACAATGAATAAGTGATAGGAGAAAGACAGGAGAAAGATAGGAGAAATAGGAGAAACATAGGGGAAAGTGGAGAAATGTAGGGTAAAGATAGGATCTATGGAATGGAAGATTGATTGACAGGTTCTATAAGGTTCGAAGTCAGTAATATAAGGTTTAAAAGGTTTATTGAGGAAATGCAATAGACGAATGATCAGAAAATGGGTTCAATAGTGTAGTAGAAGAGGAAGGAGGACAAAGAACTGTAGCAGTTCGTGACACCACTCTGCAAGCAGTTTAACATCCCCAGGTAAGTATGCAGTTGCTGCTATGTATATAGAACATAGCCTGCTCAACAGGTTATGGGCCCCACAAGCCCTGGACACCACACCATCACTGGCAGCTGTCCTAGACTGTGTAATACCTGGTAGCACCCTTAGTGGCTGCAGAATGGTGCCCTTAGAGGCTGATGTTCTTCACACATGTGCCTTTATGGCTGCTGTGTATGTGCTCAGTAGCACCTCTCATGGCTGCAAGCTGTTAGATTGCACACTGGGGATAATCACTGTCATAGCACGCTCAGTCACAGCTATTTTTACTTTCATGGCACATCCTTAATGCTGCCGTTTATTTGCATATACGATGTTATGCTGACAGATGATTCTATCCCCAGATTGCATTTTGAAAATGTCTTCTGGAAACAACTTCATGACCACTGTCCCTGAACTCACTGGTCCTAACTATACCCTTTGGGCCAGCAAGTCCAAGTCTTGGCTTCAATCTCAGGGCATTTCCTATGTCCTCAATACCCTTCATCCCAGAACTGTCACTATCACCAATGCTGGTACTCAAACTGTGCCAGCTGAGCCTGCCACTCCAGCTGCAGGAAGTGATGCTGGTAGTGATGACACCGCTCCACTAACTCACTTCTTTGCTGTTGCTGGTGGAGAAGCTATCAATTGGGACAAGGACAACGAGAAGGCCATGGGAATCATCAAACTTCATGTCACCCAGGCCATCGGCCTTAAACTCAATGACATGGACACTGCCAGGGAGATGTGGACCCTCCTAAAGAATCTTTATGGTAAGCCTGGAGCCACTGAAGTTTTCCAGAACTTCAAACAGGCTATGAACATAGAGATCCCATGCAACACTCAACCTGGTGCCGCAATTGATCTCATCAAAATGTACCTCACTCATATCAATAATGCTGGAACTCACACTCTGATTCCCATGTACCTTCAGTACATGATTGTCATCAACAAACTCCCAGGTGACATTCATTCCTACATCATTTCCAGGAAAACAGAGGATGATGTTGATGCTTTTGAAACTGGGTCCCTTGACTCCCTTTGAACCACCATTGTCAATGTCTGGGAATCTCGTGGCGGAAAGAAGTCTCAAACCACCAACAAAATCACTGCCATCAGATGCAAGGGTAAAGCCCCAATCTACAAGGAACAGCAGCAGCAGTGCTTGGAGAGGCAAAGGCCACGGATGTGGTGCTAACTGGTGTGGCTGCAGAAAACATGCCAGTGAACAGAACTGCCAGAAGCAGGCCCATAGTATTCGTCCCAACAACTTGGGACACTCATGTCATGCATGCAGCAACTGTTTTCAAGGAGTCTCCAACTATCATAGTCAAGGAGCCTGCCACCAAAGATGTGCGTAAACCCTTCTTCATTGAGTCAGTAAAGCCTTTTGATGGATTTTTCTCATCTGTCCAGAACACCTTTAAAAGTGCTCATAACAAAGGGATTAAGCCAACTGATGAGCTCCTACGTGACCTTGAACTAGAAAACATGTCTCATTCTGAAGCCTCTACCTCTACTACCTCCTGTACTACCCCTTATCCTTCTGAAATCACTGATGGTCATTCCCTCATGGAACAAATTTATTGGCAATCTCAGATCTCCCTATCCTGATGGCTTCCACCCCTCTGTTTGTCACTCCAAACCCTCCGATACTGACACCTGGTTCACCAACGACACCAACCAACCTCTCAATGATGGTTGGGGTGCTGCCAAGTGGGGAAACCCCAAACAACAGCAGGCTTGGAACAACTTTGGGTCGATGAAGGACAAAGCCAAACACACTGGGGAGGACAAAACAATGGACGAGGACACTGCTTCCAGCACTTACAGTTCTGATTCTGTCATGGAAAGGAACAAGCAGGAGAACATCAAGCTCCTCAAAATGTGGGAGGCAGGCCTTTTCGACCCAACAGATTTCGACAAGGAAAATGTGCCACCCAGCAACGTCAAAACACTGGAGGAGCATCTCACTGAGGTCAGGCAGGAAATGACTCGCAGATGGCTCAAGGGGGAGTTTGATGGGGGCCACGACCAGATGAGCAACTCCAGTTCATCAGAGTGGAGCCAGGAGTTTACAGCAACCCCACCATTCATGGAAATCTCCATGAGCCCCAATGCTTTCAGTTCAGATGTAAGCGAGGATGCCTATGTGGACATGCCCAGCCTTAAGGAGTTGAGTTTGACAGATTTGGACATTATTTCACTTGGCTTTGAGCAGCTACTACAGGTACGCCACCCCTTCTATTATGAATAGAGTGTCTGACACATATCATACAGTGGAGATGATGAGCCCAGACACATGTGATTTATTATTTAAACATTCTTGTATCAATATCTTCTATTATGAATAGAGTGTCTGACACATATCATACAGTGCAGATGATGAGCCCAGACATATGTGATTTATTATTTAAACACGCTGGTATCAATATATTTATACATACCGCTCCTCTAGGCCCTATAGCCCCAATATATATTGTCCCTGTGGGACTTATTATTCATCTTGTGTGAATTGTAAGGGAAAGAAGAAATATGACTGACTATGGCGATGGTTGGTTACTTGACTCCAGTGCATCTACACACTTTACATTTGATTTAACCGACTTAGTTGAATCACGAAAAGTTGACCCAATCTCCATTCAAACTGCAAATGGAGTTACACATAGTGACACTGCTGGAACCATCATAGTACAGCAAGGATCTTGCTTCTTCAAAATAGATCCTGTTTACTATGTAGCCGATCTAAATCAATGATTACTATCACTTGGTACATTCTTACAACAGGATAGAATGACTGTACATGGGTCAAATAGCATGATCATGCTCATGAAGCATGACAAAGTGGCAAATGTACAGAAGATGGTTGACATTTACCAAATGATCACTGGAAGATACAGTTTACTATCTTCCTCATACCAAAACAAATGTTGCCTCCATGGCTGACGCATTGATTTACGAAATCAACTTGGACTTGGCACATCAACATGCAGGTCATCCCTCTTGTGATGCTCTCAAACAGTTATGAAAGCATACTGTCAGCTGGCTGGAAATCGAAATTCCAAAAGAACTTCCACTTTGCCACAGATGTATTGAGGGAAAAACATCACAATGAGTTTACCCACCATCAGAATGATGGGCTACGTGTCCTTTTGAATTAATCCATTCGGATCTTAAAGAATTCCCCATCGAATTGTACCACAAGTACAATTATATGATTATCTACTTTGATAATTTTACATCTAATGCATGGATTGTATTCTTGTCAAATAAGAAAACACCAATACATGCAACTCACCAGTGGCTTGCCATGGTTGAGAACCAATACAAGATGAAAGTCAAACAGTGGATGTCCAATGCAGGGGGAGGACTCATTAAAGGTGCTTTTTGAAATATGTTGAAATGCAAAGGCATCAACATCCTACAAAGTGCACCATACACCCCCCAAAAAAATGGTCATGCTGAGCACTTTATGTGCACTATAATGGACAAAGCTGAAGCAATGTGCATTCATGCATGTCTTCCTGAATCCTGGTGGGAATTTTGTGTTATGCATGCACTGCACCTATACACTCGCACTCCATTGTGATGCCATCAATGGCTCACACTGCATGAAGTTCTTGAAAAAGAACAGCCATGAATGGATCACTTACATGTTTTTGGCTGTGGAGCATATGTTCATATTCCAGAGAAAGTTCGAAAGAACAAACTCTCTCTGAAGTCAGAACTAATGACCTATCTTGGCCCTGCACCAGGCAGTCATGGCAATATCTTTATGCAGAAAAGCAATGCACTATTTACTTTAGCACAAGCAGTATTCAATGAAACTATGTTTCCTCGATGTAGCAAAACCACAAATTACTCTAAACGACTACCTGTAACATCTAAAGATGTTCCACAAGATCCTAATGAGGATATTCCTCACATACCAACATTTGACAGTGACGACGAAGACCTCCCATCAAGTCCATGCATACCTTCCAAAAGGAGACCTGATGTATGGCATGACAATGCTGACAATCAGAGTCTGTGGGGTTTGCTCCCAGGAACGCCACCTCTAAGATCTGAACCTGAACCTGAAATGCCACCTCAGCTTCCACCTCAGACTCCTCTGAAGCAACCTAGGCGAACAACAAGTCCACCTCCTGCACCTAGAAGACCTCAACGTGACAGAAGGCCACCAAAAACATTTGTACCTGACTCTAACGAGCCATGGAGAGAGGGGAGCGCTTGACCCCCTGGTGAGCATGCTCACGATGCAGATAAACAAGTCGCAGCTGATAAGTGCAATACTAACAAAGCTTGGTGACAGCTAAACCAGCCACAACAACCTGCAGCTGCAGAACCACAGGATCCCAGTCCTAGTTCTGCTGGACAAAGTGACCCTGATGCTGATGATGAAGTGCTCAGGCCACAAACATCCACATCAGACAATGAGCACTCTGCATCTAATACAGATGAAAATAATGATCTCTATGAAGATCAGGCAAAACTATGCCAGGAACGGGGAGTATATTTAATAAATCTCTTGCTTTACAATGCAATTGGATCTCCCCACAAATGGACACTCCAAGAAATAGCTCTTTTACCAGATAAAGAGCAAGAAGAATGGAAAATTGTTTGCCATGAAGAACTAGAGGTACTTCGCAGGCATGGAACTTTCAAACTTGTAGATCGTCCTGAGAACAGGAAAGTCATAAAAAACCGATGGGTCTTTGACATCAAAACTGATGGTCATAAGAAGGCAAGACTTGTTGCTAAAGGTTTTTCTCAGATTGAAGGTCTAGACTACGATCAAGTCTTCTCACCAGTCGTTCACTTCGAGACTGTGCACCTTATCTTTGCTTTGGCTGCCCTTAATAATTGGCACATCTCAGGTGTCGATGTTCGTAGTGCCTACTTATATGGCATACTTGAAGAAGAGATCTATATGGAACAAACAGAAGGTTTTATAGAACCTGGAAAAGAGTGCAAAGTTATCTGGTTACTTTGTGCTCCATATGGACTTAAGCAAGCAGGCCTTGCATGGTGGAAAGGTCTCGACAAGTCCATGGCAGAACTCAGTTTCACATAATTGATTCTGATGCCGGAATCTTCGCCTATAATGTGAACAACTCAATAGTAATTACTGTTATTTATGTAGATGATGCCCTATTCTGTGGAGCAAACAGAAAGCTAGTTCTCGAACTAAAGGCGAAATTCATGAAGAAATGGGAATGCAGGGATCTTGGAAATGCTAAGGAGTTCCTTAGAATGAACATTGTCAAGAAAGGCAACAAGATCTATCTCAATCAATGCGCTTAGCTTGAAAAGGTACTAGAATGATGTGGTATGCAAAACATGAAAGCTTGTGCTACTCCATTACCTGCAGGATATTATCCTTTAAAAAACGACTCTCCAGTTGACCCAGTTCTTCATCAGAGATACCAAACAGTTATTGGCTCTCTTCTTTACATTATGTTAGGAACCTGTCCTGACATTGCCTTTGCAGTTTCTAAACTAGCACAGCATGCAGCAAACCTGTTGAATGATCATTTGAACAAAGCACTTTAAATTTGTTGTTACCTTCTTGGTACTCGACACTATGCTTTGGTGTATGATGGATCCAAGAAATTGGATATAAATGCTAATGCATTAGGCACAGGCCTCGCTGCCTACACAGATTCTGACTGGGGATCAGATCCAACTACTTGACAATCACATACAGGCTTCTTACGATTACTATTTATAGGAATCGTTATTTTTCGATGCATTTTCGTTGCCAACCCAGCCAAATTTTTCGGACGCGGATCGCTGCGCCGTGCGAAAGTGTTACTTTTTGTAGATGAAAATTCATGTGATCTATTAACTGGCTACGCTACTACAAAAAGACCTCAGTTTTATACCGCTTCGAGAATCGAACCGAAACATTCTCAAATTTTAGTATGTAACAGCGAGGATTACCCACCGCTTAACTACTACGCTATGAAAGCCATGTTGTTATGTTAATACTATAGAACTACATGCGCAAATTTCTTCCCTCCCCCCCTCCCCCTTTTTTTTTTTTTCCTTCTCTCCTCTTTGCAGCTTTTCGTTTATGTACGGCTTGTATTCGTACATGTTTTATAACGAGTCCCACCTGGTGAATATGTAACTCTGTTGCTGCGGCCCATCCCATCGATGAAATTCTCTCCAAACCCGTATAGGTATGGAGTGCCGTTGCACCGCTATTTCTCTTTATTGTCAAGTTTTAGCCGTCTTTGATATTTCCTCTGCGTCTTTGTGCCCACTCGTCTTGTTTGCGTATTCATGGCTCCTTTCTCGTCGCTGTCCGTTAATACCTGTGGGTTTGGGGAGTTGTGTGTTTCTTTTTTCTCTTTCCTGATGTCGTTACTTAATGCGTATAGGTCTCCCGAACTGGTTGACCGTATATTGTCACATCTATCTACGGACGAGCTTTATCGTATCTCTAGGGTCTGCCGTTTCCTCAAAATGCGTGTCGATGCCCTCCTTCTACTTCTGTTTCGGTTTCCGACGTTGTATACTCCGTTCTTTGAAGACAACCATCTCCCCTCTTTGCAGCGTGTACAGTTCCGCACACGCTTTATCGTTTCCGGATCGGTCGTCCTCCAGTTCCTTCTTCGTGAGCGTTGGTCGAATTTGGAACTGGACCTCTATGTCCAGTCGCGTTACGGCCATGATGTGGGGTGTTCCTTGAGTCCTGTGGATACCGATATGAAGCACGTCCAGGTCAGAAATCTTCGTTTCAGCTTGCGCTGCAAGTCACACGGGATATAATACAGTCCTATGACCGATTGCACAGTCACCGCGGAATAGACGCCGTCTTCGATTTTCGGAAGGGCAGTCTTACTGTCCAGCTTGTCGCTTGTGTACATTCTGTATTTGACGTGTTGATGTCCTTTCATTCCAGTTAGTTTTTTTATTTTTTTGTTTATGTCCTGTTCATGCTAAAATTACTGTGTAGCCGTGGTGCAGAATTTTGCTACGTTCGAGGCAGTATATTCACTCTTCCCTCGTGCTACCTTCCTGGACAAGGTCACTTTGTTGACATTCCCTCCTGGGCTCGACGATGCTGAATGTCGAGCTGCTATTGCCAAATATGGCAGTAGGGGCTGGATGAAAAGTATGGGGCCTCCGGTAGAGACATACACAAGAAGAACAACAATGATAAGAGTGACCAGTCAAAGGTATATAATATGGGAGATACAGACAAATATATTACTGCTCCTGGCTCTCAAACTCTTCGTTATGTAGAAAAGAAGCGTAAAGCTTCAGATGAATCTGAATTTATGCCTGGCCCTCCCACTAAGAAAAGCAGGATTATTCTGGATGCATTCGAGTCAGGACCCTTAGGTTTTATATGGGACAGTCAGAATTTCAGCTGTGGATATGATTCCATACTCACAATATTGAAAGACATGTGGAGTGTAAAACCTTCCTTCTGGACAAAGGAATGGTCATCATATAATGCTTTGATAGATGGTCTGTCAACCAGCCTTGCAGACATGTTTGATAAGAAATGTCAAGCTGAACAGGTTAGGGACAATTTGCGTGCAAAACTACACTCACATGATAGACAGGCATTTGCATATGGAGAGGTGGGGGTTGCAATAGATAAGCTACTGAGATGTATTTTTGAGAGACCTGTAAGTCCTTCAACCAATGTGTATATATGTGCAACCTGCAGGGAAAATTCAGGTGTTGGTAATCTGAATGGGTTGCTAACAACTGCTAGCCTTAAAGGGAGTCTGAACTCAGTATTACATAAAATGCAATCATCAATGTTTCTTAATTGCCCCAGTTGCCATCAGGCTGTAGAGGTTAGAAGACTATTTGATGCACCCCCTCCGATGCTAGCTATAGAGTCACCACCTGATCGTATAACACCCACTAAGACAATTAAGGTGATGTGTACGGGAAACAAGACAGCTAATCTACATCTTAGGGGTATAATTTATTGGGTGAACAATAACCACTTTGTGGCACATGTCATTTGAAAAGATAATACTGTATGGGTGAATGATGGTATGATTCATGGAAACAGTTCTGGCCAGGATGGTGTTTTGAGTGACACTACAATGAAACAGCTAAGTAAATATAATGATCATCCTGCATGTTCATATATTTATGCGCAACATTAGCACGTATCAATTAAAATAGTAATTGTCTCGCCAGCCCTAGCTTGGCCTCTGCCCCCCCAGTTCTTAACACTAGCCCATGCCACCTTCAGCTGGATGTCAAGAGCACAAAACACAATTGCACTAAGCTCTACTGAAGCTGAATATATGGCACTAAGTGATTGTAGTCACCAAGTTATCTGGGTCAAGTCTCTTTTAAAAGAGATTGACATTGGAAATAAAAATAGTTGACATATACAGGGATAACCAAGGCTCTATCTTTATTGCATCAAACCCTGTGACAGAAAAATGTTCAAAACACATAGATGTTAAATTCCACTTTATCCAAAAACAGGTTGCAGACAAGAAAGTCAAAGTACTCTTTATAGACAGAAATGACAATCCTGCTGATATGTTTACAAAAAATCTTGGTCAAACAAAATTCAAGAAGTTTAGATCACAAATAGGACTTCAATTTATACAAGTTGAAGAATCTTGGTACAACGTATCTTATAACGAAGATGGACCTCAGCTGCTTATAGCACCATTATGCTTACACACACTAACTGTGCAGCTTAGCAGGGGGGAGTGTTGAATTGGCAGATTATGTAAACAGCCATTAACACAATGATATGATAAGAATCTTATTATCTACGCTTTATTGTCTGGGACTTATTGTCCATATCTTATTGTTTGTAGCTTATTGTTCTTAGGTATCACTTGTATTGTACTCTCTAGAACAGTATAAAAGGGCTTGTAGATTGCCCTCTAATAACAGGAATTCTCCTACATCTCATTGCTCTTAACCTCTAACAAACTGCTCCGCAAGCAATTTAACATCTCCAGGTAAGTATGCAGTTGCTGCTATGTATATAGAACATAGCCTGCTCAACAATAGCTACTACAGATGATTTGCATGCTTGATGCACATTGTACTTCAACTCATAGTTACAGACTCTCTTATATTTAGGTAGAGGATTGTTTGAGCTAATTTCCCTGGCTCAACCTTATACATCTTCCTTACAAGTCTTACTTCAAGTAATACTCGTCTTCTAAAGTCTAGCTCAAACCCTTCTTTGGTAGAAGGGCTCAATGAACAAACAAACAAAAGTTGAAACCTTGAAGTATGACTTCTGTCATAACAAAAGGTTGAGCTGAACACTAAAGGCCAACCTTTTGAGGTTTAGGCACTCCGAATCACAAAATAAGAACCTATGAACCATGGATTATCAAGGAACACCAGTTCCTGATAGCAAAAAACCTCAGGAGGGAAACTTGTACACCCCTGACAATGAATATCACCAGGAAAATCAGTACATCACTGATATACAACAGAACTCTGAAGACAACTTGTCCACTTCAGACTATGAACTCAAACAACTCTTCAAACCAGAATACAAATCTGAACAATCTTCTGAACCTGGATATTCCTCAGAACCAGAAACAATGGATGAACATGGACAAACAGCCACTCCACCTCCAAACATGAATTCTCAGACCTCTCATGCCCATATTCCCCACATAGTTCGAACCCCTCATCCCAAAACATCAAATAATGCAGTGAAAGAGATCAGGATCCCTACCCCAACTCCTTTTGAAGGAGACAGATAGAAAACTATTCAGTTCATCACCAACGTCATCCTATATCTAGGATGTAAACAAGAAATTTATGACACTGATAAAAAGGTTTCATTCCTTCTTTCTTACCTGAAAGAAGCAGCAGCAGATTGGAAATTGCTTCCTGTCCAGAAATACATGAAGGATGGATAGCCAACATGGGACAAATTTATAGATGAATTCTCAGCCACCTTTTTGCCAATTGATGAACAAGGAGATTGTCATGAATCCCTTCCTGTCTTCGCTTCCAGACCCTGTCCTACATTCCTTCTACTTCCTTTGTTCTAGATCTCGTCTCCTGGTACCTATGACTTCTATCTTCTTTGATACATCATTTATCTGACTGACAGATCATATCTGCTTCTATGGCACATATTGACATCACTTAGACACCTGATCATCATCCTATGATAGCTTCCCTTAGTACCTGCTGATCTAGCTTCGTACTTTCATATATTTACTATAGGGCTTTGTAGATAGGTCTCCAGTCTGTCCACTTCTGTCCCTCTGATCCATACTGCTCAGCATTGTCCTCAGTACTATGTAGACTCTGGCCCAGTACTGGCTTACTCACTTATACCATCTATTTGCCTTGTTACTTTGTCTTTGGCTCCTGTGTGGTGGCCTGAGAGGCATCCAGTCCCTATCTGAACCTGTTCTTGACAGAGATGCTCAGATTAAACTCGAAAATCTCAGACAAACAGGAATGGTGGATGATTATGTCTCAGAGTTCCAACTCCCAGCTGCACATTCAGGAATCACAGAGGACTCTGCTCTCATTGAGTACTTTATCAATGGGTTAAACCCTAAGATAGTAGAAAAGATGTTTGACAGAGAGACAGTCTCAGTCCTGATAAACAACTGGATGCAATCAGTCAAGTATTGGGAAATTGTAGATTAACTTTAATCTTAAGTATGGGAAGCCACCCTCAAGGCAGCAAGAGTAGGGCTTGGTATACAGACAATGAGATACCTCAGGTTCTATCACTGAAGATTGCTGTCAGTCATTGAAGGGCCAGGGACAAAAGTCAACAGGCAGGTGCAGCTCCTGGTCTGGCTTTGCCAGAACCAGACTGTGGGGTAGAGGCTGATGGCATCATCCAATGACTTTGCTAACTAGGTATAGGTACATGTCAGGCTTTGCTGCTGAAAATTGTGTGAAATATTTTTCAAAAGAAGCAACACATATACTGTATGGTATATCAACAGTCTCCCTAGGGGAGACTAATGACTGACAGACCTGATTCTTCTCCCATTCAAAGTTCTCATGGTGCTATTTACTATTTCATCGAGTACAAGCATCATGGCTCTTCTCAAGGGGGACTGCCTTGCCCTTGTAGCAGGTATCTTCAATATCATGACCATGCAATGCCACCCTGCCAGATCCTATAAGGGGCTACTGTGTGTATCTATCTCATCCTGAAGCACCTATAGGCTTTCTGGACTCCTCAAGTGTCAAAACTTGTTTGGATCAGTGCAACTTGAGGGTGTTCAAGTTCAGAAACCTGTAAGTGATGTACTCCAGCAAAACACAACATCATCAAAGTTCCACCCTCAGAGTCCTGATCAGATATCATGAAATACTTCCTGTTATTCTTAAAAGAGGCCCAAAGGCTTCTAAAAGTTTTGATGAACCAACTAGCACCATCAGGAAATTAGGGAGGTACTGGCAACACAATATAATTTTGAACCCATACACAGAAAGTCTATTAGTGGCTGCACTTGGGGACTGCATTGCCCATATATCTTTGATGTTGTAACTACGCAATGCCACCCCATCAGGTCCTGAAGGTGCCACTTGGCATGTATCCATCTATCTATGACAATGCATTATCATGGGAGATAACTACCCATTTCACCATCATGTCACTTAACACTGGTTTCATACCCAGAAGGTCAAGTATCACCACATCAGCAAAAACCCAGCTACCTTTCAATGCCGTTAGTCTTTGAAAGCTGCACAATAATTGAGAGCCACTTAAAGGCTGTAAAGGATTTAGAAGCTTTTCAAGGTTCACAATGACTTAGAATCCTTCAAAGGTTCTAAAGGATTGTTTGCTTTGACAATTTTCCCAAAGATTGAGAGCCTTTGAAGGTTCAAAAGGATCATTCGTCTTGTCACAGACCTGAAGAATTCTTGGGTCTGCAAAGGTAGATATGGATTCATAACTCTGTCAAGCTCCAATGACTTTTTACCAAAATATTCATATCCATTTACTATACATATTACCCCAAAGTACACAATACTTTATTGATACAATACATAATACAGAAGAGGAGGAGGTGAAGGGAAAAACAGATGCAAAGTGATTTCATGAAGCTTGATGCAGAGGGAACAACATCACTCCTGAACATTGATGTTGAGCAGGGGTGCAGGTGGCCAATCTTGAAGGACACAGAGTAGAACTAGTGCAGGTGTTGCTTCAAATTGGTTTTCAGATTGAGAAATTGCGGAAAGTGGTGGTCATCAATGAAGCAGTAGACATTGAGGGAGAATTGCCTGTTGAAGGTACACTGCTGTCTTTGTCAACATTTATTACGTCGATGAAGAAAGCAGTTCATGTTGAAAAATGTGGGAGATGTTGATGCATGCAGTGAACAGTGACCAAGTCTGTGTAGGTGATAGTGGAGGCAGAAAAGGATGGCAACAGGGCATAAAGTGAAGACAAAAAGATAAATGAAGGAAAAGGCAGATATGATAGGAAAGAACAAGTGAAGTGGAAAGGGGTGACTCACTCAAGTGCACTCTATGCATGCACATAGACCCAAGAAAGGTTGAAGCCCAAAGGTCAAGTCCAGCAGAAATAGTAATAATATGCACACTATGATGTCTGAAGGCAATCCACAAAAATCTAGAATGAAAAAGCCAAAGGCATGTCAGTGAGAAGATTGTAATTTGTATGACAACTGACAGTGAGGTGAAGATCAAAGGTGAGACCATGGAAAAGAGGAGGGAAGGAGAGATAGTGGTCAGTAAGATGGTAAGCTGCTCATTGACAGGAGAGGAAGAAAAAATGTGACAGGAGAAGGAGAAAGAAAAGAGACTGACACCAAAACTCATTGACATGCACATGTCCTATCCTGGACCCAACCTGTACCCCAAATCTGCAAAAGCAATTGTAAGGAGCTCTCACTATTGTAATCAACCATACACTCAACAGTATAAATGCCATAATCAGCGCAATGAGGTGCTTACCAGAGGCACTGTCTGAGCCTCCTGAGAGGTAACATCATTGGGAGTGTTTCAAGTAAAAGTTGATGGCCAGCCACAGGTAGAAAGATAGAGCTTGCAGGTAGAAGAAATAGGGTTGCTGAGGTCTGGTAGACACATGAGAGAATGGTCTTTAAGAACAGTCCTGGAGCTCAAAAGGTGGTGGTCAGTTTTGAAGAGATCCAATGCTGCCTTGCACACTTGAAAAACCAACCAACAACATGACCGGCATATCTTTCACATGCCTCTGGGCATATCCTTTTAGCTTATATTAGGGTTGGAAAGTTGAGCAAACAAGGAAATAGATCAAAAAGCTTCAAATTTTATTTTCTAAGTCTAAAGTTGCCATTAAATCAGAAAGGAAAGTTACTAGAGATAAGAATTCTGCAGTACTTCAAAGAGGATGAAAGGTGTGCACCAAGGAAGAGGGTGAAAAGCATGTATGTATCATAGGATCAAAGATAGGTATTGTAGGATGGTAGAGTAAAAATGTTAAGTGAGGAGCCTGTAGCAACTCCACATGGACATTAGAACAGCCACAGCAACTACAAATAGCCACATACCTTTGTTTGAGGTACACGCATGCATAGCCAGCATGATAACACTTTTGTGTTGCTAAGGGGCCTGCAACACCACATGGTCACTACAACAACCACAGCAATTACAATTGGCCACATACCTTTGTTTGGGGTACACAGACACATAGCAAGCCAGTGTTGCATATAAATATGCCCCATGTAGACCAAATCTCAATGTCCAACTTCCAACTCTATAGCATGACATTGACCTAGATAAATATGTATCCCCATGTGGCAAAACAACAGCCAGAGGATATGGGGAAAAAAATACACAGGACTACTGTGTAACTCAACACACAAATGTCATAGCAGTTTGTCCTCTCAAGGACAAACTAGAGGTTAACAATGATCAGGTCCTTTTGGATACTCCAGAGATGGTGGCCAACCCGCCCTGGTTCACATTGAGACCTCAGACCTAAGCAGATAAAGAAGAAAAAAAGTTAGTACAAGACTCTGCATGAAAAACTCCTAGATGACGATGGTAATGGAAGAGGCACAGTTAGCAACGCATGGGTTTTGAATAAGCAAGATCATATGCAGCACTGGAAAAGGCCACACTTCTTCTATACCTACACATTGCTTAGAACCATAGAGACCTCAGGGAGGTGACTGTACTCAGAGTTACTTGTGAGTTGACCTGTAGAAAAACTTGCCAAAGCTTCCACTTTCCAGAACTCACCTTGCACAATAAGTTTTGTGCAAGTGGAAGTAAGGTACTCAGATGGAGACCCAAACTCGCAAGTACTTGCCCAGATCCCAGAATTATTGCGATTTCAGAAAATAATGAAACATTGAAAAAAACTTTCAAAGTCTCAAGGGCCTAGGCAATGACGCAAATGACGTCAACAGCCTGATCCAGCCCTGACCCAGCCCCGATCACTGTGTCCGGACCATGTCAGCACTTCCCAACACAATGAGCTCTACCAAATTAGAGGGGTTGGCGTCATTTAGGGCAGCAATTGGACTGGTACAATGTTGCTCAGGGGTTCTCAGACTTCGAAAGTTTTTTTTTTTCAATGTGTCATTATTTCCTGAAATCACTACCTCATACCCATGATCTAACAAAACACTGTACCCTTTCCATACCTGGCAGTGCTAGGAGCTCCTGCCCAATTCTTGAATACTTTCTTTTTATGTCTTTTGCTGTTTTCACAGTAAGGGGGAGAGATGATCTCACTGTCAGGGAGACATTGGCTATCTGAAGCTGCAAACAGTTAGTACAATGAAAGAGAAAGGCAAAAAGAAAAAACATATGGGTTGTGGATATCTATTCAGCTCTCTATACTCCCCAACATCATGGTGTGTAGTAGGCTGAGGTTTGCAGAGGGTAACTTGACACAAGAAACAGGAATAGAGATAGGAAGAAGTAGTACTGAAATAGCTGCTGAAGGAGTATCGGGAGTGAAGGCCAAAAGGCATGCAGCAAACTATAGATGTAGTCACAAAGATTCGATGATAGTATGAGTTGAGTTACCTTGTTTGTAGAAAATGTGAGGTGAATATGCTACATTACCAGGCCCTTTAGGCTGAGTGAACTTATGTTGACCCCCAATTGAGTACCAAACTTTCTCATGGGTTCTAACTTTTACACGCCACCTCAGCACTCCAAAGTGCCCGAACACTGCCATTTCAGCTGATACTCAACTGACACATCATTCCTGCCTTCCCTCCAGTGCTGTTGATGCACCAGGCACACCAACCAACACGACACTTCAGATGTGTTTACCTTCCCTCAACAGCCATCCAAACTCATCAAGAGCTGCTCTCTGAGACTCTGAATCACTATGGATACCTCTAATCCAAGGTCATTTAAAGTCGCTGTTACATTAAAATGGTACAGTATTGGGCTCTATCTAATCAAACAAACTTTTTACTGCATACAAAACTGTTTTACTTAAATGGGCCTCGTAATTTGCCATGCAATGCAGTGGCACCTTTCCCTAGTGAATGAATAAAACTGAGAGATAAACAACATGCTGTTAGACTCGAAATAATAAACATTGGAGCAATAGGCGTAGGCATAGGATAATGGAGGGCTGGCAGTAATTGTCAAGAGAGTGGTAGATGTAGTAGAGAGGTGTTCATTTGTGGTTTGCAGAAGAGAATACAAGATCAGTGCAATGTAAGGGTCACGTCCCTTACTCCATATATAGAGCCTGTGACAGTATTCACACGTACCGAATATTGTGGCCTTTTGGTCCAGTTGGAGGTTGGGTCTCATCGCAGGCTGACCTAATCCTTTACATGCAAAAATCAAACTGTGTGAAAAAAGGAGACCAAGAACAACCAAAGAGACCAGGGCATTGAGACCCAGAGACAACACATAATGATGTGTACATCTCTGCAGGTCGTTCCTCACAATGGAGACTGCCCCAGGCCTGATGGCAACAAATAGCAAAAAAAAAAAAACCTTGCTTACCTACCTGTTGCTGAGGGCTATATGTACAGATAGAATACAGATAAAAGCAAATTCTATCTGTGGCACAAACAGAACATATTCATTTGGCCAGTGGGTGGTACCAAAACAGATTCAGATACAAGAGTAGAACAAGGAATGAAAGAGGAGGGAAAGTGATGTGTCTGTGTGTTTGTTTACCTACATCAGTTCTATGATGGGGCAGTAGTGAGCATAGGATTTTTATCGTATCACTTTTAGAGTTAACTAATGATGTCTACTGTTGATTTTCATGACATCAATGATATTACGAGGCTGAAGAATGAGGCTGAGTTGTTTACACTCACTTTCTGCCTGTGGCTATACAAGTTGGTCCCGATTTTTCCTGCGCTCATCCACATACAATGTGTCCATTGGTCCCCGGTCTGGTTCATGGTCTTGACTGTGGAAGCAAAACACGATCAGGAGTCAGACTATGTAGAAGCGGTGCGCAATGAGGGTGAAGGGACACTTTTTCGAGTCTGTGTGGTCTCCATGCTCAATGTAGTTGTGACAGATCTTCCTTACAAGTTACATACACCGCGTTTCCGTACAAAGTGGTGGTAGCGTAGTAGCAGCCGACTACCTGGCGTAGCAAATGTAGCTCTACCGTAGTAATAAATTGTTCGTAAGGCAAGAGTGCCCGAATCGTGGCAGAATGTGGTGTGTCGTAGCCGCGTCGGTTCTTTGACCTTCGCTCTCACTTGTAGCTCAGTCAGTGGCTCAAGATGACTACTTATCGAGCTTCAATTTGCTACACTATGACTACCTTAAGCACTGCATATATGAAAAGGTCAGTCATTTTCTCCAAGTCCTCGCTCACATTGATAAATGTCGTCGTCTCCCACTGTTTCTCCAGCTCCTCATGGACCACGCAATCCCTTTCCTATCGCCAGAACCCACCTTGGAGGTCTTCAATTAGCGTCCGCAACCCGAAAACTATCCTCTTTGGATAGTTGGATTCAGGCCAACATCAACAACTGGGGAAAGGACACTGTTGTGCATTTCGGGCTTCCGTGTGCTCAAGGGGAGCTGGTTGATTGCTGTATCAAGAAAGACTACAAACTGGTGAGTTACACGCCGCTATATGAGTTGCTCAGGAATCTTTAACAAGTTTTCAGGGCCTACCGAAACCTGCTGGTGAACCGAATGACCCGTTTATAGACGTCTGTGAACAGGATCGATTCGTTCTCTACCTTACAGTTTCCCTGCCCCCAACCCCACGAGAACCCTTCACGAGATGCAGTCCACCTGCAATTCTGCAATGTGTTCCATATTCCCACCCAAGCAATGTTCGACAAGACCCTCATGTTCCCGACTGGTGCAGAGCTTTGGATATCGGAGAGACTAGGACTTTCAAACAGCCTCGTCTTGGCATGTGTGACTTTTTGTCCACTGTCACTGTGAATGACGATAATTTGGAAGAGGTCCGTGTCTGAGGCCAAAACACTAAAATTTTATAAAAGTTTTACAAAAACGCATGGATATAAGCACCAGCATACCTTTGTAAAAACGGTGTATCAACCACCAGGCCGTGGCTTTTTCAATAACCCACTATGGCTCCTCTGGCGCGGAATGGCCTAGGGCAGCGTCCTACCGTTTTGGGTGTGGTACGTCTAGCTGGGAGGTCTGGGCAATCCGGATATTACTGTATTTTCGACACACGGCCTCAGTCTGCCGTATTCTCGACGCGTGACCTTATTCGGACTATTCGGTCAAAATCCACCTCTTTCGGATTACATCGGAAATATGCCTACCGGTATACCAGTATCCCAAACCAGAAAATGCCATCTTAGGCGTAGCTCGGCACCAGGCTGCACTGGCTCGGGTTATTCGGAAAACGCTTGTGCGTGGGAACTCCTTGCGCGCCCGCCGTTGCTACTACATCGTATTTTTCCCTACTACTGTATTGTTTCAAAAATTAGACTAGTACGTTTATAAATAATGGTACATAAGTTAAAGTGAGCTTGCTGTTGGGTCTGCCGAATGATGCAGGCTCGGGTTATTCAGAAAGCGCTTGGGCTCGGGCTAATCCGTGCGTGGGAATATTTCCGCCTAGTCTAGTTTACTTCTGTGAGACGGAGCCGCGCCAGAGCTTGTTACATAAGCTAATGACGCTCCCACGATTTTGGTCGGTCATTAGACTGTAGAATTGTACCTCTCAATATGCTGTAGAGCTGGTAGATAGCATTATAAATCTGTTATCTTCATCGTATGAGAAAAATAGAAGAAAATTTTGCCATAGAGAGGCTCATTTGTGCCGACCGGTTACGCTTACATGTAATTGCCGGATAAATGCCAGGTAGTGCCGCTTGGCGCTTTCAGCACCTAAACCTCAAGACTTCGGCCACACCTCGCTTCCAAAATTTTCAATGTACTAGCTATCAGTCTCCTACTATCACCTATCTAGTTTAAAGCACTATGTAGTAGTAGAACAATAATATTCGGATTTGTGGAAAGAGACCGCGGGAAATATCTAGCTTATCCCAGCAAAATCTTGGCGCGGCTCGTCCCTATAACCCATATCTTTAAAATTATGGCGCTCTTTTTGCGTGCCATGTTTGTTGTCCCACGACCCTTATACGGTATCGTTCTCACGGCAACCGCACCTGTGCCACGTCGTCTTCCTTCGGAACCTCCTTCGCCTCTCAACGTTTCTCGCCCAACAGTCCTGGCTGCGCACGCGCCGGCGCCATGGGCTGAGTTTTCATACCTGCGTTCTCTCTTCACTCATACGACTAGGTCGTATGTGCACTGTTGACTAGGTCAACTGTGTTCTTCAGGCTTGGCCTGCCCCTCTTCACCATTTCTCCTTCGTGTTCCTACCCTATCGACCTGTGGAAGCTCCTCAAACGTAACATCTGCAAGCACTTGCCTTCACTTTAGGTGTGTGTTGCAAAGCTCCTGTTTTAGCCTTTGCCTAATTGCTGCTGCGCGCCTGTTTTTTTTCTTCTCTCTCGCAGAGCTGTTCTCCGTTCCCCAGCACGGCTGATCACTCTCCATTTCTCTTCTACCGTCATATGCTGTTTTCAAGTTCCGTTGCTTTTGCGTCCGTTTGGCTACCCTCCGTTCTCCAGCTCTGCTGATCAACTTCCATTCGCCATCCACTTTCTCTTATGCTCTTTTTGCATTGCCGGCTCCCTCTGCTGTGAGTCATGTCCCCTTCCGATGGTCCACATGACATGCTCACTGCCTTTTTGTCATTTTCTCTGCACTGCCCAGTCCTCCTCGCCCTTGAGCCCTTCACCAACCAGCTGAAAATCTGCACAGATGACTTCACAATGTCTTCCTTCTCCCCGTTTTGTCCTTCCCGCTGTCCTTCTTCTGCTCCCAGCTGCTCATCGTCATTCTCTCTCTCCTGATCTGCACCCCGCCTTGCCCACGATCAGTGATGAGTGCGTCATTGGCTGCTTCTGCCAACACTATAAATAACACCAGTAAGTCCTTCGTCAATCTGCATTCAATTTCTTCTAACAATGACTACCTCCTCTTCCCAAATCTGTGGCATTTTCTCTGTCATCAATGGTCACACTACCACCATAGCCAGCAAGACTTATGGGGAATACACGACGTCGATCGCTACCTGTGATCCCGACATCAGTTGCTCTGCTTTGGTGCGTTTGCCGCTGACTACTTTTCTGTGCATGTTGACTGATTTACATACTCTGTAGATTCGCATGTGGCACTGCCCTGGGTCTCAACTCCTACTCGATAACACCTGTGTTTTCCTCTTTGCGAAATGGTTTGTTCCTTCAAATGACTCACCCGTCGTCCTCAAACCGCTGTATTTGTATCCTTTCCCTGGCAATCCCACCGACGACGACTATCAAGACAGACTTCCGGACTTCCATGTCCCTGTTACAGTCTTCACGGGCACGGTGCTCTCCACCGCCAACAACAATGTCCCACTGTCCTACGCCCAAACCAAAACTTTTGTTGTTGCTTCATCTGAGTTCATCACTGGAACTGTGCAATCTTTCAGCCTTCGGTATGTGGATCACATAGGCGTCTCTTTACTACCACTAACATCTTTCAGTATGTGCATGGATCCTACCTCCCCGAGATGGACCAAGGTGCCAGTCCCTAATGTCAGCAACTTGGTTTATGCTGTCGGTCCGATCTGCGGTTTTTATAACAACACCCTTCACGTTGACCTCTCCTCTGTCGTCCTCAACCTTGGAGGAGGTGCGAATGCGGCTCCTTCCAATGGTGGTGGTAATGGAGGTTCTTCCCTGCCCACTGGCCGCAAACGCTGTTTTAGTGCTCTTGCCTCAACGTATGTTGCCACTACATCGTCTTGCTTTTCAGTGACTAATCGGCGCTCTTTAGCAATACCACTTCCACAGTGGCTTGGAGCCTAAGAAGCGTCGGTATGTGTCTCATGGTGCTTGAGTCCATCTCTCTTCTGATCCCCTGCAGTTTCGAAGGATTGCCGATTCAACCTGCTTTTGAATCGGCTGTGGATGTTTTGCCGGGCAATTTGGGCACTGCTGCTCCACCTCAACCTGATGCTCAATGCTCTACTGCCGGCGAGATCACTGTCACTGCTGGCAGTCTCCTCATTAATGATGCTGCCTCTGACATTACTGCCAAGGTCCGTGGAAAGCGAAAGGAGAAGTTGTGAATGGGGCTGATTTCAGATCTGTAAATGGTAGTATCCAATGTACTTTGCTGTCTCTGCTGTAGTGGTCCCAAAACGTATGTGTTCTGTACGTTAATGACAGGTTGATTTACTAAGGATTTTTGGTTAGTGCTCGCCATGTTCAAGGACTATCTCGCATCGGGCTGGCTTGATATTTCCTCACAACCACCCAACAAGTTGTGTGCACAACTCAACTCGGTCAAGCACGCCATGTCTCACTGCGCTGACACTATTGCCCGCCTCTTAACTGTACGTTTTCGCTGTTCCTGTCCTGTACATCGTGCTCAAATTACTATGCAGCCCATGACTTTCATGTATGCTCCTGTGGTTTTTTCTGCTCCTGTCAGCACTCTCGCCCTCCACCTCCGTGCACTTATGTTGTTCCCGTATGAAACTTTCTCGGAACATGGGGTCACCATCCATTTCATGCTGGAAGTTACCCCTCCCACCGCACTACAACACTTTGCAGTCTTCTTGATTACATTCCTAGAGCGGCTGTACCTTGACACAGGCCATGACAGCTCCGTCTCAAGTATTGCGTATGTCTGTGGTTTCAGGAGGGTCTTTGGATCCTTCATGCTCACTGGTCATTTCTCTGCGTTCTTGGAGAGATGCTGCAACAATCCTCTCAACCAATTTTCTCCTGAGATCAACTGTGATGTTGTGTCCTGGCCGTTCGCAGACGTGGCACTGGAGCAACTAGATAATATCTCGATCTGCTTGTGGATGGCCCAGTGAGTCTTCCCAGGTGTTCTCGGCCCTTCTATTGTCTGACGAGGTGATTCAGCTTTCTGCTCAACGATGTCTCGGATTTGCCTGCGCATGAAGCTGTGCACTGTCTCCATTTCCCTCTCTCGCCACAGTGACAAATGCTATTTGTGTCATGTATATCAAATACAATGAATACATAGTATATTGTTTCAGTAGTCCTCTTCTCTCCAGCACTACTACAACCACTGAGCATCCGCCTCTGACCGGCATGCCTCGACTGAGCAGCTGCGAGTTGTGGGAGTTAGGCTCCATCTCGGCACCTCACTTGGTGTGGGGAGCAATTCGCAATAACAAACGCCATGAATGTAATTATTGTGGCCTCATCCTGCTGACGGGTGAACGGCCTGGGTTTTGTTGTGGAGACAAAGGGAAATTCTTGGGAAATGTGCCAGCCCTACCCCCCCTTCCTGATGAATACCTGCAATTCATTAACGACCCTGGCTTATCCAATAGCTCGCGGATCCTCAATTTGGTCTTTTCATTTGCGTCTCTGGAAACCTCCGAAGAGTTTCCATGGTTGAAGTACTCCAAAAACATTCCTGCTTTTTTTTCCATCCAAGGCCGAGTCTACCACCGTCTCCGGACCAAACACCGCGATTCATCTGTGCGTTGGCTGCTATTTGATGGATTCGCCGATTCTTCACTGCCACATGCTCAATGGGCATCTACTCTACCCCCTGTCTGGATCAGCGCCGTAAAGAACGCTTTACTGAGGGTCAATCCGTTTGTTCAGTCTCTCATGGTACTCAGTGGTCTTTCTGAGGCACAGTGTCCAGGCGCGAACATAGTCCTTCGTGAAGGCTCATCAGTGAAGGAAATAGCTGCCATCATTAACTACGAGAACACCACTTCCACTCAAGTCCAGTCCGATCTTTGGTAGTGGTCCATCGAGACGGTTCAGATTGTTACCTGCGGACCACGAGCCGGTTATGGGAACCTCTCGCCTATCCTCTTTTCTTTCCACATGCGTCACTGGGTTGGGGTTTGTCTTCAAACTTGCAAGGTGGTGAGCCAGTGCAGATGTCGAGTGATGTAGAGGATAGCATTTCAACCACTCAACTGTGGTATTATCACATCCGGATCCTGCAGGAAGAGAGGTTCATGATCTTTGGAAGACTGACCAATGAGTATTTGGTGGACATGTTCTCCCGCAACATAGAGTGCAGACTGCTTTACATTCGTGCCAATCAAGTGTGTTGTCTCTGCATGGTGCATCGTTCTAAGTACTGACATCTCCCCAGGCTCGCTTCCATGCCCAAGATGCTGAACTGATGGGAGTGAATGCTCTCCCCGACAATGAGAATGTTTACCTACCTGCATCATTTCTCGGCTCAAGATGGTGGTCATCGGAGCAGATTGCTGACTTGCTGGCTATTGCTGCCACGTATGGACCTCCAATGTTTTTCATTACCATGATGTGCAATCCCGAATGGCCAGAAATTCGTGCAAGGCTTCGACCCGGTCAAGACTTTTCGGATGTTCCCATGGTTGTTGCAAGAGCCTTCCGCCGCCGGCTGAGCCTGCTCGAAAAAGCTCTACACACTATGTTTCCGCGAGCAGGAAAAGTGCTGTATATGGTTCGCTCAGTAGAATTCCAGAAGCGGCGGGGTCTGCCACATACTCATATCCTTATCAAGTACGAATCAGACTGCGATGACCCCTTGGCCATTGACAGCATTGTGTCGGCAGAGATGCCTTTGCATGAGGCTGACAAAGAGCTGATTCAAAAATTCATGACGCACAAGCATCCGAAGCCTTCTGAACCTCCTTCGGACTACTGCCAACGCGTTGACAAACATGGAAAGCGCTCTTGCCGATTCAACTATCCTCACCCTGTTCAGGACACCACCACCATAGACTTGGAGGGAAGAGTACATTACCGACGACGGACTGAAGCTGATCAGTGGGTCATCGCTCACTGCTTGCCTCTCATTCGCAAATTCCAGTGTCACATCAACTTTGAGGTGGCAAACACTTCGCACATTTTCCAATACTTATTCAAATACATCCAAAAAGGTGAGCTGCGTCTTTCCGGTCAGTGGTCAGCACTATTAACATGTGGAAATAGGACCTGATAGTGCAGCATATCGAATTACACGTCCCGTATCTTCACAACTCAACAATAGTGCCACACCATCGGCAAGGAAGCCCAAAGTTGATGAGATCAATGAGTACTGGAAAGGGCGGTTCTTGATGGCTGGGGAAGCAGTGTGGCGTGTCCTGGGTTACCACATCGCTTTCAAAGAACCAGCTGTATCTTCTTTGGCAGTGCACAGTGAGGATCGTGACACTCGGATGGTTTATGCACGATCCAACTCCGGGAGGTCGCTGTCGCCTTTGGAGCGATATTTTCACTGCCCTGATGGTGCATACAGCGTTGACGGCGTGCAGTGCACTTTTGAAGGGTTGATGTACAGCCAGTATTATCAAGATTTTCTACTGGCCCCTTTTTCTGTGGACAAGGACGGCAAAGATGGCTATTTCCGCGAGAGACCCTCAGTCGATAATCCCAATCCTCGCCACGTCATTCAGAGAGGCATACATAACCGTCATGTCAGCTGTGTTCACTCAGTGCTGCCGTCTCACAGCGAAATCTTTTATTTGCGGACCATTCTTCTGCACAAAGCTGTCTGGTCATTCATCGAGCTGCGAACAGTGAACGGTTTAACTTATCCCACTTTTCAAGAGGCGGCGGTGGCAATGGGTCTGTTTGCTCATGACAATGAAGCTCATGTGGCTTTCCAGGAGGCTGTGGACTCCTATCGTACTCCGGGTCAACTGCGCGTGCTGTTCGTCCATTTACTGCAAAATGAATGTGTGCCTTCTCCTATTGAACTATGGGAGCACTTCCAACATGACATCTGCTTGGACCACATTCTTAAGCTCAATAACGACCAGTTGGGTATAGATCAAGGACTTCGTGACTTGGCTTTGCTGCTGGAGGAGTATGGGTCTTCCTTGGCTAGCTATGGTCTCCCAAATCCGTCCTCCTTTTCCACTGAGGTGTTCCATGAGTTAGCAAGGTGGTCGGACCATGAACAGTTGGGTGCTGCTGCAGACCGCTCCGTCACTGTGTTCAATTCAGAACAGCTCTATATCTACAATGGTGTGATGGATGCCATTGCAGAGGACGACCAAATATTGTTATTTGTCGATGGGAAGGCAGGCTGAGGAAAAACTTTTCTCATCTGGGCTATCTGCAATCAACTGAGGTCCCAAGGTTTGATAGTGCTGGCAACGGCTACATCGGCTTTTGCTGCACAACAATATCCTGGGGGTCGAACAACTCATTCAACTTTCAAGGTAAGTGGTGTTGGATCGCTGGTGCCCGTTCATCTCTCATTGTCTTCATGGGTTGATAGATCCCTGTCAATGATGGCAACGAGTTGTTGCTATCACCGTTGCAAGCCCACCACTCCCGAGCGGACCTGATTCGTGAAACAGCCCTCATTGTGTGGGATGAATGTCCAATGGCTAACAGAGCAGTATTGGCATGTGTCGACGATACCTGCAGGCGCGTGATGGGGAGTCGGGAACCTTTTGGTGGGAAGTGCCTCATTGTTTTGGGTGACTTCAAGCAGACTTGCCCAGTGGTTCGGGGTGGCTCACGTTTGCGAGTTGTGGATGCGTGCTTGAAGAATAGTTCGTTGTGGTCGCTGTTTGAGCAGGTCAGCCTCACTATCCCATGTCGGAATGCCGAGGATCCCGAATTTGCAAGCTTTGTGGACAGCATAGGAGAAGGCTCTTTAGGAGAGGATGTTCCTTTGGGTTTAATCGGTGAGGTGGAGTTACGCTCAGAGCTGATCGACTTTGTGTACCCACCTGAGTTGTTGGACGATGTGACCCACTGTGTCAACCGCGCAATCTTGGCTCCAACTAATGCACAGGTGGACAGTTACAACACCGAAATTCTGGACAGGTTGAATGGCACTTATGGCATGTACTATGCTGCCGACTCTCTAAAGGAAGTTAACGATGCAGGGCTGGACGTTCCCAACACCAGTCTCGATTATGCATCGAGAACAAAACTGCCAGGTCTCCCAGACCATTGCCTGCGCATACAGAAGAACGCTGTATATCGTCTGCTCAGGAATTTCTCGATTGACCGTGGGTTAGTAAAGAATGTGCGCGTCGTAGTGAAAGAAGTAGGTCAAAGGTTAATTACCGTGCGCGTTCTAAAGCATACCGAACTTGGTACGGTGATAGATGAAGAAGATATTCTTATCCCGAGGATTAACTTTTCTTTTGTGTTGCCATCGGGGTACACACTCATCCGCCGTCAATTTCCACTGGCTCCTGCTTATGCCACGACGTTCAACAGTTGTCAAGGGTTGACTTTGGAGAGGGCGGGCGTCGATCTCACAAGGGATGTCTTCTCCCACAGTCAGTTGTACACTGCGTTGTCAAGGGTGAAGTGCAGGCATCACGTTAAAGTATTGTTGAGGGCGGGGGAGGCAAAAATGCGGAATATTGTTTACAACAAAATTTTGGCGTAATGATAGTTAACGTAGTTTAACTATTAGTTTAACTGTAGTTCTAGATGTACTTTATTGGTTGTGTAACTTCACGGCATGAAATGGAAGAAAGAAAGTAGACCATTGTTGATATGTTGCTGCATGAATAAGATCATTGTGCCTGCGGGAAAGGGACCGACACCAGCGCACTAAAAGGCCGGAGCGAAGCGACGGCCCAGGACCTTGTGACAAATAACCAGACTACATACACACGACTATCTGTGTATCGTCAGTCTGGTTCAACGAGACTAATTTCCGCCCTCCTTGCGCGTGCGCCATTGCTGCTATATATATTGCCTTACACCACTGTATTATTATACAAATTACATTAGTACATCTGTAAGTAATGGTAGATACTGAGATTGCTGTTGGGTTTGCCAAAAGGATGCTGTGGGCAGGGGGCACCACATCCTGGGAATATTTCTGCCCTGCTTGGGCACCCGCCCATACATTATTGGACCCATAAAGGGGCTATCGTAGTACCCATGAGTCTTTAGAGCAAAGTGGACAACTAGTGGCGGCCAAGAGTTGTGCTGGCAGCTGTAGCCAGAGTCCATAGCAAGGACATGGCTCATGGGTAATGGAATGTTGCCAGCCGCCAGCTACACATCAAGTTGGAATGGACTTGCATCCAACCACAGCTTATGCCACGGTGGGTAGAGGCAATTGTTTGGGTCCTCCTACCTGACCAATCTGGATCATGGCTAAAAAAATCTACATTCTCGCTATGTTAAAGATATGTCACTACTACATTTGTAGGTATAGTGTGGGGGAAGTCTGCCAGCCTTGCGGGAAATGTGGTGATATGTCCTGTTTTATTGCTCAGCCTGAGTATTTTTGCTAATCACATCAAAATCACATCTGATGGCTGTAGGGGTTCATATATACATGTTGTTCATCACTAAGCCAATGGGTTTCTGATGTCCCAATTTACAACAGTCACAGTTGGCCAAGGAATATCAAAGGTCTTTGCTATACTCCTGATGATTGGAAGAATATATCTTCTGTTCTGTTGTTGACAGAAGAAATTCCAGCGAGGAGTGTACATGTGCTCAGTTGGCTATACAGTTGGATATTACACTGGTAGTAGAGAAGCAGTGGCATTGAATCTCAAGTTTGTAATTGTCTGGTCTGATCCAGTGAAAAACGAAAAAATAAAGTAATCTGTTAGTCCAAAATTCATGTACTCTACTGATTTTGGAGAGATAATAAGAAGTTCAATGACAAATAATATGTACTTTACATTTGGTAAATAGTCCCAATTTCATGTACACATAGGGAGGGAGGGAAAAGGAAGTTCTAGAATAAATAATATGTACTTTATAATTCTGGCAAGTGATGGCCCACAACCCCTTCATTCTCTGTGTTGATCCTAAAAGCAAATTGGCTCAGCTCACATGGGATAGTCCAAACCCCTGATGACATTCAACATAAGTATCATTCTCCTCTGTCTGGCTTTGATTTCCCCCAACTGACTCTGGTTCTTTCACATCTGATTTCTTTGGCTGACATTCCTTCTTCAGCCCAATATCTCATGCTCAGAATGAGCATGGCTTACAACTACACCACTGACAGCACAATACATCAGTGTTTTGACAAGATACTGGTTACTGGTTCTTACTGGTTCAGCAGGTCAGATTTATGACTAAGTGCTATGTGATTTGAAAGATTAAATATAGTTACCATAAGCTTAATAGAGAGTCCAGGATGTATGGGGAGCATTTTTGACAAGTCCAGGTTCAACATGTTGGGAGTGTCAGTGCTGCGATGGGAAAGTGTCAGATAGGTCCTGACATCAGGAAAAATTATTCAGCTACCAGGACATTGGCTAAGGATACTGGCAATCAGTAGCAAATGACTTGTGCTCTCAAGATGACTTAGTGCTCTGTAGCACCCATAGGTTCTGCTAGCAGCTGTGTAGATGCCAGTAGATGCCAGTAGACAATGTAATTTAGCAGGTGTTCTTGGTAGTGCCTACTAGATTCTCACCTGGTGCACATGTAATTTACTGTTTTACTTGATTGACAGTGCACCACAGATTGTGAGCAGACCAACAAAATGAAAAAGCTCTAAGTTCATTCAAACTCTGACCCATTCCAATTACTATTTATAGTATTGGTTTTTTTCAAGCACTCACCACAAGCTTTTTCTAATGCGGATCTCTTCCCTGCACGAAAGTGTAACCATATTTAGGTCAAATTTCACATGACCCGTTTTGCTGCAGATTTTATTCATAGCTTACATTTTGTTCCCACATGAGTACATTGCCACTGCCTCAGGGTCTGGCAAGCACACTCACTGTATGATGCAACAACAGAAGACTGGGATTAGTGGGTTGTAGGTTATTGTGTCATACTATTTTGACACTAGAAGTGAACAACACATCGTATTCTTTTTGTATCTCTCTCAAATAATTGTTGACAGCCTTCATATTTTCCAAAAACATCATATTATACATTATCTAGATGACTGTCTGCTCAAAATTGCATGTCAAAAAACAGTGCTTTTTGAGGGCGTGACACTTGAAGTTCTCTATTGTTTAGGATATGTAGTCCACAGTCCATTGAGAATTTTACACAACATATATGGGAGTTCATGATAAAGGATATAAGCAACATAAACCAGGGAGAAAGCATTGTTCAAGCTACTTACCAAGTAGCCATTGAGAAACTTTTCAGACTCTGATGCTGCATTGAGATTTTGGCCCATCATATCAGGCAGTTGTTCCTGCTCATTCAAACCCTTTTGATAGCAATCAAATGAACAGGAATACGATAAGGGTAGAGTCACATACCCTCTGGATATGGAATCTTGGAAAATTGAATGGGAGGAGGTCAGGTATCCTAGATATGAGATGCTCTCAACAGGACAAGATGGATCAGAAACACTTCATATTGTGCCACTAAATACAATTTGGCAGCCCCAGGCTAAGCATTGTACTTGTTAGACATGCTTCTGGGAAAGCAGTACTGTTATCTGCATCCAGTACATTATCTTTTGCTTATTAAAATCTCAACTTCTGTTGGTGTGATTCAGAGAAAGTCATGAATATGAACATGTAAATTGAGTGGTATTATGAAACATGTACCTGACACAAAAGAGATGTTCGAAGACCCATTGGCATTTAATGACCTTCCTATGACTAGGTCGATCACAGAGTTGAAAGGTTCCACACTTGTGAAGTGCCTCAAGTTCTTCATGGCAAGCAGACCTCCATTCCTCCTGCTCTGCTACAGGTAAGCGAGCTAAATCTCAGAATGTCCATTCACGAATATTTCGGATATTTGGTTGATTCTCTCCAGGAGCAACTGCCTGCATGAGCAAGAAGTTTATCATTTCTACTCCCCCTTCCCAGCATAGTTTTGCCATACATGAAGATTCCTCTGATGCAGATTCTGTATCGCTTTCATGAGAAGTTTCTGGTTCATCATTATAACCAGGTGCAGAACTAGGTCTGGAAACCAATGGCTCTGGCTCTTCAGGGTTACATTGTGACAGCTGTTGATTTTTCCAATGTTGTTTATCCCTTGCAGTTATCTTATCTCTGGCAAGTCTTTTTTCTAGGTGCCGTTCAGCAGCCACTTGCCTATCTGCATCATGCTGTTGTTCAGTAGGGTGCTGATTATCACCATAAACATTACCATGTTGGCGTGAGGGTTGCTTTTCAGCATGTGTTTTTTGCCAATCTGCTGGTACATAGTGATCAGGCAGATTCCACGTTCAAGTAGGACATCTCTGTTCCCATGGAGGAGTTACTTGTGGTGCAGGTCCTTCTACAGGTTCAGGATGTTCTTCCAGAGTCGAATGTGGCAGACTAGGATGTCTAGCATTGTCATGCTGTTGATCTTGTCTCTTTTGGGAAGGTACACAAGGAGGACAAGATGTAAAGTCTTCATCATCATCATCAGGAATTGTTAATTCTGGAGGGATGTCCTCGTTTGAATCACTAGGATCCATTGATGTTTGAATAGGTAGTTTTTGTGTGTCACATCTAGGGAAAAGATGTTCCTCAAAGAGTGCTTGCGATGAAGTAAACATTGCATTATTAGAATGCATGAAAATATTGCCATGACCTCCTGGTGCTGTGCCTAGGTAAGTCATTAGTTCTGACTTTCATCTGAGTTTACCCTTTTGAATATCCTCTGGTATGTGAACATAAGCTCCACAGCCAAAAACTCGTAAGTGATCAATGCATGGCTTCTCTTTTTCAAGAAATTCATGCAGTGTCTGCCAATTATGGCAATGTAGCAGTGTACGTGCATAAATATGCACAGCATGTATGACAGCAAATTCCCACCAGGATTCCAGTAGGCATGCTAAATGTCGCATTGCTTCAGCTTTATCCATCATAGTGCGCATAAAATGCTCAGCACAACCATTTTGTTGTGGCGTGTATGGTGCACTTTATCAAGTAACATTTGACGGAAAATGCCCTTGACAAATTCTCCCCCTGCATTGGACATCCATTGTTTGACTTCCATGTTATACTGTAGTTTAACCATAGCAAAGAATTGCTTGGTAGTGGAAACAATGTTTTTCTGTTTGAGAAATGTTATCCAAGCATTGGAAGTAAAATCATCAAAGTAGATGACAACATATTTGTACTTGTGGTATGATTCTATAGGGAATTCCTTCGAATCTGAGTGAATAAGTTGAAACAGACGTGTTACACATCATTTTGATGGAGGAAACACACATAAAGGCATCTTCCCTTCAGCACATCCTCAGCATATTGGAATTTTATCTGGATTAGGGATTGAAATATCCAGAAAGCCTGTGGTATGCTCTTGTGCTTGTTTTAAAACATCATGAGAAGGGCACTGGATACAAATGAAAATATAATCAGTGGCATATTCTGAAGATATCTTGAAGATGCTCTCAGTGCTTTGTAGTATCTTCAAGATATCTTCAGAATAAAACATTCATCATATCTTGATGTGCACGCAGTGGGGTGCCCAATGTGACAGTGTAATGTCTCATAATCTAGTAGGTAAACTAGAGTGTCTGCTGTTAAAAGAGTGACATCTTGATTTTTATTTGGAAGATAGTATAACATATCATCCAGGTTTCTTTTTGTGAAGTCTAAAAATCTAGGTAGACCTTCTTCATTTGTTTTACCTATGAGGGACAATGGCTGCAAGTCACCACGCACATATAATCCCTCTTTTAGGAATTGACCAAGTGATAACAGACGCTGGTTTAGTTCAGGTATGTAATAAACCTGATCTAATTTAAAGACTCTATTTTGTTGTTTTAATAGAACTGTTCCAGACGCAGTAGTGCATGCAATGCCATTGGCAGTTTGAACAGTAATAGGCTTTATTTGCTTTATTTCAACAAAATCTTTTGCATCAAACATAAAATGTGCAGATGCACCAGAGTTGAGTAATCATCCATCATTGTGATGATCTTGGCTAGATCTTCTTTTTCCCTTACACTTAGCACACGATGCATAAGAGGTGCCACAGGCACATATATATATATTATTGTACATAAAGGGGGCGATGGTGCCCAAAGGTGTGACATGAATATTATATAGATAAGTATGAATGTCCACATCAGTCACTTGTGCTGCAGATAAATGTGTGTTAGTGCCTTTATTAACAATTAGGGAAGAAGTATCTTGCCTGTAATAGTGGTCATTAGACCAACTGTCCTCCAGTCCCATAGGATCCTCATCAGACCATGGCATTGCCTCTAACTCTGGCATGCTTGTGGGAGTTGTGGTGCCTTCAGGAGTTACAGACTCCAGGAATGGAGTTCCAATAGGAGGCACTGGGCTGATAGAACTCAGTCCAGCAACCGGATTTGTACCAATACATTCCCTTAGGCATTTGAACAACTCGGTTGTTACCCAATCGTCCATAGCCACTTTGGCTAGGGCAATCCTGTGGTCCATGTCCTCCTCACTTTCCAAATTGCTGCCGAGTGACACCTCATCAGTTAGCCTGTTGACAAGGGAGTTCTGGAGGAACGCAGGGGGCCAAAATGCCAAATACACTGCCTAGGGCAGTCGTGTGAACTGGCATGTCCTCGATGAAGTTGGCATTGGAGTCTGGAGCACATACCATATTGGCATCGGTCAGAATTTCCTGGTTACATTTGTCCAGATCATTCCAGTTTTGGTTTTCAGAGTTAGTACCTCAACCATTGTTGGTATCATTAAGGTTGGACCAATAGATTCATTCCATGAGGGATCAAGTGCTGGATTTGGAAGTGGGAGGATGAGAGTCAGCCATAACGATGTCTTCAAGAGCAGTGACAGTCTCACCAGTTGGCTTAGCATCAATATTGTGAGCAAGTTTAATGGCCTTCTTAGTAGAAGTAAAGAAGGTGTCAAAAGGCTTTTCAGATTCAGTAAAGGGTAGAAGATGTATTAACTGATGGCTGATCCATAATAGTAGCCTTGTGGATAACAGGGGAAATACCCTGTGCCTTCTGCTGAACCTGCTTGCTGGTGTGCTTGCCATGCTGGTAGTGACCTCCATGACCTCTAGTGCTGCTGCTGCCATGAGGTGGGCACTGCTGCTGCTGCTGTTGATGATCAGTATTAGCCAGACACTGTTGCTGCTGGAAGTCTGGAGTTCCACGCTTGCACTTGACAGCAGAAAGCCGATTGGCTTGTGGCTGTCCCTGGCCTAACCTAAAACCTGATTCCCAGACATTGAGATCTCACTTTGCAGATCATTGAGGTCTACATTATCGAGGCTCTTGATAGTGTTCTGAGTGATCCTTTGAACGACAAATTTGTAATGAGTAGTAGGGAGTTTAGTTACAATGAACATAACCTTCAAGTACTTGGGGAGCTGGGTGGTAGAGGTAGTCCTACCATTGCTGTTGGTGGTAGCACTGGCAGCATCAACCCAAGTGAGGTTCATGTGGATCTGCTCATTGGCAGCTCCAGGGTATTGGTTGTTAGGGATCGTGATGGACAGAGCACGTTTATAGTCCATGTAGACAGCAGAAGCACCAGGCTTCCCATAGGTCTCCTTGAGGGCTTCCCAAATGGCTTTGGCAGTGGTGATACCACAAAGAGTGGTCTTCTGGTGGATAGCAGTGGACATGTGAAGTTTGATCGAACTGATCACCTTGTTGTTGTCCATATCCCAGGCCTTCTGTCCCTCCTGAGCAGCAGAGATAGCTGCAGCTTGAGCTGATGCCTGCTCAGCAGTAAGAGGAGTAGCAGCAGTACTCACAGAAGCATCTGCAGGACATGCATTGAGAATGATGTGCCAAAGACCAGTGGCTTAGAGCCAGGATTCCATGATGTCAGGACTGTTGAAGGTGGGGATGGTAGTCATCAAGGTGTTGGAAGACATTTCACAAAGATATCTGGGGATAATTTCAACTGTCAGCATTCATCCTAATCCAAAAAGGTAGCAGCAATTGTCGTGACAGTATTATTTTCAGGGTATTTTCGTTCATTTTCTGTTTCTTTTCTTCATCAGTCACTGCCTTTTGATCATTGTTCTGTTCATCCTTTGCCCTATCTTTTGTTCATCTTTCCTTGATCATCTATGCACAGCTATCATCCCTTGTTTCATCATTTGTTCATCTTTTTATGATACATCTCTTACAGGGACACTACGCACAGCTTGTTCATCTTTTGTTCATCTTTTCATGATATATCTCTTACAGGGACAATAGGCTGTACTCTGATTGTTCTGGACAGTTCTCTGATTCCTTTCTTTGCTTTGCTCAGTTTTTATCTTTCTTTCTGTTCTGTGTATATAAGCTTAGAGTAGTAGCTCCCTAGTCCCCATCTTGACCTCTTCATCTTGGGACTAGGTGAGCATCTCATGTATTCCTTGTCTTCATTCAATATTAACTTCGTCTTGGGACTAGTCTCTCATCGTTATCTGTCTACTGTTGTTCTGTCTACACCTACTGCTTAAAGCCAAGTGTGTGCTCTTTACCACAGCAATGAAGGTGCACCAAACAAAGTAAAGAGGCTGCAACAAGTGTGCCAGACAGTGATGATACCCCTGAGTGGATTTAACAACTGCGGCAGAGACAGAGTCTTGTGCAGTTGGCACTATGACAGCCATTGAAGGCAACAGTGTCTGCCATTTATAGGTGACATCCAGGTAGTAGGAGTCTATGACCTGCTGCCAACAAGGGCGCTGATCAAGGGCCTCCAGGGCCTATAACCTGATGAGCAGGCATGGTACAATATGTACACTAAAAGCGGAGTGGCAACTCCAATACTTACCTGGGGATGAGAGATTGCTTGTTAGAGCTGGTTGAAGCTTGTTAGAGTGATTGAGAGTAAGTAAGAAACTTGTTATTTGGGGGACTTTCTAGTAGTCCTTATATACCTACAAGGTGTGGCTACTAATTACCATGCTATAAAGCTGTATGTATGACTACTTATAACTACATATGATCAATCTATCAATTAATGATAGATGTCGGTGTGCTGCAGTCATGCTGCACATCATACAACATCTTTGATGGTTGATGGCTGCATCTAGTAATGCACCATTTCAACAGAAAGCGTTGATTCTGGCAAGTCATTTCTCAGAACTCCTAGTGGAGGAGGATGAAGACAGTGATGGTGGAGGTGTTGGTGATTAATGGAAGGCACTAGAGGAGTGGAGTTCAGATACAATGCATTTAGTGATACAGCTGCATATTCCTTTCTTACTAAAAAATTTCTTCAGTTATATTTCCATTGATTCTACTTCACACATCCACAGTATACATTGTATATCATCCTCATGTACTGTCCAAAACTTTTCCAATGGTGAAACCAATGCCAAAATCTTCGAGTCTGTCCAAGACAAAGTCATTTTCATCATTCAGTCTGGCTGCACAGACGCCAATGACAAAATATCAGCTTGCAAGACTGCTTCAGCAAGGTGTATCACTGTGGTCATACTGTATTTTCCCTGCATGCATATGGACAAGAAGGACAAGTCCAGAGCACCCATTACTGCCAAGTTAAGACAAGGTGTGTCACTGTGTGACTTGGTCTGGAAAAAACTGATGTGCTTGCTGTAAGGTTGCTAGCCAGAATGAGCCAAAATACCCTTCTTGTTTATCTCACCATATGGACTTTTCACTGTAGATCACCAGTCACCAATCATTCAAGGAGGATCCTTTAGTCTATGATTAGTTTGAATAGTATTTCTTGTTTTCTTGTTTTTGTACATGAACATATCACTATAAAATATATCCACCTCTACATCACAACATTAGATGATTATACAAATGCCAAGCACACCCTGTTATGGCATGTCTACAGCAATGAAAATTGTTGATTCCCAGCAACTGCCAGTAATTCTGTGAATATCTCCAACCTTTTTCTCTTCTAAGGTAAGTGCAAAGTCCTTCTATAAGTGGTAGGGGCTGAAGGTCCCTTGGAAGTACATCTGGAAGGTCAATGCATGTGTCTCCTAATTCTGATGTCTGCCCCATCTTGTTCTGTGCTGCGCTCATCAATCATCACCACCATCACCACCTCCCACTCATCGTCCTTGCTTAGCCCTCCCACTGCTTATCTTATTTCCCTGACCTTGCACCTTCCCACACCCCCTCACTATCCTTCACCCCCATCAAACGCCATTGCTCACTGTCCCCTTGGCTATCTCTCACTTCACTTATATCATCTCTTCATTCCACCACCTGTATGCTTGGTGTTGTATGCCTCCCTTGTTGTTGTGCCAGGCTGCTATGCACGTAATTATTCTCCCTCATTTGCAAGGCTTAATATTGCATAGACATATGTATTGACTTACATAGGTACATATGTATGTACTCATAAATGCGTGTATATCAACTTGCAATGTGTGTATACTTCTCTTTTTCTGCACAATTGTTGGGTGGATCCACAATATTTTTGTCATGGTGCTAGTGGTGAGCCACATGTAAATATAATAGGGACTGTTAAGCGGCTTCCAGCCCAAAGTGCTAGTAGAGGTTATCGAGAATGGCAACAAAGGTGTGCAGCTGTAACTGAGACAGATTCCCATGGTAACTGTCCACAATCGCAACCTATTGACCTGCCTCAGTATGTGCAAGAACCACTTGCAGCAGAGCTCAGATGGCACAGAATACGTACTTCTATATCTTATGTAGCCACTGAATTTTTTTATCCACCAATTCCTTGGTGTAGCATTCCCCATGTGACAATGATTCAAAAACAGCCAAAATTCCATCCAAAACAACACTTCATACTTGAATAGAGCCATTATTACCCTCTGTATAAATCTAAAAAAAATACTAGGGTACTCTCTGGTATACATAATCTTGTCTACAGCAGTATACCATGCTATTCAAGAGGTTTGTAAAGTGCACAAGTGGATGATACATTAGATTCAAGTTTTACAGTGGATCCTTGTTCACAAAATGCTCAAAGTTCAGAACATATCTCAGATTAGGTAGGATGTGTATTTATTCACATCTAATCAATGTATATATGTAACTAGTCTCATATTCTGAAGCCATAAGTCAGTGTCTTTTTTTTTTTGGCTTGGTCATTGTGCTGTACATTGTGCATGCAAATCAGATACAAAAGGCATCCATTACTGTGCAAGACATAGGCAGGATACCTTTATTTTATGCTCAAATTATTTCTGAGTCTTAATATCATTGATAGACCAGGTATATATAAACACTGGTGCTTGCAACTCTGGGTGTCTGTGAGCTGTATATACAAGCCATATCATCATATTAAAAGCCATCCAAGGGCTATGAACCTGCCAGTTGATCCATTCAAATGTCTCAAACAACATATAGTATATATAGAGCAAGGGAAAATGTATCTTATCTTCTATTCTTGAAAGCAGGCAATGTTGGTGTATAGGCGGGATGACCAACGTGCCTGCCTCTATCAGAATATCACCATGCCCTATCAAAATATCACCACGCAGCACGCCTCGCTTAAACGGTAAACCGGGAATTAACACCTGGGCTCGTTCAACAGTATGTCAGTGACCTGTGGGCTGTAGTGATACAGACATGTATATAAGTATGTACTGTCTACCTCAAAGTTATGTAGGTACATTCTCAACAATATGTTTGTGTAGTAAGAGTGTGCAACTAGCATGTTACATACTTATGTACCTACTTTGGTCATGTCTGTGGAGCACTATGGATAAGAGATAGGTGATACAGCCAGTAGAAGGGCAGAATCCAGGAGATGATGTTCAGGGCCCAGTAGCCAGAAGATAAGCAAAGGACAGCAACTCACAGACTTTGATGGTGGTGATAGATGATGAGGGGGTGTGGAAACATGCAACGATGACGCATGGATGGCAGAAAGGGATGGATGGTGCAGAAGGACATACTTCTGAGACCCTTAGGCTCCCTTAGGCCCCTACCACTTATAGGAAGAGCTTGCACTTACCTTAGAAGAGAAAAGTCAGGCATTATTCATGGAATTACTGCCAGTGTGTGAGATTTAACAACTTTGATTACTGTAAAGCTGGCATTTCTACATGTGTCAGATGTTGTGATGTAGAGGCAAATCCCCAACTCTGGACCAAAGGTCTAGGAGGAGGGAGTGTTGAATTGTTAGAGCTGCCAGATCAGCCGAGGGGAGTTTGAATCTGTAAGGGAATCTCTGTATGACATCATTTTCTTCTGTCACATTCCATCAAGTTCTGTGACAGTCAGTCTAATTCATACCGCCATGTCTCTTCCTGGTTGTCTTTGCCAAGCTGCTGCTGCAAGGCCTTTATTCCTAGCTCTTACTGCTGAAAACATGTCAAGTACTACAACATTTGAATGTAATTGACCTGTACAATATACACCGTCATCTTGACTTCTCTGCACCTGCAAAGCAAGCCAAAAAATTCTGTGCTCAATTCATTGCAAATTTCATAACTGAAAATGTTGCACATCTGTTCATAGACCAACAACTTGGTGAAGGTGTATGTCATCTGCTTGGAGAAAAGATATTGTATGTTGCCATTTGTTCTGCACTTGATGGTTATCATTGGCTCATGAGTGCTGAAGCATCTGACTTCATTCACAAATCATTTGAATCAGTGGAATATTTGCCTCAACTTATTGAGTCTATACCAGTCAGCATGTGGAGTACCATATTGAGACTATTGACTTTCGAGGCAAGTCTAATTTTTTGTCCATTGTCTTAACTTGGTTTTTTGTTGCCCAGTTGAAAATATTGTCCAGTGTCACGTTGATAATTATAAACCTTTTATTGTACATGTAGTGTCTTATGCTGCAGTCAATGGTTAATATGTCACTAAGTAGCAACTTTGGGTTTGTAGTCTAAGTCTCCACGAAATGAGGAGTTGGGGATGGCACACTATAGTGCACCACTTGGAATATATTAATAAATATTCTACCACATGTATGGCACCTGGCTGGCAGGATCGCTGGGACTCCTTAGGATTGATCTCACTCTTCTCACTATGATCTCAGACTCTTCTCAGTGAGTACTGGGCTGGGAAGATTTTGAGATTATTTCAAATCTTCTCAAACTCTTCTCAGTGGTTTTTTTCCTTGGTGGATTTCAAATATTCTCATGATCTTCTCAGGCTCTTCTCATTGACAATGATAAGAGCTACCTATGCCCACAATGACAGTAGGTTATGGCTTGAAGATGCTTCTGTGAGACTAGCTTTGGGCATTTCTAGGTGTTATGACCATGGCCACCATCCTGCAATGCCTAGAGAAGTAATCAGAACTTCTTTCTCCAGCTGCAACGAAACTCACCTGCTTCTTCAAAATGCTTTCTTCCCTCCAGAACTAGATACGTCGACTAAAGGCATGATAAGAACACTGCAAGAGCAAATAACAGAAAATTCCAGAGTGTAAGTTGCCAAATCAGTCCATGACAATGAGGTCAGAGGTCTACGGGGACAGTAAGAGAACTCAAAATGTCATAAGGGACATGGAGATAAACAACTGAGATCCTGTTAACCCAGTTCAAGGGACACCATAGATAATACTACACCTTTGCTTGTCATTGATGATGGGAATACTTCACTAGGAAGAACCCAGTCAATAGGATCCCATACGCAGTGGTGAAAAATTAAAATGTACAGATATACATCTCTGGAAAAAAAAATAGACAAAAACTAGTCTTCTAAAACCGGACGGCTGCTAACTGTAGTCAAATTTTTGATCACATGTAATTCATGAGTATGGGTATTACAAAGCAAAAAATTAATTAAGGAAAAAACACGTCCTATCTGAGTACGTGACAATGAGCTTGAATATACCCCCAGTGGCCCCCATTCACTTCAATACTCAAGAAGGTCAAAGCCTATTACACTCCCTTGCTCAAAAATGTCTTCCTTACAACCCTCACAACCTCAGTCTTGATGTTACTGGCCACATTCTCGAGCAGAAGGATGTATTTCTCAGAACAGCTTGCAGTGTGGGTAAAACTGGGATTATTGCATTGTTAGCCTACATGATGGTACCATCCAGCTTCTGTTTGCTAACTGAAGTGGCATAGTGAAAGTAGTATTTGAGTTGGTATGAGTGAATTTTTGAGCCAGATGAGAAGGAGTCTGGAATAAACAATGCAAGGCAATCATGAGGCTGCATACAATATACAGAAAGGAAGTTGTGTACCTCAAAACCTTGAAACAATCCAAACACAGGAGACACTTCAACATCCCTAATGTCTTGCTTTGGTACATCCTGTTTTCTTCACTTATTGGAGGCATTGATGTAGCTTAGAGTTCCCTGGTCAAATGGTGAGGCATTCTCGTTTCCATGAAAGACAAATGGTGAGTCGACACTGGTTAGGATGGGAGTGAATCGTTTTGTATGCTTTTTATTGGAGAGGCAGTTAGCAAAGACAGGATTTAAGGAACAGGTACTAGTGGCACACCTTGTCTTGCACTACACCCTCCTAGAGAAGAACGGATTGATTATCTGGGTATGATGTTGATGCATCTCCAGGTCCGTCATGGTGAAAGAGGAGCCGTTCATGGCAAAGCAGCTGTATAATTCTGGATCCTTAGTGAACCTGGTGAAGCCTTTAGTTTCCAAAGACAACTACGACTGACAGGAGACCACGAACATAGAACTGGCACCATATATCTGGTAATATGCCTTCTCATCATTGAAATGTAGCTAATGTGCAAATGAGTAGAAGTTACCCAGTCTCTGAGTTGGTAAGGCGGCATACAGTGTTTGGCATGATGTGCATCACAGGCCCTGAGACATCGTTAGGTCAGAAAGACTTGTTGGGGAAAGCAGTTGTCATACCATATCTCTTATGAAGTTTCTCAATCTGACTTAGAAGCCCTCCACGAATGATCAAGTCATAGTATATCTTGTAGAGGTTCAGTCCCAGAACATTCCTGAGAGGATGGAAGAACAAATTGTAGCAGACAGTGCCCAACTCAAGCAGCAGAAGCCCTGCACATGGAGTAGCAAGGATGACTGGAGTCGAAAACATCCTGGAAGGTCAAGAAGTGGGTTCAGAATGCATGTTTATCTGGTGTCAAGAACAGATTTTCATTTGCGATCATTGGGTGGTTTTTTCCTCAAGGAGAAATTCTTGATTTCCGCTAAGTGCCTTGCAGTTGTTATAAAATATTCTGTTTGTCACAAAGAGGTAATCGCTTAGATAGCGATAACGGCGCTGGCAAGGAGCTAACAAACAGCAGTAAGTACTGGAACTGGTCCCAACGACAAAGAATGTATACAGTACCTAACAAACAGCAGTAAGTACTGGAACTACAAGGTCTATCAGTAAAAGTAAGAGAACTAGTGAAGAAGAGAATACATACCTGGTCCCAACAACAAAGAGGTCAAGATGGGGAACCAGGTGTCAGGACAGGGTTTATATATGTAACAGTAAAGGTGTAAAGGAAGCTGTAACCAAAGGTGTAAAGAAACCTGTAAAAGAAGCTGTATCAGAGGAATGAAAGGTCCGGTGCATAGCATGTGGAACAAGAGTCATATGGTGTAAAGGTCTGAGGATGCAGAGATAAGAAGAAATAAATAGTACCACTGTTGACTTATTCAAACTGGTTAGTCTGAAAGTTGACAAGTTACCTCAAGTTACCCTAGGGCTCCCTAGGGCCTAAGTTACCTTGCAGTTGAGATTAGAAATTTGTCGATTAGCTTAGTCACAATTGGCTGACAGTGTGAGATCTCAGATCGTAACATAACTAGCACATTTTCTTTGAATATCAAAATTGGCAGGGTTAAATGTTGTAGGCACAAACTGAACCATCTGCCCAGCAGAGGTATGTAGCTGTCCGAAACCCTCCCTTGATATATCAAGCACGCTCCCCCATGGACCCTTCCCTCCCTAGATTTTCCTCCCAGTCCTGTTATGGCTCCTTTCACTTTCAATCCCCTAGTCTTCTAAAATTGGATGGCCACTAACCATAGTAATTCATGAGTACAGGTATTACAAAGCAAAAAATTAATTAAGGAAGAAATGCGTCTTATCTGAGTACATGAAAATGAGCATGAATATACCCCCAGTGGCCCCCATTCACTTTGATACTCAAGAAGGTCAAAGCCTATTACACTCCCTTGCTCAAAAATGTCTTCCTTACAATCCTCATGACCTCAGTCTTGATGTTACTGGCCACATTCTCGAGCAGAAGGATGTCTTTCTCAGAACAGCTTGCAGTGCAGGTAAAACTGAGATTATTGCGTTATTAGCCTACATCCTTCCAGATGTCTGTAATAGAAGTGCTCTGGTACCCACTTTCACACCCTGGTACAACAAAGATCCTGTCATTTTGGTTCTCTGTCCAACAGACGCTTTGGAGCTTGACATTGTAAGTAAAGTTACTTTGACATACAACTTTACACACTCACATTATCCAAAGGAGCACAAGCTCAAGTCAATGGGTGTACAAGCTACTGCACTGAACCCTGGAATAGCGAGAAGCAAGGTGCAGAATGGGAAATCTGGGATGCAGCAAAGTCAAGTCAGGTTATTTTGCTGTCACCGGAATTGCTCAGTGGAGACTGGTTTCATCGAGAAATGGATCTTGACAACCCAGCTTCCTCGTTCCAGACCCATTGCTCTATCCTTATAGTTGATGAAGTGCATATGGTGTGGTTGTGGGGTCCACAATTCTGAGAAGCTTATAAGCTTATTGGTGCAACCTGTAATCACTTAGACTCCCGAGTCTGGCTTCTGTGTATGACAGCAATGTTACACCCTGGCACACTGATGAAGTATGTGCTGGATAGCTTTGGGCTGCAGCAGGAGAGTTATGTGGATATCCACCAGTCTAACCTGTGTCCTGAGATACGAGTCACAACCTCTATTCTCCAATCATCATTAGCCAGCTCATTAGCCTTCCCCAAATTGCAATGGACCTTAGCAGGTGTACCTGGCATAACCATTATATTTGTTCCCAACCGCAACTGCACTTTACAAATTTCCCTGTATCTTCACCAATGCAATCCCGGTTTAGCAGAAAGAGTGCAGAAATGGGACGCATTGAACCACAAATAGACATATGATGCCAACACTATAGCTATGGTCAGAGGGATGGAATCCAGAGAAGTGCAAGCTGGCTTGATCACCATTGCTACAACGATTTTGATGGTTGGAGTAGACTTTAAGGGTGTTCTCTGAGGAGATATAGACAAGGAGTTGCTGATGCTGGGATGCATGAGAGGACCTGGAGAAGCCTATGTCTATGTCTCTCAAAGGACCATGGACTGGGCCAAGAAGTTAATTGAGGAAGACGGGAAGGATGGTGATACAGTTGAGGACAATCAAGCTCAACTAATTTTTTGGTCGAATTATTCCCAGGCCAAGCAACCGTGTTTCAGGCATATTTAGGAACATAGGTAGATGTTTCAACGAGCAGATTTCTCTTAAAGTGAGGTTGGGATTTTTGACCCCCAAAAAAACCCGTAAAAATCTCGAAATATGTGGAAAACATTCCTTCCACAAATGCGAGCATCATTCCATAAAAAAAGTTAAGCTAGTTGACAACAAAAGCTCTAGTCTAAATATGGTAATCCATTGACCCTCTCCAAAATTTTCGCCCTGCTGGAAGGCCCCCCAAACACAAGAGAAATACTATGGGATTCCAAAAACAGCAAGGAGAGTCTATGGAAACTCAAGCAGAACATGAAACACCATCTACGCCAGCAGCAACACCTTCTACTCAGGAGGCTCCTAGCGCTGAGAACCCAACTCAGAATTCCACACCAACCAACGCTGTCCTGGATGAGTGCTGGGTGTGAGAAGAGTCTGCTGCTTTTGCTGGGCTCTTTGGATACCTGGAAGATGATACCGAATACGAAGATGATGGTTCAGACAGCAGAAGTGACTCGGATGAAGATAAAAACACTCGCGCTGCTGTTGAAGACTGGGAAGAGGGCGAGTTTGCCAATGAGAGATTGCAGGAGCAGATGTATTACTATGGAGTTGCCATGGATGAGGATTTGAAGGATGAGGACTGGGTTCCTGATGCATTGAGACGTGAGGCAGAAAAGAGGAAGAAAAAAAAAGATGACACCTAACAGTATGTCCTTCTCTGTCCGCCATATTCTTCAGAATTAACATGATTTTTAGGTTGTGCACCCTATGCAACTGGACCTGATGTTGCCAAGAAGTCAAAAGCAAGTCAGTACCACTGGAAGAACAAGACGAAGGGTCAACAGAAACTCACCTTTTTCAGCGGGTTCAAATCTCCCAAAAAGACTGTAAACAACAGTTACTGGACCCTGCAGGCTTCCTCTTCTTCATTCTCGCACTCAAATAATGCCAAACCCACATCTGAGCCAGTGAAAGCAGAATCCTCTTCTGAGGAGGATATCATGATCAGACACCCACATGTGGAGCCAGAGGCAGAACAGGATGAAACCATGATACAGCAGGAGAGTGTGGAGCCTGAACCAGGTTGGGCTGACAAGGAGATGGTGGTGGTCTGAGAGGAGAGTGTGGAACCAAGTTTATGGGACAATGACAGCGGGAACATGGAAGGTTCTTTGACAGCTGTGGGAGTCGCAAACACAGTTGCAGTTCCGGAGGCTCAGTCAGAAGAGGAGGCTTGGGAGCAGGACCTTGACGATATTCTCTGTGAAACACCTGGAGAGAAAGGGAAGGTGGAGATTAGGGGATGGAAAGAGCTGAGAGAGCAAATTACGAGGGACCTTGGCACTGCAAAAAAGTTCTTACCATTGTCAAAAACCAATCAGCTCCAAATACTCCGTAACTTTGCAACTCTTCGTCTAAAAGGCTTCGGTCGAATGGCGGCAAGTGAGGAGATAGCCAAACAATGGCACAACGGAAAGGGCACCAATTTTGCATGCCGTGTCTGTGACCTGGCTCATTATTACCAGGTCTTCAAGCAGCTGCCGTCTGAGAAAAGAGGAGGCACTCGTAAAGCACGGACCCTATTATCTGACGAACAGATAAAGAAGACCTGTGCCAACCGGCTTTACAAGCAGAAGGCTGGGACTGTGACTCCGAAGGCATTCCAAAAAGCTCTCAACAGCGAGCTTCTCTCAAACATTGGTGTCAAGCATGCAAAGCCTTTGTGTACAAGAATGGCTCAACGTTGGTTGAAGAAGCTTGGATGGAGATTGACACGTTTACAGAAAGGGGTTTATATGGATGGCCATGAGAGGGAGGATGTGGTTAAATATTGCAATGAAGTCTTCCTTCCTGCAATGGCTGAATATGAGAGAAGGATCGCTTGGTGGGAGCTTGTTGGAAACATTCTTGTTCGCATCTCTCCTGTCCTCCAGGAAGGAGAGAAGGAGATTATTCCTCAATTTCATGATGAATTGACATTCCACATGAATGATTTTGTGAGCTCAGCCTGGCTGGCTCTGGGTCAGAGCATCTTGCAGAAGAAGGGTAGAGGCCGTTTTGGACATGTCTCAGAATTCATCAATCAGGAGACCAGGCACTTGGTTGTCAGAGACACAGCAGGCAATATCAAATGCGATGCTCGACGTGTCATTTATCCTGGAGCCAACAGTGATGCATGGTGGGATACAAAGCAGTTGTTGGAGCAGGTGAAAGAGGCTATCAGTATTTTTGAGGAGGCTCATCCCAATTGCGTCGCATTGTTCATTTTCGATCAATCCTCTGCTCATGCTTCCCTTGCTCCAGATGCCCTTCGTGCATTCGAGATGAATAAATCCAATGGCGGGACTCAATGCAAGCAGAAGGATACCCCTATCCTCAGTTCCACGGCCAGAAGCAGAAGATGATCCTCACAAATGGACAAGCAAAGGGCCTCAAAGATATGCTTACTGAACGCGGGTTTAATGTCAAGGGAATGCGAGCCAAGTGCTCAAAGCCTGTCTGTCCAGCAACAAATTATGATTGCTGCATGCCACATCTTCTCAGCAAACAGGATGATTTTGCCAACCAGATCTCCATGCTCAAGACCCTCATCAAAGACCTGGGACACGAGTGTGTCTTCTTGCCTAAGTTTCATTGTGAACTCAACCCGAAAGAGATGGTATGTCTTCAATTTTTACAAGTCTATGATACTGATATAGTTTTACAGTACTGGGGATGGTGCAAGTACAGGTACAGAGAGGAACCGAAGCCAACATTTCAGGATGCGAAGGATGCAATGTTCAAATGGTTCAACGCATGTTCAGTCGAGGTGATACGCAAATTTATTAACCAGTCTTTCAGATTTATGAGTGCGTATCGCTGAGGGTTGACAGGAAAGGCTGCAGAATGGGCTGTCAGGAAGCAACAGGGTCACAGGGCTGTGTCTGAGTCTGCTATGATGAGTATCAAAGCAGTTGTCAACCCTCCTCCACAACCATCATAGCTAGAATCAGTGATATGTACTCAAAATTTTTGTTTAAAAGACCCAAAAAATCGAGACTCCAAAACGGGTCATGGGAAAAACTTCAGAATAGTGTTTTTCGACGTATTTCGTCTTTCTGAGCCTGAATCTGTAAAAATATGGGCTCAGAAAATTCGAAATCAGGCCCGAGTAAATTAGTTGAGTTTGATTGTCCTCGACTGTAGTATGGAGAAGAACAATGGGAAAAGAATTGCAGAATTAAGTTGGGCCTGACAATTCATCTCACACTGCCAATTACAATATCAAGACTCTGAATACCAGAATCCTCTGTACGGCAGCTTCCCTTGCAGTTGCAAACACTGTCCTGAGCCTCCAATAATCACACCTCCTTGTTGTTGCAGTGGCCCCAATTGTCATGAACTGCTACAGTTCTTTGTCCTCCTTCCTCTTCCACTACATTATTGAACCTGTTTTCTGATCATTCGTCTATTGCATTTCCTTGATAAACCTTTTAAACCTTATATTACTGACTTTGAACCTTATAGAACTTGTCAAACTCTATAATAACTGTCAATCAATCTTCCATTCCATTGATCCTATCTTTACCCTACATTTCTCCACTTTCTCCTACGTTTCTCCTATTTCTCCTATCTTTCTCCTATCACTTATTCATTGTTCTTCTATATAAACCAGTCCTTATTCCTCTCGTTCTTCACACCCGTTGATGTAGTTGATTTATAAATCATACTGGCCAGTCCATACAGCGATTTACAAATCCTACTGGGGTATATTCAGGAAGGTGGTATGAACCAGGCAGGCGTCAAGCCGAGCCACGGCGGCTTCGCCTACCTCGCCTAGCTTATGCGCTGTCATCCTGCGCACCCAAAAATGAAAGAAAGCGTTAAATAAATGGCTATTATCATAATTACCCAAAATACTCGATGATTTATAAATCAAGCTGGCAACGAAATTATACAATAAACAATATTAAGCGTCCATTTCATTGCACTCGTGTTCTACCATATATCCATCATCCTCATCCTCATCATCCTGCTCCTCCTCATCCATAGCATCCTGACCATCTGGATCACCACCCTCCAACACCGTGATATCGTTTGATGCAGCATCCTGTTCCTCGTCGTCTTCATCCTGCAGGCTCTCAACAGTGTCGTAACCTTGCCAGTGTGCACTAAAGCGATTTCGCAGAGCCCTCATAACAGCTGCCTGGCTATGAGCGTAAGCAGAAATCCCATCAGCATGGGCAGGGTCCCTTGCCGGCGCATTTGCTCGGGCCTCCCACCACTTTGCCTGCCACTCCAGCGTCTCGAGGGTGCGTCTCATCTCTTCCCGGAGAAGTATAACTTCCTCTGTCCATCTCTGCAGACGTGCATATGCCTTGCAGAACTCAACCCGGATCCCTGGGTTACATATGTCAATATTCGGTATGTATGAATGAGACCACTACTCACCATCAGCCATGCGTTCTTCATCGATCATGTTTTCCGTCCCACACTCCATCCAGATCCACGACGTCTTGTAGGTCCCAGTCCCTGCACGGTCCCTTATCTCTGCTCTCGACAGTTCCGCTTGGTCAGCTGCGTCGATTAGTTCATCCGCCTTCTCTGTCTCTATCTCGCCCCTTTTCTTCTTTCCCAGGACCTTCCGAGCACTTCTCCAAGCCTTATCTGCCTCACCCGATATACACCTGACATCTGAATCCTTCAACCTTGGCCAACCTACCCTTTTCTCATCTCCTCCATGTGCCTTTAACGTCGCCTCCCATGCTGCCTGGTATTTCTTCTTGTGAGTCTGCGTCTTAATGTCATTCCGCAGTATCATTGCTCTTGATCTCGTTAGCATGGCCTGATGACGAACATTTGAATCCCGGTATGTAATGAGTCGAGTTCGGATATGAAGGTGGTTTCGTAAATGCTCCAATGCAGTTCGCATTTGAGCATCCCTGAGCTTGATCTCGATCTCGAGCAAACCTTCCTGGCATCCAAGGTTTCGTTGAGCCTGTGTGAGTGATGAAGGGAGCATAAGGGGTTGAGATTCGGCATTGAGGTCACTTGAGGTCTCCTTCTCGGCCTGTGCCAGTACCTGTAGTGCAGCAGGCATATACGTAGCTTGCACAGCTCGGAAGCGTCCTATTTCCCGACTCAGTCGCGTCCGACGTTCCAGGATCATTGTCAAGTCCCTGGCGCTAGGGCTCTTTGACGCATTGACATCTTGTTCTAGGCGTCGTCTGTCAATACAATTCGTTAATACAACCTGTTAGTGATTATTATGCTGTACAATTGACGGATATACGCACTGTAACTCCTCTAATTCCAAACCATGGGCAATAAAAGCGCTGGGACTAATCTTGTGAATTGAGGGCATGCCCACCTTTTCCTCGTCTGCCTCTTTTTCTGCGAATTGGAGTCGAATGTCGTGTTCCGTGAGACCTAAAAACAATAAGACAATGTAAGTAAGACAATAATAAATTCACTCACCTAAACGTTGCAGCCGGAAAGGATTGGGTGCCGAACGGTCGTACTCCCAGGCCTTGATCATTCCAATCCAGGTCTCTGCGTTGTCACCCTGAGCTTCTTTGAATTGCTGGAATGACCGAGCTTGAGCATTTCGTTCGGGTAATGCTGTGAGAAAACGCTTCTTGAGGATACGTCCTATTTGGCATTTTTTTCTTAGAGACAGGCCCATATTCTAAGAACAGTCCACTCACCAAGTGCAACTATCTTTACCCAATTCCAATGGTGCCAGTGGTCGTCCAACGTGTCGTGTCGTGTCCCCGGTCCCATCTCACGAGTGCTCGTAGCCACTGGCCCAATGTTAGCCCAGGGGCGTTCTATTCCTTCACCGTCCGTTCTTCCAACCCCAGGTATGAAGTTTAAGGAGAAGTCGAGTTGGCAATCGAGGAGATGTCCTAGGATGTGTAACTTGGGAATGACGTATTCCATGAAATCCTTTTCAATGTGAGTCCGGACGAGTTCAGGTAGCTCCTTCAATCGTTGGACGAGGTGTCGACACCATTGGCAACAAATGTCGTAGGAATTGATATAGTTTAGTCGAGGATCGAGGTGTCGACGAAGAGAACCGTAAACGTAATCCACGTTTGCATATCTACCCAAGCACGTGATTAGCAGATTTCAGATTAGATTACTGACTTACTCACCTCTCACCCTTCTGCAGATCATCTGCTCCGTTGGCCTGAACCAACTCATGCCGAGCACAAACCCCAAGTGCTACACCAGTTGCTCCATACCCTCTTGAATATCTTGTATTTGCGTAGTCCAGTGCCGCTAATCCACTACAACTGCTCATCTGGCAACATTTCAACATTACGGTGCTATCAGGAACGACTCAACGATACTCACCTCCTTCTGTGCACTCACGTTCTTCACAAACTCTTGGAATGGCCCATTTTCAACAAAATATGTCCAACCTGTACCCAGGCCAGGGTCCTTGGCATCGCTGGATACCAAACGTCGCTTTAGGCGAAAACAGGCATCGACAGCTAAGAATTGGTTATATTTGAACCTGATTTGGAACTGTGAGTTACCTGTTCTCTGAAACATGATATATTTGACTCACTTAGTTGCCTCGGACTCATTTTCCCATCCCTCAGGCAAGTTAACCCCGGGACGAGGACATGCCGGGCACCTTAACGCACACTCGCCCGCCTTCGTCTCCTTTACCAGCCTTCCGTCAATACAGTTACCCCTTCCACTTTGCTTCAAGATCGAAATGTGCCTCCACTGAACCACAATACGGGAAAAGACCCTATAACGGTCCTTTTAATCCATTAGTATGGTGTTACCCTCATCCGAAGTAAGGTATACATACCTTTTGATACTCAATACCTCCATTATTCGTCATTTTTTCCAGACCAGCCATAAAATCATAAGCTGTCACCTTCCCATGCAATGTCATTCTGTGAAACAGTCCCAGAACTGCGAATGTCGCACAAGTCTGAGGATCGTCCTGGGACGCAGGATACCATCGCTGGCGCAGGCATTGAACCCGGTAAGGTATATTTCTCCCAGGACAATTACAGTACGACACGGTTACAGGATGAAGGCCGTTACAATGGATCACCAGGAACCCGACGTTGCCTGGACGAGGGTGAGTGCACTCCTCTAAGCCTGGATGTCCTAATTGAATGCTGACACCTAGTTCTTTTAGGAAAACTTGCTGGAAGAATTTACCGTTCCACCGCTGAGTACTGTCTGTTAGATATGTACTATTAAGTTCAACCAATTTCACGCACCTTGACAATATGAAATGGATGGTGCTTGTGTTCATCACGGCAACATTCTGAGCATACAAGACGAGGAGTCAAGCAGTCTTGGCACTGATATAGCGGCTCATGTCCAGGTTCTGTACGCCAACATTGTGGACACAGCGTAGTATCTAAGTCTCCTCGACCTTCCAGACGGATCATCTCAGCCAGGTATTCGTCTCGCAATGGCCTCCATAATAACATAGGTTCGTCCTGATTTCGTTTTAATGCGTTGATTATATTCTACAGTTTATCACTCACCGACGACAGATATCTTCGTTTGACTGCAATCACCCGGGTCACCTCTGGTGCCTCCTCTCCATCCTTAAGTCCAGTCCTGCTCCCATCATCGAGGGTATAACAGCCCTCCCAAGTGAAAATTCCGTCATCAGTTTCAATCTCCTTCGGAGGGTGGACTTCCTGTAGCCGCTGAAGGGTTTCACGCTGGCGCTTTTTGACGGGTGAGGGTAACTCGACGTGCACATTGGACTTGCGGACTCTTCTCTGGTCGTTAGATGTGTAACCAACACGTAGGATTGTCTCAGGTGTGTCAACATCGTCACGACTGAGGTGAAAATGATTCCCGGCCTTAGCTTTCTCGAATTGAGCATGCGACCGTTTCATGAGGGTGATACAGCGAGGAGGAGAAAGAGGCCCAATCTATCCGAAGTCTCTCTCCCCTAAGCTACATAGTGTATTTCCATTGTCCCTGTGTATCTACCCTAAGCTACATAGCGTAATCTCACAACGTGCAATGTGATTTTTTTTGGCATTTTGCTGCAATGCGTGTGGCGCAAGATCAACCTGGATAACCTTACGTCAAAAGGTAAAAAAATCTGGGTGGCATACGAAAGATCTTGTTTCCTCACTGCAGTTAGTACCCTGTATTTCTTCTTGATTTCTTGAATGCATTTCGGATCATGTAAATTCAAGTTGACAGTGCATTTGTGAATTCATAGAAAAATACATATATGTACATTTCAATTCAGAAATCTAGTCACCTTGCTGACCATTCTTCAACCTCTCAGACCAATGCAACTCAGCAGTGACGGTCCCAATTCAGAAATCTAGTCACCATGCTGGCTTTCATCGGTTGCAGTTTCCAGTAGTGCAAACCATTCCTCAGCCTCTCGTACTGATGCAACCTGCTTGATGACAGCATCCACACCTCGTAGCTGAGCTTCCTCAACGATACCATCAGCATGATCCCTGTAGCAAAAAAAAAAACCAATTAGAATATAGGATTTTAACCTGGAGGGTAATATTCAAATTTACTTACACAGTGGTGGCTATGGTTTTCTGACCATTCACACTGATAGCCCAGTAACGAACAGGATTCACCTGCGAGTGGCGTTCGGGAAGACGGGCCGGGGATCCAGGACCAAACATAGCTTGCCCGACTCTCCGTTTAGACAGAGATTGCGTAGACGATGCTTGCGACGGCCCGGTAGCAGGTGAACTTGGAGGAGTGAAATACTTGCCATCTGAAGCATAACGAAAGGTAGACTGATACGGGGGGGGCGTACATGCTCGAGGAGGCTCTGGTGATGTTGGTGATGTTCCCTCGAGTACCGGTGCTAGTCCTTTGAGTACAGTGCCATCGACAAAACCCTGATCGTGCACATGCACAGCCAGACAATTCTGTCGCCAAGCATGCAATGCATCCTCATATTTTTTAAACGCTTCGTGCCGGGCGCCAGGAATCTCCTGGGTGCGAGCACTAGCATCAGCCCTGAATGAAAAATTTAGTGTCAATCCGAAACAAAAAAATAGGGAAGTACCATGTGGTGTAGCATCCTGGAGTGTTACCTGTGTAAACATTGTACCACTTCTTCACCTTGAAATGTTTCCTCGTCTCCGATGACTGGCTATCAAAGAGTCGGGGGATGCAAGAAGGTCTGGGTTCAGTGGCTGCCTCTGAGAGAGAGATCTCTTCCATTGCATCGGACATGTCTTCAAGTTGCTCCCAGAGTTCGAAGGAGCTGGAGCTGGGGCGTTTCATCAACGTGGATGCGCCAAAGAAAGATCAAAGTCACTATTATACAAATACAACATTGTCTGTACGTAGATTTCCACGTTACGTCGTAGTGAGAAATAGAATGTTCCGAACAATCTTATCCATTCTTGGGAACGCAAGAACAAAACCCAGGTCCCAATGACGAATTGTGATTGTAAAATTTTTGTGTGAAGTGGCGGCCTCCGTGTGGCGGCTTCGCAACAAGCGAAATTGACAGATGTAGACACATGAGCATACATGAACACGAGAGACTACAACTTTGCAGGGGTGCTAGGTCCACCGGGATGCAAGGATCGAGCTTGGATACTATGCTGAGAATCCTCATACACAGGTTTCAACAAGCCCTGGAGGAGGGAAAGTGAGATGTTCATGAGGGATTGGGTAGTGAAAGAGGTATCAATAAATCTAGTTGAAGATAGGGGAATGAATATCACGTCGTTTTAAGAATGATTGGCAAGACATACTGTTCACCAATTTGTAAGTCCACCAACCCTCCATTCTGCCCTAAATTTTTCTTAGTCGTAGTCGAGTGAGAGATGCGCATCCTGCATCATTGATTAGTTGGGTCATAAGCAGACGTACAGGACCTACTGGACCAAGGACAAGATCGGAGTGGATTGTACTAGGAGAAGTGATGATTTCATACATATGGCGGCACACTTTGCCTGCCTGCGCACGGACCATGAGCTACAGGCCCAAGAACGACGAGCTTATGCAGGCACACCTTGGACCAAAAGAAGTCCGAAAACATGAATTTATGAGGCTATGTATGAAAACCAAATAGTATTGCTCAAAATTTGGTGTTTAGACGACCAAATGAAAAAGTCAGACGAACTGAATTTTTCATAAGGGTCTGCCTAATCTTGTCTCATACTTTCATGCCTCGACCGAAGTTATATCACTCCAAGCAAGAACGCTTGGCTGCTAATCGTATAAAAAGTGCCAGATACTATCAAAGGTGTGTATTTCTCAGTCTCTATGCTTCATAACCTGAGGTACTACTTATATCTTAAGAAACACAGAGAGAGTAAACGAGGGTCGTCGACTAAAATACCGAAAGGATCAACTGGAAATAGCACAGCAGCAGTAAGTGGCAATGAGTGGCAATGGTAACTTAATAAGTATCTGACCTAGCTAACTGTGTACTTATGCAGAGACCAACTGCGCTTGGAACGATCCTTGAAAAGACAGAAGAAACAGATCGAAATTGCAGCCAAGTCCCAACTCAGGCAGGGGATTGATCGGTGTGTCCGAATACAATGTCTCACTGAATGTCTTCTATACATAACTAACCTGATAGGTCATATAGAAAATGTCTCAAAGACGTGACACAACGGGCACGTAGCGCATTTCACGCTGTGGAGACGAAGCTGAAGCCCACTCGAGATGTTTATTTTGAGATGTTATTTTCATCTTGCTTGCACGAGTTGGATTCGGGGCTCAGCGGGACCCAAATGCTGGACAGAAATGAAGAAGTCTTCGGTAATCTCTTGTGTCAGCTTCACTGCTATGAAAACGACATTCTGCAGGCTTCAGGGGTGTGTACCGAGCTAAAGGAGGTGCAAGGACTGTCAGCTGCTACACAACAGCTTTTGGGATGGACAGAAGATCTCCATTGCGCTGTTTTGGAGGGGGTCAGAGAGTTGAAATCATTGCACGCTCATCTCAAACTTAGATACCAGAAAGAGTCTTAAGGTAGTCGCATTATATGTTAAGAGCGGCCATGAAAATGGCAACTGACAACTGATAAGATAAGATGTACCCAGGGACGATGACAAACAAGAACAATTTAAAATGAGACGTTGATTTAAAAACCAAGCCCTCACTCTCTTTCCATCGAAATATGCCAAAAGTCAAGTCCAACCGCTCGCGAGGTGCTCCTAGCTCTTACAATTCAGATGCTGACTCATGGCTCCGGGTCAAACTCGACGAGTATTTGAAGATTACAGACAAGAAGAAGAAAACCAATTTTCTGAACACCGCCATCAATGATTGGTTCAAAGAGTTCCCTTACCATACGGATGAGGAACCAGAGGAGTTTAGACTCATCACCTACCTGGAGTCGAAGGCCAATGCCAGCACTACCGGAAACCTTGGTCCCATCAACACGTCTCAAGGAGTTGTGGACAACACGTCTGCTTCCAATGGAGTTGTGGTTCCACCACTGATTCAAACAGTGACCAAACCCAAGGCATGCCGGCAAGTTCGACAGGGTGCTCGGATGCTGGTGATGGCTCGCAGGATGGTGGACAGGAGGAAGGTTTTGAGAAGCTGCTCAAAGAATTATCAGTGGAGCAACTCGAAGATTTGAAGACTAGGCGACGGGAACTTCAGCAGGATTACGCCAATAACCAAACCCACTGGAAAGTGAGTATCTAATTGAGTATCTATGAGTACGATGGTGACCTAACCATCTGTTGAGCAGACTATACGTTCTTGGTTTGCTTCCAATCGCTTGGCGGCAAATACGACTAATGGTCTTCGAAATCTGTTTACAAATTGGTTCACCCATATGAAGAAGATCGGCAAGGAGAGTACGAAGGGGATCAGCACATATCAGTTCTACATGAAGCAGGAGAAATTTGCCTCAAAGGTGAAGGAAGCATATGATGAGAAGTATAGGAATGAGGACGTACCTGGGCGGTATCAAATGCACTACAAGTGCTTAGTGGCACAGGAGCTTTTGAAAAACGAGTCGGAGGAGGTACAGAAGGAGGTGGAGCGAGAAAATCAGGAAGATCACCGTAAAAGGGTCGAAAAAGCCAAGGCGTTGGTCAGCGGGGAGACTATCGCAGCAGAGGCATCCAGCGATCCCATCATCCAGGCTACATAAGTTGTCCTCAATTCAAGTTTGTTTATTGTTTTTTAAAGATGGACTTACTTTGTAGGTGTCGTGAACACATCGGGTTAGTTGCTCAGCCAATGGTGGATATTGTGTCGGCACATACGGGATACTATTCCTTCTTGGTGTGTGGACGGGCTCCTGCGCCAGGGACGAAGAAGTTTGATCTTGCCGTGTATGTACTCACTTTGCATTGTGGAATGATTCTAATGCCGAGCTCTAGCTATAGCTGTGAGAATATGAAGGATGGAATGGCCAACCCCTGTCTACTAAAATCAACAAGTTCAAGGAGGATGAGTTCAATAGCCAGGTACTTGGCTACTTTATGGATTTTCTGCTAGAAACGGCAACAAGTGAGTGTTGGTATCTTATTCTGAACCAAGTAACTAACTGGATACTTATCTCATCATCTCATTAGACTCTATACCCCCCACCAATTTGACCCATGGTTTGAAGACGACTACGTCAGCATTGCCTTCGGACAAAGCTCCAAATCCGGTTGATGATCCAAGGATGCTGTCATTTGACGCTGAAGAGGAACGCCCAACAGGGGAGGCAGAGAAGATAAGTTCGGGTGGGGCAGGGACGGGAAGGAAGAAGAAGAATCAGAGCCGACGTAAACGGCCAGGAAGGGGCTTCTAGAAATAACGAAGCAGAATCCGAGGCAGAATCTTCTGGGGCGGAAACCGATCCGGATCATATTAACCCTGGTCCACTAAGGCGCAGTGTCCGTGTGCGACCAATGCCAGCCAACCTTGCAACGCTGCTTTCTCGACTTCCTGAGGGCTGGCTGTCCAACACAGTGATCGAGGGACTGAAGAGATTCCTGCGCAGGACCTGGTGAAGGTGATCAAGGTTCTGGACTCAGCAGCTTCAGGTGGCAACCTCATACAGTTCACTCGCAATGTGGTCGATATCACGAAGGAGTATGGTTGCTATATGGAGGACGCTATGAATGTTGAGGAGGCGAGGAAGGAATTGGCGTCATCAGAGGCTGGCTTGGAGCCTGACAGTGCCATCGGTAGCAGATCAAATGACGGGGACAATGATTCACACGCTTGTTGCGGACGACAGACTTGAGGTCACTACGAAGGATGGAACTGGGACCAGTGGCAATGATATAGGTCTTGGGTCATTAGAGAGGACGGAACTGGGATCAGTGGCAACGGTATAGGTCCAGAAGCAGAACTTGACAAAGTCTAGTTCAACGAACGGAACTGCCACTGCAGCATGCGAACCCAACAGTCATAACCCCTCTGCCGAGATGAACTCGGAGATCAATTCAAATCTTCCTATGCCTGGTGATAGCTCCTCTCACGAGATGGACTCTGCTGTCAGTCTTTCTGTTTCTGAAAATGATCCCGCCCAGCTGGAGAAGACTGCTGATCTGGCTGTTCCTACCAATATGGACTCCATCACTGCTGGTTGTCGTCTTTCCCAAACGGAGATAACAGCAGGACCTATTAGCGGCCCAATTGAAGACAATCATCACCAAGAACCCAGCTCCACATCCTTGATCCCCCATTCAAGCTCATTGTCTCCTGATGCTCCTGTCGCTGTCACAGTTCCTGACGTGGCTGCTCCGAGTCTTAGAGAGACATCCATAATTGACGAGTCTGGTGACGATGGAGATCCTGATTTCCACCTGGACCGAAGTCCGGACTGGCCCATGTGGATGTGTCAAGCGGCGGATTACTTTGAACTAAACCTTCGTGATGCCGGCAATGTCGGGCCCGAGTTACTGCGTGAGTGGGCGGTTTTCGAACGCTGGCATTCTTACGAAAATCCAAGGGTATGTACATTCACTCTCTTGATACCAGTTCTATTGGTGATTGGTTTTTTAGAATTCGTGCTTCAGTTCTGTGGGTCGACCTCCCATTGTGGGAGTATGGTTCAAGAATGGCAAGCTATTTCGACCCCTGACACCTAAAGAAGTGGCCAACTCAAAGCTGACTGACTTCACCAACGACTTTCCCCTCTGGTGGTCCTCAATTAATCCTGGTTGGAGGGAGCGTGACAAGGTCACTTTCAGGATAACCGGAACTTCGGGGTCCGGCGACTGGGAACCGCTAGACAGATGTGGTACAGGTGGCGTAGTAACGATTCTCATGTGCCTTGTTTGGTGGCGGCAACATCAACTAGAGGGTCTCGACACAGCATGGGTGGATACTGCTCAGGACGTTGTCTTCGCCTTAAAGGGGCTCAATAAGGGAAAGAGGTGGGCAAACTCAAAACCTACGTCCTTCAATTTTTCGCTAATATTTACTTTTTAGACTTCGTAACGTTCGGCGCAAGCGAAACGATATTGACAATGACGATGACGATGCGGGGCGTGATATCAAACGCCGAAACACTCGCTCCCAGGGCCAAGCATGACATTGCAGAGTTGTTGCTTTAGTTCTTATCTCTTCTGCTTGTAAT